>JAEAOA010000804.1:0-332911 GCA_016746295.1 Potamilus streckersoni | reverse complement strand
TATGGTATAGGGTGTGTTTTTGTGCTTCTCTTTCGTTGATATGATAGTATAGGGTGTGTTTTGTGCTTCTCTTTCGTTGATGGGATGGTATATTTCATTTCTGAAATATTCTAAGCAAGATTTAATTTAAGAAAATCACATTGTTTGCCACAAGTATCGATACAACTGAATTAAATTGATAATGGGAATAATTTTAAATTCACATTGAAGAACAAAATAAATTTAGGAATAATGTTGTTTGTGTCTTAGTATTTTCTGGTACATTTATAAAACTGAAAAGTTGTAGCTTTGATTTAAATGATTTATAATTGAAAGTCTGTTTGAGAGAATGGTCAATGCCAATGAACGACAACAGGAGTCATATTTAAATGCCAAATATCAAGAGGCAGCATTCAGATTGTTTATTCCTGTCAAAATTTAAGTTTATAACAGTCTCTGATATGTTTATCGAAATCAAGCGTGGCACTTTTCAGTAGAATAACCTAAATTTAAGTGCCTTTTCATTATAATGCATACCGATACCGATTATTGTGAATAAATTGATTGATAAAAAAGTAAGAAAAAAGGAAGATTCCAGCCCAAAGACCTCTTTTCATCCCTCTATACTCTTCAAACACATACAAATTTCCCCTCTCGAGACACTACAATTTCCACTCCAAACGATTTTACACAAAACCAAAATGCTGATTCTACCAAAATATAATCCTAAACATTTTACATTGAAATTTTCAAACATTGTTTATATTTCATTACCAACGATAAATGTTTCAATGATATTAGAAACATTTCATTATCTTGATGATTAAGTTTACTTTACAACTCACACAGCGACGACATTTGAACACATGTTTTATTTGAGGTTTGCTTAGAGGATATTTTGTGTTGATAAAATATACTTTTGATCGATCAAGATCAATTGTCAGTTTAGTATATTTTTGTTGACAGATCGGATCGTGAACGTTTTCAAATTCCTCTGACAACTTCTGGCTCAATTGATCGATGTAATTAAAGTATTTCATGTCATAAGATCTGACCAGCGACAGTCTTAGCTTGTCACGAGTGCCACTAAAAAAAATACCTACTGTTTCATTACTAATTTCAACTATCAATTGTTTGTCGTCCATCATTAGTCATTAGATTTTGCTATTGTTGCTATTTGTCACTGCTATAGTTTCAAACATTATTTCATAAGTTTAGATAAAATTCCATACTTTAGTCATCGAATATGATATTGCGTATAGATCTAACATCGTGACAGTACCCAAATGCAAATCTATCTACCCCATTTTTGCAATAACTCTTATCATCAAAATTGCTCAATCCACGTTTGATGATATCTGGTTGTTCGCGTCTAGGATGATTCGTTGGAATAGATATTCCTCTTATAAAACTAACACCGCCATCAAACGCGTACGTATCACATCTCAAACTTTTTAACAAACTCAAGAGGCAGGCCTATTGCTTTTTTCGTTATTTTTGAAAACGTTTTGCAGCGTAATCCAATAAAATATTTTATAATGCTCCAGTTCATTTCATCTTTCAACATTCCAATGACCTTTTCATTCGTGTCATCATGAAATTTGCTATCACTATGATCGTACATGTCCTGATAGATGTCCTCACATTCGATTTCATACACAAGCAAATCGGTATCAGTAAACGATAGTCTACTTGACGGCCACGGAGTTTTAACAAAATTATAATGAAATTTATACAACAACCATTTCGATAAATCTTATACGGAATCTCCAACGTAATAGGTTTAATTTCAAATTTGCTTTTCTTCTTTGTATGGCGATAATATCTTCATTAAAACTTTTCATGCTAACAAAATCATAGTCTGACACAAGTTTGCTTCTGCGATTGATATCATTAACTATTTCGATATTTATCCGTTTCCTAATACTTGCCATCGTCTTACCAAAACGGAATTGTTCATCAGTTTAATGAAGGCTTTTTTAAAATCAGTTTTCACTGCAGCTCTTTTTGAAGTGTTTGAGTTAACATAACCTTTCATCCAAGGTCAATGATTAAAGTTTAGCACACGATGAATTTTTGTCTCAAAACAAGAAATTCATATACTGCTTGTATTGAAACGTTTTAATGCAACACATATTTTTTCTGCAATTTGGTACTAATATTTTGCCATATAATTTTGTCTTGGTGATGCTGACGCTTGTTGTTCGTGAGATATCATACTATACTCTATACCAATCGATTCCGCACAGAAAGTATAATCACTGTGCAAATTGTGTAGCAATTTTTGATAGTCGAGTGTCTTTTTCTGTCTTCAAAAGAAATTAATCAGCATTAATCCACCAAAAGGCATTTGTCTGCTAAAGATTAACCGTACAAATTACTACAATCGTGATAAATTATGTACTTCGAAGGAACTTCAGGATTGCACTCTTTTTTAAGTATATGCTTTTTGCTTCGACCTATTTCTTTGTGATCACACTAACACCGCCTCGGATGCCTTTTCGATAAAATTGAACATGCCAACGTTGGTCAGTAATTATAACCTTAGCTTACTAAACTTCATCAGAGCATCACACAACAGCCCTGGAACAGACTAATGCCAACACGGATCTAGTCCATAATTGTTATAACTAATTTCTCGAAAACTTTCTAATACATCCGCCAGCAAGAACTCGTCACGGTTTAGATATAAATTATGATAATCACCAAACGTCTTACAATTAAATTCTTTTAAAGATATCATGTGCCTATTTGTACTCGTCATCTGTTATATTTTCATTTAAAAGCTCCAAATAAAATTTGTCTTTGTCTTTGCCAGGTAGCGAGCGAGTTACTACTATCGTCGAGATACTTCTACGGAAATACTCCCTTTTTTAGCCAGTAGATTAAATTTATCTCCAAAACAGTCTCGTAGGTTATTAAACTTGCAACAACCTTTTACTAACTCACCTAACGATGCTGTCATAAACTGTCATCTGTCAAAAACATGCAACCTGGCTAGTGTAATGACATATACTTTTCAAAATTTTCGAAATCAGTGCAAATGTCAAAATGAATTGATTGTTTGTGATGGTGATTGATCAAGTGTAACACGCTATTTTCTCTGGACTGCATCGTTATTCGTTGTACGGCACTACATTAATGAAAATGCTTGTCCGTACAACCGTGCAAGTAGCCATAACAGAATAACGTTTTCTTCTTTTGTTTAGTATACTGTCCACCATCTAATCCACTAAAGATTTTAATTCAAACGTAATGATTTTATAAAACAGCAGGTTTATTGTCGATTCTGATGCATATTCTGAAATATATCCTGGATAGAAGTTTTCTTTTTTGTCTAGTCCGAAAACGTTGATCGAAAGATTATTTTGCATTTCAAACCCTGGTATTTGATTTTCTGTTGCTGGTAAGTCAATACATTTGTAACTTAATCTTCACTAGTGACTAATATATTTGTCAACACGATCAGCGTGTTTTTCGGCTGAAAATAGCCATGAAGAATAACCCATTGAAAACATCGTTATCAACGTTCTTTACGTTTATAGAGCAATTATTATTTATTTTTAGTACAGGTCAATATACGAACTACCGAGTAATAAGTTATATTTTATTGTGTGAGCTAAAATTACCTTGATTATTTCAAACTTCCAACCCGAAACCAAGCCCGTAAATTCTTATATTTTTCCAAATTTCTTGATGAATTTGATTTTGCATTAACGTAAGGGTTTGCGTTTTCCTTGTCAGTCGATCATTCTGTCACATGTAGCTTCGCAAATATAATATGATACTGCACCAAGAGCCTTATTTCAATATGTTTTTCAAGTTCACGTTTAATAGAGGGCTCTAGCGGATGGTAAAGTTTTGTTGCAGTAACATTTACTAGTACGATTTGTTTATCAAACCGATAACTGATGTCCAATCCTATGAAAGCAGTCGTTTTTTCAGGTTCTCACAGAACGCTCTTCTTGGCTTTATCACGCAAATACAGTGTAATACTATATCTCTAATTGATTGTTCAATCGATTTCTCACCGCGCTATACTGACCAAACAATTAGAGTTATAAAAAATCACTGTAATATAATGACACAAAATCTGACAAACGCAAACGAGCAAGAGTATTATTATTTTCATCCAAAGTATAACCTCGCCAGCAGGTTATAAGATCAGTGTCAAAGGTGATTATACCGGGAGAATGGAAATGCTTAATAATTTATTTATATTTTTATCTGCTGTGATATTTCAGAAGAACAGCGAATAAATCGAGTAAATGGCTCAAATACTGATGACAATTTCGAAAACATCTTTGCAATACGAGTTTCATCTGCACCAAGTATTTAATTTATACGAGGCTAAAGATCACGGTATTATTTAGAAACAGATAAACTAAAAATGGTGTTGGTACCATGAAAAACATGGGGTATCTCATGGCTGGTGTTAAAGGAATACTAACAGATTTTGTTAAATATCTGAGCCATCGTTTTGTTTACAAGGTGTTTAACGGACCAATATCTATTGGTCCTGTGATTAATCACATTATTAATGTAAAGACGGACAATCGACTGGAAAATGTGGAGCTGGTTAACGGGAGAAAAGGATGAGATGGGGGTATTAATTTTAGATGTCTGGCAGAACATGTACATTGAATCTCCACACGGACTAGGAGATCAAATTTAAATCGAATTCAGCTGCTTCTCGGTATTATCACATAAATCCTGAGGAAGTGAAAGTTGTTGCCGACGGAACAACAACAACAGCTTTTTCAAGAGAATACAATGCCAGGATTGTTTATACATATATTTGATAGCTCGGTTTTAGTCATGCAATTATGGGCAAATGTTATAACGCGATTAAATGTTAGCATCATTACTGCACATTAATTATTTGTTTCTAGTTATGTTAGTAATATTTTATGAGAATCACCCTGCGTAATAATAACGTCAACGAAAAATGCAATATAACACAACATTTTCTTACCGCTTTGCCTAGTTCGTTGTAATTTAATATGTCCACATTTTGGTGATGTTTTATCTTATTAGTCATCTTATAACAACATTTTTTTCCTTTGATATATTTTTAATTTATTTGCAATTTTAAATTTTTTTTTTATTTTTAATTTCTTATTTGTTTTAATTTTTTAAACATATTTTTTATGAGATCGCTTGGAGGAAATCCAAACGTATCAAAATAATTATTATCGTTGACAGCATCCCAGTGGGTGCACTAGCAATCGTTAAGGTTTTCTATGTTCACAACACACGAACCAGCTTCTGGTACATCATCAATTCGTCCTTAGAAAATACTCCTCGAAATCCGACAACAAATTTTCCAACTTGACAGGATGCTTAGTATATCTTTCTAGTTGTGTACTTCGTTTTCTTGATGTTATATCAAGGTACGTTATATTGTTCGGCTTGCAGTGTGCCCAGTGTTTAAGTGACTTTGATATCAACAGTCGATCCGGTAACTAGTTCTGAATGCTTTGATATTTCAAAGTTAAAGATAGGGTATTGCGATCGAAATTCTTCTACTGATATTTGATAACCACTGTCCTCGTCCTGATATATTTGTATTGCGTCCATAAGGTACATGTACAGCTGAGAGATGTTTCTGGTGGTGTCTACGGCAAAATTGCTATCGATAGCACGTTCGGGATATTATCTAGAATTTAATCTAACAAATATTCGTCTGACATCAGGGTCATCAAATACGGCGTTGTTCATTTCCTGATCGTTACGATGTGCTTGTCGTTGAAATACAACCAACTAAAGTGTCGCTGAAGTTGCTTTCTAGCTGTAGTTGTAACACGCTATATGTAATGAGTTGTGTTAGGAATTGCTGTCTGATAAATCCTGTTTTGCTGGAAGTGTATCTTTTTAGTGTTTGCGGTCAATAATGATTCGAGTTCCATCGTTTTAGCCACGGAGAGAACAACCCAAGGAATCAACAGTGCTAATCTAGTAATAGCAAATTGTCTTTTGGCTACTGCATTGGCTTGCATTATAATATCGTTTTGAGCAGCTCAATCTAAAATAAGCGTATGTTTTATTCTTGAAAAGCTTTGTTTTACTAATAGCAAAATCCAAATATTGTGCTTAACCGTAGCCAGATTCTTTGGCAAACGCTCTTCGTTTAGCAAATCTCTCATTGTACTTCAGTCGTCATATTCTTGTGACCGCTAATCTTATCGCGTCTCCAATATCACCAGCTGCATTATCAGCGGGATTGGCGATTAGATTATTATGTTCAACTGGATTACCATGCACCTGTACAAAATTTGCTAGAAACAGCTGTTATGAATGATGTATCTTTGAACCACATCAAGTTTTTTCCTTTGACCTAGAGTAATCAACGCTAAACGAAACAATGTTTAGTAGCTTTCTCGCTATGAGTAAGTGCATTGATTTAATCTTCTACGGTTTGAATAACCAGTTTGGTCTTGCACTTTTAAACAAGTTCCAACCGTTATTGACAAGAAAAATTTCTGCACCAGCTATATCGCAGTTATTTGGTTCGTTTGATTTTTCAGCGAGATACTCGACGAATTCTAATTATGTTACAGCGTCGTCAGTAGCGTATCCTTCGGCAAGATCAAGTTAATTTTAGCTGACATTTATTTTATAATCGCTAAACAAAATTGAAGGCAGCGGTGGTCGTCGACCTTGTTTTCTTTACAAGTTTGCGTACTATTTCTTCGCTATCATAGCTCGTTTTGTTTTGTTTCTTTTACTGTTGGCGCAATATTTGATTTTGCTCATTTTATTTTTTTATGTGAAAGGTCCTCTCATTTTATCTGCAATCGTTTGTCCTACTGCAGTGCCTGCCGAAGAAGCTGCCTCAGTCGCAAAATTTTACCTGCGTCAAGTGTAATTGGTGCCACTTTACTCTCAATTCCTGATATATTGTCTGCAATTATTGTAAATTTCGTTCAAAAATCTATCTACGATTTTTCATCGATTAACTTTTCTTCGTATCATCTTTGGCTATACAATTTATGCTCACAAAACTGATCGTGCTACAGGGCGTTAGTGTAAATAATACGTGACGATTTCGTTGTTTAAATTTATCTGTCTACCCAATTGATACGTGAGTTGCATTGTGAAACTTGCGATTTGATTTTCGATTAATCGGATAATAGATAATCTCATGTGGATTAAATGCATGATCGATCATGCTGAAATTCTGGCGAAAAAAATGTATATCGTCTGTTCTTTGCTGTCCTTGGATGAGTAAGATCCAGATGCAATAGAGCAATTTACTAATATTGTGTCTGCTTCTATTATAATTTACCGGATTTGTACCATTAAAGATATTTTATACGTTTCTTTTAGGAATTAGGGGGATATAAAGACGGAATCCTATCAACTGTCCAATACTATTTTGGTGATAATAAACATAACCTCAAATTTTTAATTTTATTCTAGCTCGTAATGTGTTATAATTTGCTGTTAACTCGAAATTGTCAGGTTCAAATATTGCTTGTTGCAAAAGTTTTTTGATCGTCCTTTTTATATCAAAAATGTTTTAAGCTCATTGCGGAATAATTTTGAACATTCCTTCTCGTGTCTCGTATCCATCATTGAGATGACTTCAAACTCATCACTAACATTAGTCTTCACGTTAGCCATAGCATTCCAGCAAATACAAGAAATTAATCCAAAGCTATAATGTTTTTCAGAATCAAGATCTATTGGCTGATTATAATTTACCGAAAAGTTTACGCTGTTTTCTGTTGTCTGCAACGAATCAAGCAATACTGTTGTTGATGTTAATGCCATTATATTAATATCTTAGACAAGATCGCTGTGTAAAATGTTATACTCGGACGATGTCAGTAATCAGCTCGATCTTAGATGACCTAATCTATTAATAATTTCGTTATCGATTTCTACACTTTCGTTACCAGCTTATTTGCATAATATCAACAACGTCAGTCGAGCGACTATTTCTGCGTTTGATGGAAACATAAATATTTTTAATAAACTCTTTATACTCACCATCATCTAGCTCTTTTTTTAAAAAGTATTCTGTTTTTCGATAGGCGTTATAGTTTTAGCTATTATTTGTTTGTCTCTCGGCCAGTTCCTTGGTTTGCTCTGATAGTTTTTCTATCAAACTTTTTTTTAACTCATTTGGATTAACGTCATTCCTGTTATCTCATGTTGAAGTGTAAGAGAATTGTTCATTAGCATGTCAAACTCAACTTGTCGTACAGCAGGATCAGCAATGTTTCTTACAAGTTGGTTTACAATTTTTGCAGTTTCTTCTTTTGATCATTCTCCAAGTAAACGTAACAAACCTTTCTCTTTCACTTCTTGCTTGTTCTTTCGGAGACAACGTTGATATACATGGTTGCTTGCCAAGTACTGCCTCAGTAAAAGGTTTAAATAGTTTAGCAGTTTCTTCTTCTGCTTGAACTTATCCACGCCGAGCTTCTTCCACTTTTGTCTTAAAAGCTGCTCGAGTTTCGATAAACTTTCATAGCAGTTCGATTTTTTGTTCATGCTTGTCCATTAATTTCTATACACTTTACAAAATTTTATTATAAAATCATGTCAATGCAACAACGAATCATTCTATCTTTGGTTACTTGATGATATAAGTCGATAGACTTATCTTCCGTGATATCACCACATTGTTCGTGTTCGTTGCGATATTTATAATATCAACATTTTCCAGTCCGGGAAATAATATGAAACTAGCAATATTTCATCCAATAAATCTTTCACCATTGTAAAACCCTTGGGCAAGATAAATAGAGTTGCATCTTTTATCACGTGATAATGAAAAATAAGATCTGATCTTGTTCATCGCGTTGTTTAGCGGAATATTGTCGAAGACAATTATTTTATGCTCGGAAAATCAAACTAGTTCACTGGAACAAGTTCTTCTGGTTGTCTTATCAAAAGTATATCATCGCCAGCGCCAAGTTTATCATTGTAATCGTTTAATAATACGTATTTATCCTGTTACGTGTTAAGTGTGAAAATATATACCTTATCAAGAATGACGTTATCGTTGAGCAAAAGATTTAATAACATTTGTTTTACCTGACCCTCTTCGACCAACGATAAGAGATAAGATAATGTATGTCTGGAAGTTCGTTATTATGACTATGCTTCACCAATCGTTCGGTATCAAAATTTAATATCTTCGCCATCGTTGTTATATATCTTTTTATCACATCAAACCAACAATTTTATATAAGACGATAGGTATAATGAGCTACTATACAAAATTTGCAACACTATTGATAGATTCGTCAGATAAAACTCAGCATGGTTACTTATCAAGATACGCAATTCTTGATCAGCTCAGAAATTAAATCAATAACTTGTCAAGCATCACAAGTGTAGATCAAAATGAAGTAATTATTTTCCAAGACAGAAAATTAAAATTAAGAAATAATGTATAACTGTCAGATATACTTGTGCAAATTCCTACAGCGGTTGTTAATAATATCGTTACTTTTACTAAGCAAAGAAAGATACAAGATTCTGGTAAGACAGTTAACTCTTAAGTTAAAAAGCTGGTGATTTATTCACAGGAAACATTAATATGAACCGAAATAAAATTATAGGTCTTTGAAACCCGACCGCAGAAAATGATGCCGCATAGAAGAAAATCGTCGATGATCTGAAATAAAAATACATATTGGCTAATGTTGGTATAATGTGTGCATTTCTCAATGTGAACAATAATGTTATCAATAATGTTAAAACACCAGAGTATGATTTCGATGCTGAAAGGAAAGCATATTTCGATGATAAGGAAGTTGTAGTAACAACTTCGTTAACAACGATCAACAATGAAATGACTACACTCAAAACTGCAACCAATCACTTGAGCACGTTTTTAAAATTTCGCAGAAACATGAACAGAACTACTAACGAAATTTTTGGAAGTCCACCAAATTTTGATATTAACATAAAAGTCGATGATATTGACAGTTGAATTCCTGATATCATTAAACAAACGAGTCTGATTAAACATTCCTCACAAGCAGATTAAAAATATTCTTCATCTGCATCTGTCTCTGGAATATGGTTTCAGCAAAACAACACACTCAAACACACTATGGAAGTCACTGGTGTGTGCAGGATATCCGTGATTAACAGTTCAAAGTTTAGTATATTTACCGTATTTCCATGGCGTCATTTCACTGATGATTTCTGTGGAACCGTGTATAATGTTCTAAACAAAGATGTTGAAGAAACGATTATGCTGGTAGCATTTGATAATAAAAAAATAACCGCAGCATCTTACTGGTGGTGTCTGGAATTTGTTGCCGAACCACCGCAATTCATTACTTAATCAAACCTGGTGACTATGTAAAAAATATTATTATAATGGAAACTTGTAGTTGATTTCAATCATATTTATAAAGATATTCCAAACCAATATGTTGACGCATTAATACAATATTAAAAATATTATCAAAAACTACTTTAGTATGTGAAAAATGTTATACGTATTATAGAAAAATACTTCAGATAATATGTTTACCACTGCTAATGTCCAGCTCTGGTATAATTTCATGTGGAGAATCATTAAAACCATTTCTGCTAATAATATAGGTGGTTTGTGCTTCTCTTGGAACAGCGTGTAAAATGATTTAACCTCGACTCACAACTAAACAAAAAATAGTTGCCAAACGGCTAGTATCACCTATAAAAAAATATTTGATCATATACTATCTTACTTACGTGGTATAAAATATGATATAGACGATTGGAACTTGAGTTTCGTATTATTGATAGCATGCTAACAGAAACTCTACCAATGATAGTCAGCGAGTATGAAAAAGATTATCAAAAAAGTATGAAATCTTATCTAAGAATACAAATATTGTTTGAAACTTTCAGTAGTAGAAAGTCTATATTAAATCATTGCAGTCTCTTTTTATACAGTATTATTTAACATTTCTCTCAATGTCAGGACATTTCTTTTGTTGAATAGTTATTTTTCTTACAGAATGATGGTTTGGATGATATTACTGAGTTTCACTTGTTCAACATTACTTGAAGGTAATGTTTAGTCCACTCCACTTTATAGAACATTATACTCAAAGTTCATGCAGAGACATCGCTTTTGGTTTGCTGCTAAGAGACTATATGACAATTTTGGTGATCCTTTTGATTAACATCGAAGAGTGCAGTTTTATTACAAAGCTATCACAGAATAAATAAAATCAATTATTTTTTAATTCATTAGCCATGATTAACTTTGGTCATATCCAAACAGACATAAACCTCTTTAGACTTTACACGTCCCCGTGATGGAGACGTATATCACGAACTGGTGTTAATAAAGGTTACAATTAAAGATGCAAGAGTCTAAAACTGATTCTTGTAGTTTGCAACTTTTATTCTAGGTTTTGATAGCTTTCAGTAATAATAAGCAACAACATACGTTGCCTTGTTGTAACTTTGTATGCAAGTACATACTTTAATGTTTTCTTTCAGACCATACATTTTAAATAGTAAGCAGTATATTGAAGTGCTTCTAAAATAATATCGGAACTATATATATATATATATATATATATATATATATATATATATATATATATATATATATATATATATATATATATATATTAGACCAGCAAATTTCATCGGAGTCAGATATCATCATATCAGCTCTCTATTAATATGCATCCCATGTATAAGCGAATCAATGATTCATCAGGAAAATATGAGATATTCGTTCAAAAGGAACTTCAGTGAGTACGGAAATAACACTCAAGATATTTATAAATGTTTAGATATCAATAAGCGCTATAGAGAAAGATTAGAGTTTGAATAATTATACAATTGGGTTATCCCAAATCATAAGTAGATTTCAAGGACGACAAGATATAAAAATCAGATGGATGAAACAGGCAACACAAAAAGTACAAATAATGCAGTACAGTGAAGTTTTGTATAAAACAAAACCAATAAATGTACTGAAGAAAAGTTTATTGGATAATGTGATAGAACGGACATATTCATATTTTTCATTCCAGTTTTTGTAAGGAAAAAATATAGAAAATATAACTTTTTATTTCATATTTGAGATCGCACTTTCTAGATAGTTATCAAAAACACACAATTTATTCTCCCAATCAGATCTGGCTGAAAACGAAAAGATTGTGATAATTATAAACGAAATACCAATTTATGTTCTCTCTGTGGAGTAGAATGTCAGCTACGCTTACATAATTGTTTGATAGATGCATTATTAAAGTATTCTTAAGACAGGCATAAAAATTGTTTTGACATTTTAAAAAAAATAGTGATCTTTGCAAAAATTGAGAATGTATTTTATATTGCTGAAATTTGTTTAATGTTGGCATGGGTAAATAGTATAAAGAGAAACCAAATCAAGCTCCCAACAGAAGAAGTCGTGAACTGCATAGAGTATATTGTATTAACCTATTTTTTTATCATGTCGGCAACACAAATAGCAGTGTCTCGTCAACAGACAGATAACATCACAGATTTATTACATCAAGGTAATGGAGCGTTGCCCGGTCTATTGATAACATTGGCATAACATGTAACTGCTTAACGTACCTACACATAATTTCTGCATTATCTCCTAGTGTCTCTAAAGTTACGAATGGAAGTATATACAAAGCATTTGCATAAACTATTCTTCTCAAGGAACAGGCATATAAAAATTCGTCCAAGCCGTGTCAATACATTTCAGGTATGTGATCTGCATATTCATGAACGATGATAAAAATCACTTTTGTGAAAGCTAGTTACTTGATGGTAGCATTGCATAAATATGGCATGTCGTTACCATGAGAATGATCACGCGCAATAGAATCAATATCGAGTTTGCCAAAAATGAAAACCACACAAAATAATTCGCGTTTTGGGGAATATATTTATCACATAATAAAACTTCGTCAGGTGAATATACTTTCGGTGTGTTTTCTTGACAGTATTTACCACTCTTTGGTTTTGTTTATCTTGTCGAAGTCAATTTTACATCATTAACACCATATATGTATTCGACTCGAGTAGGGTAATCTTCCCGAAATATCGTTAATATCTTTGTTTCACTAGTAAGAGCTTCACCAAGTTCCTCTATACAACGTACTGGGAATGGATTCAGCATGTAAATAACCATTGTGATGTAATTAAGGCCGAAATAAGCACATGCGTCTTATGTTGACCAAACGGATCAACAATCATGCAGTGATAACCTGGAAATAAACCTTATACCTCGATTGTATGATACAGTTTTAGTGGCAGCTTATGATTCGCATTCTTATACAGCAGAGATACATATAATTAGCGTCCATACAGTTTTTAGCACACCAATTGATTGCGTTGACATCAGCAGAATAAACATCAGATATCTTATTTGAACTGAATGATAAACACATATTAAAAGATGTCGTCAAACCTGGAATCTTAAACCTGTCCTCCAACAAAATCCAACATTTAACTTCCCATCGTATAACAACGACAAAGCCAATAAAAGCCGATGTAGACAAATATTTTCTCTGTGTACGTACATTTATTGGTCAGCACAGTTTGGAAATGCATGCTCTAGGACGGTTGTCATTGAATGATCATACCATATCGGATACCATCAAAATGGTAACAATTAGATTTGCAAAATAGAAACACAGACTACTTCAAAATGACCTACTGGTAATCAAATTAGGCGAGAAAAGGGTTTAGTGTAACCGAATCACGACTAGCATAGATTCGATTTAACCAGATACTAGCAATTCATCTAGTTTAGGATATTTGGCATATTTTGAGCACCATTTTCCCCTTGTATAAGATACTTCATGTCTTCATGCTTAAAGATTGTAACAGATTTGAAACCGACTGGAATTTATCTGTTTGGACTAAATGAATAACAACAAACACAAAGATAAGAATGACTGGAATCTATAAAATGAAATACTAGACATATATGTGTGAATATAAAACAAATACATTGATTGACACACTACACTCATAAAATTGATTCAATTAATCACACATACACTCATGAAATGATAAATAAAATTTACAAAAATATGATTCATTGGCATCTAGCATAAAATAAATATATTTAATATATTATAAAAATGAAAAATGGGATTCACTTAATCTCTTGTACGCATTAATCTTTGATATTCACGAAATTTCTTGAGATTAAACAGACAGGAAAATGAGCAATATTCATAATACATACATGCATACATGCACACATACATACATACATACATACACACACACACACATACATACATACATACATACATACATACATACATACATACATACATACATACATACATACATACATACATACATACATACATACATACACCTAGACGTAGACGGCTTGTTGCAATACAGATAAGCACATCAAATCAAATCACGGATAGCTATAGTCAGCTCTATCTGAATCTCCCATAAGACTTCATCAGTTCCAATAAGACTCCGTCAGCCCAATAATGTACAATAATGTTCACTAAGCTCCGTTATTGGCCACTAAGCTCCCTTAATGTCCAATATCCAAGGGGTTATAATAGTTTCCACTATACTCTCATAGTGCCCAATAATGCCCAATAGCGTCCAACAGGCTATAATAATATCCAACAGGCTATAATAACTCCCATAATCTGCAATAGTCTCCCGTAGTCTACAATAGATTAAAATAAAACCAAACTATTTATTATTAAAATGGTAATAACAAAGCAAGCACTGTAAAAACAAAACTTTATCACCCGACATAACACAGAACATTAGAAAAGGTTTCACAAATCAAATAAAACAAAACTTTGAAACTTACCCCTATGGCATGAGACGATGGTGGAAAGTTCGCCCACCACTGACAAAATCCAAATGAAATGAGTCTCAGTTCACATTATATCAAGCTTAAATGAAAAGGAGTGAATAATAGTTATAGTTAAATGTTCATGTAATCCATGCTTTTCCGTTGCTTTCCGCCTGTATGTAATTTCAAAATCACTTTACCTGGTCGTCAGTAATTTATCCCAGGTAATGTTGTACGACTGTACAACGAATAAAGTGAAAAATTTATTCAAGTCAAAAACAAGTTATTTATAGCCATATTCTGTAACAAAGACAGTGTATAAAAAATGATGTATGTGATTTGCGGAATGCTACTGGTCTGTACAAGCTGCATTTTGCGAAGGTATATTAAGACGATGCCGAAGACGATCCAGCTGAACTGCATTACGCTACAATTTTTGTCTTAAGTAGCATGTGCGTGATCCTACGACTATCCTTTCAAGACTACAATGATGACTTTTTTATCTTAATTTTTGTACTTCGCTTATGAGAGCTACGGAACAAAGACCAAAAGTCCCTAAATATGACAATGTGAAAGTGTTTTGCAACGACAATGGATCGGTCTTGCTAGATAAAAATAAAAAGGTGTTGATAAACAGTATCATCAATGGCTTGCGCCCATTTATTGTTGACGTGACTATCAAATTTAAACAAATCAATATCAAACTATTCCAAACAAATGAAGAAGACGAAGACCATAATGCTAACTATATATATATAAAGATCTTCACATCAAGCAAAATATTTTCGAGACACAGATCAACTAGAAATAAAATCAATTAACGTAATTTCGGAGGTGGTAGGCTTGTAGTTTGATGCAGTATATACAATATTGCAAACAATGTCATGTCCCGAAAAGTAGGAGATAAAACAAAACCACCAGTTCAAACTAAACCAGAGTAGACGCAGGAGCAACCAGAGGAACCTCCGACAGATCAAAAAACATACATTGGTAAAAAAAACAACATCGAAGTCATACGATTGCTTCATAAATACAAGAACAATAAAAAAGATAACACAAACAGAAACAAAATGTTCTTTGAAAATAATTATTGATAATCGTTGCTCAAAACAAACATGACTATTTCAATGATCCTATATGCTGACAAGAGTAAGCGTATTAAGAGCCGTATACTTGAAGCGACGCTCTACAATGTATTATATCCAGAGAAAGGCAAGCGCGCTGCATTATCCAATTACGAATAAAATAGAAATAGTAAAGCTATCAGAGTAGTTTACCCAAATTGTCAGGCATGCAATAGTACGAAAATATGAAGCTAGTGTTCTTTCTTAATCATCTAACGTTGTTATAAATAAGTTTTAATTTCTTTAAAATTTAGACATTGAAACGATTCAACATCTCAGAAATACCATCTTAATACTTTGCTAACACACCAGAATTTACAAACAAAACAGCATTTAGAAGCCAAAACACAATATCCTGCTATGCCAGGTATAGCTGCACACAGTTATATAGACGTTCCGAACCATAACGAAAATATAATGAATACACTTTCAGAGAACGAATCAGAGTTGCATCAGTTTCAGCTAGAGGAGATGATTGACTGTTATTGTACAGGATAAATGAAATAATTAGGTAAACAAAATGCAACTTTTATGAGTATTATCGTAATCTGGTCAATTGTTTCAAACATTGTTGTGACATTGACATCCTGTGTCATCTGTTTTGACGATTTCTGTAGTGCCGAGGCAGTAAAGCACCCTCATACACCCATGTAGTTAGGATAAAACTAAATTAAATGCGCGTACGTCCGGAATGTTGTGTTGGTCTTAGGGAGCTGTTAGAGCGCCATCATCCTGGCGGTCGAAAAGACAGGTCGACAGAGCTCAGTCCGATTTGAGTGAATGATTTCCCAGCAAAGCATGATCGATGTCCAAGGGTCTAGGTCTCTATCTTTGTGAAACCCACGAGACCTGAAAGACAAAGTAACACACATGGCAGAATGGCGATCTTAGAAAAAGTAATTTAAGTGTTACAAAGATGAGACCCTTTTGCCGAACCTTATGTATTTCATAAATGCATCTGATTCTGATCTCCAACGACTTTATTTCCTTAATTAGTTGTCACTGAAAGTTTGTCTGACCGCTTCTGCAGAGGGCCCAGTTCTAAAAATATGGCACTTAAAATGGTTAGAGGTAAAGCCACAAAAGCAAAGCACTTTTCTACGATCTGTACTAAATTCTATTATGGAATCTGGTTCCCTGATTTCGGTTCATAAAAACGGTTCTGGAGTATTACCTTCAGGGTTAGGTATGCTTATAACTGAGTTATCGGACATGTCTCAGGCTTTTGTTAGGTAGCAACATTCAATATATATATATATATATATATATATATATATATATATATATATATATATATATATATATATATATATATAGATGCAATAAACTGACGATGAACAGTACGAAACTAGTAACTAACTAGCCTAAGCGCTTTCGACTCTTAATGAGTCTTTTTCAAAGGCAAATACAAAACATAGTTACGACAAACAAATAAACACAAAAACGTTGCGTTTGTAAACCTCTACATTTCTATCTTCACATGTGCTAAAACTATAAATACAACCAGCTTGTATAGACTAGTTGCGGAAACTGAAAACGTTGTATAATTCCCTAAAAGTCTACAAGCCAAAGCGACATCTATTTTTACTTTGTGTACATATGTAACGCAGATTATATCCCGGATATTTGGTTCTATACCGGTTATTCTTATAGCAAAAATTAAAGGATAAGAAGATTTAGAAAATGTTAAATTCTACTAGTGCATAGTTTTCATTTTCTAGTCTTCTTGGTTTAGACCGCTTGGTTTCAATGTTCTAAGGCGGCGTATCCAGTATGATTCCTTTTCCTTCCTGGTTTCGGAACTCCAGCTGTGGTTGTTGGCAATAGCGATAAGTATTATATCACTGAAAGTGTGGCCAGGGGAGGAGAAGTGTTCTGCGACCGGGCTTCTGTACAGCTTTTTTGTCATCCAATCAGATCTATGAAGGTTTATCCTTATGTGTAGCTTTTCAGTTTCTCCCACGTACTGAAGGCCACAGATCTTACATGTGATGAGATAAATCACATTCTCTGTTTTGCACGTTTTGTTTGGACCATGTATGTTTAGTTTTTCTTTAGTCACTGTGCTAGTGAATGTCTTGGTCTCTATCATATGTTGACAGGTTTTGCATCTTTTATCGCCACAGGGTCCAGATTGACTAGGTTGGTTTTGACTAGCGATTGTTGTTAGCTTGGCCCTGACTAGGATGTCCTTTAGGTTTTTTGGTCTCCGGTAAGCTACTACAGGTTTGTTCGGAAGTATTAGGTTTAGTATGTCTGACGATTGCATGGTTGGCCAGTGGTTTGCGATGATTTTACCTACTTTGGGATTGTCTGGGTGATAGGTCAGAATAAATGGTATCCTATCAACCTTTTCTTTCTGTCCATATCTGAGTAGGTCATCACGGTTTGTTTGTTTGGCCCTTTGGATTGCCTCCGCAATCAGGTCTTTGTCGTAGCCTCGGTAAATTAAATGTTTAGCCAGCTCTTCAGACCTTTCTAGGAATCTTTCATCGTCGGAGCAAATTCTGCGTATCCTCAGTGCCTGGCTATATGGAATGTTCTTAATGCAGTGTTTTGGATGACAGCTGGTTGGGAGAAGATACTGGTGTTTGTCGGTTGGTTTCGAGTAGATGTCTGTGTGTAATTTGTTTTCCACCAGTCTGGTTGTTGTGTCCAGGAAAACATGGTTTGAGTTGGAAATTTCTGCCGTGAATTTGCTATGCTTCGTATGCTAACATTTTCATGGGAAAACTTGAGGGAAAGCTGTTAGCATCGGTTGAGCGTACACCATACCAGTGGGTACGCTTTATCGATGATATAGAAATGAAGTGGTAGTATGGAAGAGAAAGTCTGGATGACTTCATTTCAAAGGCAAACAACTTCCATCCTTCAATAAAATTCACGGCAGAAATTTCCAACTCAAACCATGTTTTCCTGGACACAACAACCAGACTGGTGGAAAACAAATTACACACAGACATCTACTCGAAACCAACCGACAAACACCAGTATCTTCTCCCAACCAGCTGTCATCCAAAACACTGCATAAAGAACATTCCATATAGCCAGGCACTGAGGATACGCAGAATTTGCTCCGACGATGAAAGATTCCTAGAAAGGTCTGAAGAGCTGGCTAAACATTTAATTTACCGAGGCTACGACAAAGACCTGATTGCGGAGGCAATCCAAAGGGCCAAACAAACAAACCGTGATGACCTACTCAGATATGGACAGAAAGAAAAGGTTGATAGGATACCATTTATTCTGACCTATCACCCAGACAATCCCAAAGTAGGTAAAATCATCGCAAACCACTGGCCAACCGTGCAATCGTCAGATATACTAAACCTAATACTTCCGAACAAACCTGTAGTAGCTTACCGGAGACCAAAAAACCTAAAGGACATCCTAGTCAGGGCCAAGCTAACAACAATCGCTAGTCAAAACCAACCTAGTCAATCTGGACCCTGTGGCGATAAAAGATGCAAAACCTGTCAACATATGATAGAGACCAAGACATTCACTAGCACAGTGACTAAAGAAAAACTAAACATACATGGTCCAAACAAAACGTGCAAAACAGAGAATGTGATTTATCTCATCACATGTAAGATCTGTGGCCTTCAGTACGTGGGAGAAACTGAAAAGCTACACATAAGGATAAACCTTCATAGATCTGATTGGATGACAAAAAAGCTGTACAGAAGCCCGGTCGCAGAACACTTCTCCTCCCCTGGCCACACTTTCAGTGATATAATACTTATCGCTATTGCCAACAACCACAGCTGGAGTTCCGAAACCAGGAAGGAAAAGGAATCATACTGGATACGCCGCCTTAGAACATTGAAACCAAGCGGTCTAAACCAAGAAGACTAGAAAATGAAAACTATGCACTAGTAGAATTTAACATTTTCTAAATCTTCTTATCCTTCAATTTTTACTATAAGAATAACCGGTATAGAACCAAATATCCGGGATATAATCTGCGTTACATATGTACACAAAGTAAAAATAGATGTCGCTTTGGCTTGTAGACTTTTAGGGAATTATACAACGTTTTCAGTTTCCGCAACTAGTCTATACAAGCTGGTTGTATTTATAGTTTTAGCACATGTGAAGATAGAAATGTAGAGGTTTACAAACGCAACGTTTTTTGTGTTTATTTGTTTGTCGTAACTATGTTTTGTATTTGCCTTTGAAAAAGACTCATTAAGAGTCGAAAGCGCTTAGGCTAGTTAGTTACTAGTTTCGTACTGTTCGTCGTCAGTTTATTGCATCTATTTTAATTAATCCCTGACAAACGTGATCCCTTGGTGGATCCAGTACGCTTGAGAGTGTTGTTATTCGCCATATGATTTGTATTCTTTATATATATATATATATATATATATATATATATATATATATATATATATATATATATATATATATATATATATGGTTGTCACGAGCCGTGTTTTAAGTGTCGAAAAGTGATTGTAAGAGCTTGTGGAAACAAATGACTTGAGATAATTAGTATCAAGTTACCATTCTGATGTGCAGTTGTTTGCACTGTAAACTCTCCTATTCTGAGTAAGGCAAACAAAGCCAATGTAAACATGGCTGAATACACGGTAGTCCTGAAATGGTTTGAGATTGCATGCTTATCCAGTGCAACTTTGTCAATTGGCAAACGAACATCATGAGATTTACTTTAGTGAATTGTTTGAATGAGATTTTTAATAAGGAATAATGAAAAAGGGTGTGCTAAGCCATCAAGTTTGTGTGCATATGAAACTGCAGAAACAAAAGTGGATATCGAATATGCCGCTTATTTCTTGTTGACTAAATATGAAAAAGGCCAAATAGATCACACAGTCAACGAGGCTGGTGCGAACTGTTGATATAACATCCAAGCCCGCTTATGTGTTTTGTGCATCTGGGTGAAGGGTGCCATCTATGTGTAGGATGTTTTGAAGCAAATGGTGAACCGTACTCTCCAGCTGGGCAAAGTTGGAGGAAACCGAAACGCGATGAGGTGTGAGTCCGCATAATGTAATGAGCATCGGCGAGTCTGTTACGCATAGCATGTGTATGTTTTGCTCATAACAAGTTATTTAATTTAAGGCATTAGAGTACACATTTGCGATTGAAATGCATGATTTAGTATCCGTAGAGAATTGCTTGTTCATTATTTCTACTAAAGCTTGATTGTCAGTGAGGAAATATAGGCCTTCGTAATATACTTCCGCTTGTAAAATTGAAATTCCATCGTTAACTGAACCGTGAGGTGCGAAGTGATGAATTAGTCTGAAAAATGCAGGAAAAAAAAGTGGAAATTGGGAAATGATTTTGTGCGAAAAGGCACAGAAAAGCAACCCACTGCTAATTATTTCTGGATCTTTTCTTCCGTATTTTGAGCATTTGGGTCCGCCGATTTCAGATTTTGTTGTTTTTTATTATTCCCTGTTGCTTCTTCTGTCCGAAATGCCTGGATATGATTAATGCAACGACAATAACTGCACCTACGTCTCCATGCATGAAGTACAGATTTTTGCTGGTGTTTCGCAAATATACCTGATCGATTTGATTAGTTTTGAAATCACTCACTAGGTAACATAGATTGTTTATTGCTTGAAAGCGGCCCACAACATATGTGTACAGTTTAGGCTCATATATATGGCACATTATTTTGCTACGACTTCGTCACTCATAGTTGGGATATCTGTAAAAATGATATAACGGCATTCATACTTGTTTGCTGCCCCCACAAGCCAATAGATCATACAGGCGTTTAAGCTAATGTGCTAGTCTGTTGAGTTCCATTGATTTGGCGGCTGAGGCATCTGCTAGCTCGTCCTCCTTGGCGGTGAATCGATCTAGTATCTCAATATCCTTATCCCTATAGGTTTATCCCACCCATCTTACAAGTTTCACACTATGATTTATTATGCGTTTAACTGTGAGTAGAATAAGGCCACAATTAATATGGTGGGTGTGGTATTGTATTCACTGTGAAGCCACAATACCACACCTAGGAAAATGATAGAACAATAGCTGGTTTTTAATCTGCAGCGCCATGCCCACCTCTCCCGCCGCTTTTGAAGCGGGTTCATGACCTGTTAAGCAACTGGTCTTTACCTATGCAAAGGGAAAACTGCTATAGGCAGAGTTCGTTAACATCAATCGTCCATATCTCAGCGTACTTGATATTCTTTAAGGCCTTATTCATTACAGTTTATGAATCTACCTTCGGTATATAAATCTTATTTGGGATACATTCGATGATGACTAGAAACTTGTAAATTGCTCGACTGTAGAAATAATCAATATCGCAAACTCAGTACCTTGTCACATCCTCAACGAGAAGGACTATATTCTTTGTGTTTTTTGCGAACATGTTTCCGAACTGATATGCTGCTATTCCATTGATATTAGCTGTACAAAGTTTCTGCAGCACCAATGCAGGTAAGGTTGTGTACGGTTAGAGCCAGGCTTATAAATGCTCGCGCTGGAATTAATGGTAACAGACAGCTGGCAGTTACAGTCACAATTACATATTTTCTCTGGACGTTTTGTAATCTGACAACATGCTGATGAATTTAGACTATTGTTACTGAGTGAGAAACAAAGATGATGTTAATGGTTCCATTTAAAAAATTGTACAGGGGTCAGAATTGTTTACATTTTTCTCCATACAGCGACATTCTCACTGTGCCGTAGAAGCTTAAATATCTTTTGTTTATATACTGGTGTATTTATGGTATTTACCTGGTATAGAAAAGACAGAAGGTGGATTTACGAATTCAAGATAACTCAGCGCATAAGAGAAAACACACCTCTTCTGTATTATTTTATCTGGATCCAGAATTTACTGATATTTCATCATATCTTCACAAATATTTTCGAACTGAAGATATCGAATTTAAGTAAATTCTGACAGGTCTCAAAAGATGTTTTGCAGCTCTATGTCTACAGATTACTTAAATCAATGTCTCGCAAATCAACATTTTTACTTCAAAATTTATTTCGAATGAATTACTTTGCTTGCATACATCACTTGTATTTATCTTGTGAAGTCAAGTCAAGAAGTTCTTGCAGCCCGTACCGGAAGCAACTTATATTCTTTTGTATACAGTTCAATTCGATAAGGAGATAATAATAATAATAATAATAATAATAATAATAATAATAATAATAATAATAATAATAATAATAATAATAATAATAATAATAATAATAATAATAATAACAAAAGTAAGAAAAGAAAAAAAAAGAAAGTTTGATCAAATAAAAGAACAAATTCTTTTGGAAAATATTCTTTTGGTCCGCTTTGCATTGCTACTGGACTTGCCAGTGATGAAATCTTGTTAGTTTAGGAACTCGCGTTTTTTAACTTAGACTTCTTCCCACTAAATTAAATAATTAATAAATCCATTTAAGGGAAATAATGAATAAAATTAGACAACTGGAAAGCAAATACTGGTCAGGAATCTAAAGTGGACTGTACCTATCTTATACTCTCAATTCCTAATTAGATATATCAACTGAAATAACTCAAATGACTAGCTAAAGATTTTTCTTGATTTTGTATATATGAAATGGGGATAGTCGCAGGGGTGTAGTCCTTGGAGACCAGGAAGGATATATCATGTCCTATTTTTAGTAGAGGTTGGCAGGAATCGGTAAATGCATGGTCCACTCATGAGTATGAATGAGGGACCCTCGATCTTTGTCATTTATGGCAAGTATCCAGACTGCCTAAGACCACTGTGGTGGCCTAGTGGTTAGAGGATCTACCTTGCACATGGAAGGTTGCAGTTTCAAACCCCAGTTGAGTCTTATCAAAGACATATAAAAATGGTACTATCAGCTGCCTCACTTGGCGTTCAGCATTAGGAGATTATTGCTAGGACTGGTTGGCTGATGTCAGGATGATGTGACTGTGTGGGACATGATGCTATATGTTGGCAGCTAGATGTACCAGTTCTAGACATCACTATAAACTGTCACACTACAGTCATCATAGCAACATGACTGAAAGTTGTTAAAGCTACGTCAAAAATCCAAACTTAACACACACACAGAGTTCTCATCATGTCAAGGAGGTTGAGGGTAAGTTGGCTTGGGTATCTCAAATTGTGTACATTCAATCTATCCGTCTTGGTGGGTATGCCATGAACAGGTTGTATATCATCATTGGGTTTACATAAACTGGTAAAGATACTGTTTCAGCAAGCAATTGTATATTCATCGGGATCTTTACGAAGGCAGTTTTACTTCTGCTTCTACTTCTACTTCTAAAAAACAATCAGCTCTGGTAATTTGTGTTTCATCAGTTCATGTCATAATACACTACTTTCTAGTACAATTAAGATGACCACATTCAAGATCAGTCACCGACATTCAACAGACATGTTGGATTGTAATTTTGCATGGCAGTGTTTGCTCTTCATATTTCATTGTATGTAGTGATAACTATGTTCTGATGATATCCAGTTAAAATTTTATTTCTCAAGTCTTAGTGAAAACTTATCTCCTTCCTAATTATTATATGACAGATTTTGTACCTGACCAACTTTAATTAAAAAAATGAAAAACAGGGAAAGTTGACCTAAATTCAAAATCCAAAACTTAATCTTGGGACCCTGAATAAAATAATTAAAACACTAATGTTGTTGAACAAGATAAATTGTGGCTGCTCCAAATTCAGGTAGGCACAACAAAAAATTTGCATATTGTTTTGGCATCCAGAGAACAATCAATTAAGTTTCCTTTCTTAAACTTAATGATAGTGATAAACAGATTTCATCTTGCATTAAAATTTTCCTATCAATAAGAAAACAAATAAAATTGGAAGGGCTTAAAGATCAAAAGTCAAAATAATCAATAAGCAATAAGCAATTTTAATCAGTTGGAGATAAGATAAATGACATCCACTTAACAGGTGTAATACTGTTCATTGATGACCAGTAAGCAGATCAAGGAATGGTCTATCATTAATCTAACAACCATTTTGGGTTGCAATGCACATTAATAGTGAAAAGACAAAACTTCGGATTAAAACCTAAATTGTTTATAATCATTTATTAAAATTCTAAAAATTCTAATTGACTGATGATTGGTCCTTTAGTTATTAAAACATGTTTTCAATTATTTTTATTCATCATCGAAGCACTGATACCCATAATTCTTGCCATATATGTCCATCCATAACTTTTCAAAATCTTGGTAAATTTTCAGATAATGTTCATAACAACACCACCACTCCCAAAAAATCTCATGTGACTTCTGTAATAAAACAAGGCTGACAGACACAAATATAACTATTTTATTAATTAAAATTTCTCATTATGTAAATAAAAAAATTTATTTTACACAAAATAATCACCATTATAATAGATTGAAATCACAATACAATTACACTATTATCTCTGAACTGTCTTCAATAAAATCAATGACTATAGAAAAGTAAAAGACATTATATGCTCACCAAAAGTTCAACAGTTCTCTTTATTGATAGATGAAATTTGTGTGCAGTATCCACTTACCTTCTTTAGTCATAGTGACTACAAAATCTAAAGGTTTCTTTTCTTACCAGAGATATAAGTTATGAACTATGTTCGGCCCAGCTTTGTCATGTAGAATTACTAATATTTTTGTGTGGAAACCATTTTTGTCCTTCCAGTCACAGTGACCCACATTTAACCTCAAAATTGGTAGGTTTCTTCCTTGTGTCAAGTGCAAACCATTCAATGTTTGGTCCAGGTATGTTATATAGTTATTGTGCAGAAACTATTGTGCTTCTTTCCATCCAAGAACCTGACCTTTGATCCTAAGATCATTAAGATTCTTGCTTTCCCCAAGCAAAAGCCATCCACAAAATTTGGTAACCAGAACTATTTTTATTTCAGTCATAACGACCCTGACATTGTCCTTTTTGACCCCCAAATTAATTTATCTTTCCTCATCCCATGAGTAAGTTATCCACATAGTTTGATAACTCCTTAAAGTGGTGACCTTGAATTATTGTACATTTACCAATTTCATTCATTTAGTCACAGTGAATTTGAATTGAAGTCAATAGCAGTCATTCTTGCCCCAAAGGCAAGTCAGCCACAACACATGATAGTAAGATAGTGGAAAACAAAAAAATTATTGTGCAGAAACTGTTCTACTTTAAGTCAGTATTCTTGACCTTTGACCTTTTGACCTCAAAAGTCAAAATACTTCCTTCTTACACCAAATTTAAGCTATCTACAAAGTTTGGTAACTTTAGCTTGTGAACATTTTGGATATTATACTGAAACAAAATGGATAACAGCATGTTCACAAAACACTATGCCTTATGGCAGATGTATAAAAATAGCATGACAAAAAATAATTTTTGCGATATGTAACTGATTTAAGTACTATGTGATCTATGAATATTTACATTATGCATCTTTTATCCTTTCTACCTGAAAGTATGGATTACTCTTAACATAAAGTCATCATTATCAATAGTTAAAACATTACAGATCTACACTACCGGTATTGCCAGCAGACTTCAGCTAAAGCATTGTCTACATTTTTCAGTCGCTTTTTCATGCAAATGATAACACTGTTGGAGCCGTACAATTTCTCCTTTATAACTACGGAGTTTTTATACCAACTCAGATAATTTTTAAAATGAGTATTGTAACAGCCATACTGGAAGTAAGATCAGCAAATTTTTATTTAGGAAAAGCCTGATATTGAAAAAAATCTTTTGGTGAAAACTCCGCATTACTATGACCATCCATTCAAGAGGAGCCGTGATTAAGATTTTCATGATGGATGGCCATATTGGGTGTCAGATCAGCATCATTTTCATTTAAAACTGATCGGGTGGCCATATTGGGTGTCAGATCAGCATCATTTTCATTTAAAACTGATCGGGTGGCCATAATGGGTGTCAGATCAGCATCATTTTCATTTAAAACTGATCGGATGGCCATATTGGGTGTCAGATCAGCATCATTTTTATTTAAAACTGATCAGACACAAAATAATATGTTGAAATTCCATGCTGATACAACTTTCTGTTTAGGATGAGCAGTGATATTAATATCTTCAGGATTAGTACTAACTTTACATCATCAATTATCTTTCTGTGACGATACCTCCAAATAGAACAGAGATTAGTTTAAGATAACTGTTATGGCAGCAATTTTGTAGGACAGATCTGCATCATTCTCTATTAGGACCAACTAGACACATTATGATGTGACAACTTCATGTTGATATAACTTTTCATTCAGACACAAAATCTTTGTGATGGCTGCCATGGTGGTCACAGTGGATCTCAAACTGTCACAATTTTTATTTAATACAATCCAAACCAAGAGATGAATGTGTATTTGAATTTTTATCACAATCCTCCAAGTAGTAGGAGCAGTGACAGCAAACTTGTGTTAGCAAAGTCAAGTGGCAGGTAGACAAAATACAGTCCACTAGCTCTTCTGTTCTATGTACAATAAATGTTAAAAATATATTTTACTTACCTTGAGCTTTAATCCTTTGCTGTGAATAAAATGTCAAGATGCAGCTAGACTCCTTATGGCCCCATACCTTAATTGCAATTAGTTACTTTTGTTATCATATAGTTTTATGAGACACTAATGGCTTAGCGATCAAACATATTCACCTATCCCTATGGCTTCAAGTCTCAGGCTTGGCCAATGTGAGTATGAGAAAGTTTACCAGGAGTTTCCTGTGAGTTGGTGGTTCTTCTCACAGTTTTCCTGGGTCCTTCCTCCATCAGATATAACAGCTGCCATGTAAAGCCTGAAAGATGGCATGAAACCCACAAAAACACAAAAGTAAAAGTGTATATATGCAAAGATTTTAGGAATATAATGTCTTGTAATTGTACATCATGCAGACTGACACCATTCAAATCAAAAACATAATAAAGCCAGTTAGTAAAGAGATTATGAAACTATGAAACATTCTCCCATTCCACCGTACCCCAATGAAATCTATGATTATTTGATTACAGAGCAGCAAAATAGCACCTTAACTTGAGATATATTCATGTCATTGAAGTCTATGGTTTTCATTATCAGAGCAATCAATGCATATTTCTAAATTTTAATCAACTTATGTCTACCTTTGGAAAATATTCAAATACTGTACAGTAGGTACAACACTAGGTACATATAGTTGGGGTTCAAACCAGAAGTTGTATAACAACAAACCTCTTAGAAAAGTGGCCAATGTTCCACATTTACATACAAATCAATAGACATGTATTTACAACAAATTTTTTTTAGTTTTCCAAATAGGATGAAATATAGTGAATTCATTCTATCTGAGAAAATATAATTCAATGCTTTTTTTCTATTGTTAGAATGATGGATTGACATCATGCATGAAAGCTTGAAGTCCTTTCATAATGGATTTTTCCCCATCAATATAGTCAAATTATGTTCTGTCAAGTCACTTGAAGGCATTCATAGGTTTAGAAACCGAAGTCTTACTTGATGGAAGCCCATCCATGTCATCAGCATAAAACTGTAATCCCTTCATGATTACAGTTACTGCTATTGATATCATCAAAGGCGACTGTTTTTTTTGGAGTCTACCTCATTCAGAAGAATGTCTTGAGTTGTAAATGCTGAAGCACTTTTTACTTATTGTAGGAATTTTATCCTGCTTTATCATGTGGAAGGATATTTTCCTTAAAAATATAGAAATTTACTTGATTTTCAATCTATATATTTTGTTCTGTATTTATTTATCATTTATCATTCTGCACTGTGCATTTCTAATTTCAATTTTCTTCAAAAAGTTTTCATCCTTTTATTTCAGTTTATTCTCTATTTCATTTTATTTGAGGTTATTCTGAATTAAATTTACATTCATTATCCTTTGATTCTGCATTCGTTCCACATTAGATTTACAGTCTATTTTCATTGCACCTGTACAAATAGCCATTTAGCTGTAATGATGCATATAAAATAAAAAATTAAATTAAATTCTTTAGAAAGACATAATGGTGGTCAAAATAATAATTAAATGCAGCATGTTTAAGATTCCTCTTGAAACATATTTCTTTGTCTGAAACCATGTACATAAAATAAAAATATGATAAAAGCAAATAAATAAATTCTTTAAAAATGAGAATATGGTGGTCAAAATTATAATAAAATGCAAATTAAATAATCCTCTTGAAATATATTGTAACTGTAATCACTACAAGCTAAATAACATTTAAGTTGTGAAGCCTGCAATTTCTAAACAAACCTGTTTTTATTTTCATATTGATTAGTCTTGCCATACATAGGTGTCTCTGCCCATTTATTACAGCAATTTTTCAAATAAAATTATTGTTTCTACAATTATCATTCATGTAAACTGCTATAAAATGTTACATCATAAACTAGGACACTTATTACAAATGAAAGAATTAAAAATATTCCAAATCAGATCAGTGAGAACTTCAGATCCAAAAGCTTAAAACAAAATCATTGTAGATGTGATTATGTAATGGCTTGCATCTGGCCAACTGTATTAGTCCATGTTTGGAATACATTTTAATCTGAATCCTATACAGGACATAGCAGCTGTAAATTCCACTTGATCCAGATCTCATCGGCTGAGAATTAACTTTTCAAGTTGCAGCATTGGTGCTTCAACCATCATGGACACCACAAATGCCACAGTATAGGCAGCCATGAGGTTGGCCATGTAATAATAGATCTGTCAGAAAAGAAATAAAAGTGTCATCAGTAATTTATCTTAGGATCCATATTTCACTTTAAAATATTTAGTTGATATGTTCTCATTTTGCAAGTCTAATCCAGAATAAGGCAATAAATTAAAAGCTGAAAAAGATCAAATATTGGAGTGGACAACAAACTTACCACTAAAATAAGTGTTCCCCAGAATGTGACATCTTACCCGTGAGCTATACTTTGACATATGTATACATAATATATTTTCATGGTAACAATTATACACAGATTCTGAAATTAAAAATACTTCACACTTGACAAATAGTATCAATTTCACACCATCTGCTGCATTCAAACTAGGCAATAGGTTAACCTTGGTTACAAATTTTAAACCAAACAAAATAGTAATGTCAATAGAAATTTTTTTCACAATTTTTCTAAAAGTTATTTACTATATAATCTTATTTCTAACAGTTGATATAAACCTGTCAACTCTAACAAGATCATTGCACCTAGATAGCCAATGTTTCTCCACAAGTTTTCAATTATGTATAATCAAAGTACATTACATACTGCAATGTGGAATGCATGCATTTAAAAAGTTCAACAGGTAATATCAAGCAAAATGTTAGCAAAGTAAACTTAGCACTTCATGATGACATTCAGTTTGGTATTTGAAACTGCAGTTCCAAACCTAAAGGAAATCAACAGCTTCTTACAACTGTGAAAAATACTCAATGTCCAAAAATTGAAACTGTTGCCTTGCTGCTTTACTTTAAGAAATTTATACAAAAATCTGAAAACTTCTTGATAACTGTTCAATTTTTAAAGAGGCTGATTATTCTTTTCAGCATAAATACATTTTCATATGTTTGATACTTCTGATGGTAATGAAAATTGGCTCAATGTGGGATCATTGCAGATAAATGAACTTTGTACAGTCTTCATATTGTTAGAAGTGTGAACTAGAGAGGGCACTGAGTAAAGCCTCCCAATTGGGACCAAGTCCAATGTACAGTTCATGGTTCCCAGATGGGAAATGGCAAAGACTGGCCAACAATAATCTCTTGACTAGAACAGCTGTAATGAAAGGCAGGATCTGATTCTCAAATTGTTTGCGAAGAAATTCATCCGTACATAAATCTAATGCTGAGAAGTGATATGATCTGATTTTCAGAATTTGTCTGAGATGGGACCACCAAAGGGACAAACCCTTTAGAAGGGACAATCTGCAAGTGCACAGACCAGTCACTAAAATACTAAAGTATGGGATTCCCTATGTACAGTACCTCCAGTGGACTGCAACTATCCCCATCATCCTAAAGCTATGTTCCCATATAAAATTGTTAAGACAGAGAGATTAATTATTTCCCAAACATTCCTTATTTCATTGAGACATAAAACTCAAATATACAAAGCTAGATTCTAATCATTTATTGTCCTCTCTACTGTGCCTTTTTCCAGAAAGTTGTGTACCTCTTCCTATTAACTGTACTAATTCAGACTGGTGAAAGAAGGCAGGGTTCATAAAATAGTGGATGTTGTTCCCAGACCCAAAGCAATAACCCTCCTGTTAGGCAAAAAAGGCCCCACACATCATCCATGATACTTGACCAAGCACCTGAACATAGTGTTAGTCAAGCTCTTTCAGGGATATCATAAACACAAAGGCAGAGCAAGTAAGTGTGCAAGTATATGTAATTGCAACTGGACCAACCAAAACCAATCTTAAAAAAGGAGAAAAAGTCCAAGAACTGTCTCCCTACATCTGTCCAGCCAAATTGATTTAACAGTTTCTCTGGAGACTGCTCTCTTAAAAGACTGCAACTGCATGAAAATGTATGCAAAACCACCAAGGGGCAATCAGGGTAAATCCGCTTCTTTACTGGCTGCAATGGACCAAGTACAGCTCAAAAGGACCAGTGTTGCTGATCACTTGAATCCTGAAAAGCCATGAAGGGAATGCTGCCTTTGAAAATCATCTCAACCTCCAATGATGGAGACAGTAGTAGATTCTCAAGCAAACATCTCAAAAGCATTACAGACTGCCCACCAATCCATTGCCAACTAATTTTCAGCCTGTCTTGTTAGCTTGATTGTTAGATTGTCAAATTTCAGCCACATGGTGTATGTTTTTTCATATAAAAGAATTAATGGATATCATATGAAAATAAATAATAGCAAATTGTTTCTGATATCAATATAGCTTCTACAACATAGTAATCAGATCTGCTGGGTGAGACAAGGGAAATAACTTGCATGTAGTATGTGAACAATAAACACTTGAAACTCCAATTAAAAACTCTTCTGCATCTAAGTGATGTCAGATGACATAAGCAGAATCAAATGGAGAGTTTCACCTTATCACTGAATTAAGTAGAAAGAAAAAGGCAGAGGAAGAAATGGTCATAGATCAATATTTCTTTATTACTCAAATATCCATCATTCTTTCTGCCTGATAAATATTGTTTAATCTCTACGGAAATTAAAATCCTTGAAAGATGTCTCATCTACCTCTACAAGCATTACTCTGTTAACTGTTTCTGAGGTTATTGTGTTACTTATCCATACATGCCAACCGCTGGCAAGGAAAAAGTGTAATCGAAGTGGACAAAAGAAGTAATCTAAGCATAAAAAGTGTAATCCACATATAACATACTAAAATTCAATGCACATATGTACAAAACGCATGCTATTTTCTGAAATTTTGGCAACAGGAAACATCTGTTTGATCAAAGGACCAAAGTTGTATTCTACCACTAGTTGTAGTCTGAGTGTTCTATTAGGAACTTGATCGGTAAATAATGCCCCTGCATTTATAAAAATGGTTTCCACAATTTAGTTCTGCTGTAGAAAAGAAGTTACCTTAGAATTGGAGTTAGCAAAATGTGCTAATTCAAGGCATCTTTGTTTTACACTATGACCAATATTAAAATCCTTTCCCCACAGCCTGCAATGGGCGTGAAGCTACCCTAGAATGGCACTGTGTTCACATATTCATCTCTGTGTCATTTTTTTTTCTAATTTTACACAACTCATAGGTAGTGTCTCTTGGATACATCTGCCTCAAAATAAGATATTTTACTAGCATGAACTATGCCAAAGTTTGACTGTCTTGAATTACTGCTTTGATGGCTACTAGATTTTCCATCTGTTATTTAATGCTCTGGGTTTTAAGACCATCTTTGACATAGTCTGCATATTCTGGCAAAAGATTTTTAATCAAATGAAAATACTTGCTTATTAATTTCTTTTCATATTCTTATTTATTTTATCTTAACCCTTAGATTGCTTGATAGTTTGTAACACAAGGTCCCTCAGTGCTGATTTGTTTGAGAAAAGAATTGAAAATGGTAATCTACTTTCAAATTGCCTGTTTTTTATTTTGCCTTATACTCTGTCTTTTCTACAATAAATTTCAAAACACTGCTGATTATAGAGTTGACTGGCATATCATCTGTTTTTCAACCCCTTTTTCCCAATGTGAATACTCAGTAGTGGAGAAACAAGAGTATCAACCCAATCCATGTCCCTAAACCTATAATGGAACTCAAGTAACCAACAACTGGCTAGGCAATGCTAATGTCATGACATAGCTCACATCAAAAGAAACTGCAAGATAATTGCCATCCCTTTGCCTTCACCAGACCAATGACTTTAAGAGTCTGCTGCTCATGCCTAGACAAGGTATGCATATTCCAGTGTTTTCCTACCTGGGATCCAGGCACTGACTGCGTCAATAATCGGGATCCTTGGGCTTAATTAGAGTCCTGCAAGACCCATTCCCACCCAGCAAGGTTATTACTTCTCTGCAATAGAGAGAAAGATCCCACACTCTCCTCAAATCATGGAGCTGATCATATCATGCTCTTCTGGGATTGAGTCTAATTTGAGTCCTGCAGGAATAGCAATATACATACCCTAAAAAGGTAATACTTACCTAACAAAGGTAAGATCCCATACATATTGGAAACAAAGTGATTAAGATTTACTTCTCTGTAACAGAATGATCCCATACCCTCCTGGAATCATGGAGCTGATCATATCATGCTCTTCTGGGACTGAGTCTAATTTGAGTCCTGCAGGAATAGCAATATACATACCCTAAAAAGGTAATACTTACGTAACAAAGGTAAGATCCCATACATATTGGAAACAAGTTGATTAAGATTTACTTCTCTGTAACAGAATGATCCCATACCCTCCTGGAATCATGGAGCTGATCATCACATGCTCTTCTGAGATAGAGTTTAATTTGAGTCCTGTAGGACTAAGAATATTCGTATCATAAAAAGGCAATACTTACCAAACAAGGGTAGATCGCATACTTTGTGGCACCAAGGTGATTAAGATCTACTACCCTATTGGGATTGAAAAATAAGGAAGAAGTGGGGGTTTTTTCTTAATTTTGTACAGAATTCCAACTCCTTACAAGGTCCCAAACTTAGTACAAATGCAATATCAAATGATCAACTGTCCATTATGTTAAACAGGTGTAGTGATTATCTCACTGGCTATAAAATTCCTGCACTTCCCCACTGTACATCATTCACTCTTAAATGGAATATATACTTCTGAATGAAATGCTCACTGAAATGACACATATTAAAGTAATCTAATTTAGAAATATACTGCTAAAAAATTAATCTATAAAAATATTCTAATGCAAGAATTTATCCTACATATTGCCGACTTACACCTCAGGAGTCTACAAATAACAAAAATAAAAAATAACTATCCATAAGCATGGAACCTATGCAAGCTGAGCAGGGGAGATGTATGACACAGGGTTTTCCTAATGCCCACACCATATGACATTATGCACTGAAAAACAAGTAATTATACAAAGAGACAACTCAAAAACTAAAATTAGGTAGGAATTTTTCCCTAGCACTGGTACCACACAGTGGTACAGAATTTACTAAGCACCACCTTATCTAGCATTACCTATGATGGTGCTATCTTTTGTTTTGAAAAGCCTGTGAAATAAAAAATGAATGTGAAAATAATACTCAGATGAAGTAATTAATAGATGTAATGTGCTAATTAATTTCATTCTTAACAATTCAGGGCATAGTCAATTGTTGTTGATATGTTTGTATATGTGTACATAAGATATATATTATCTTTTATGTGTACAATGCTTTTACTTTATCTCTATATTTTAATTTAGATGTATGGATTATATAGTCTGAAATAAAAAATTTCTTTTCTTATATTAATGACAATAGGAACTACACTCAACAAATAAAACATAATAGTAGACTGTCCCAAAATATCCTGTTGAGAATCCAACATCAAAGGCAATTTCCTCTAGTGGAATAAAATTAGTCTGATCACGTAATACAGAATAAGAAAACAGTATCGTAAACAGGATGTGACTGGCATCAGACTGGGACCAGGTTCTGTTTTCAGTTCTAGAAGCTTTCATACTAACAAGAGGAAGGAATCAGGTCTGATCATACAGCTTGGATCTAAGACTTAAGCAATACAACAGCAGTAGGTAATATATTACTAATATTAAATTCAAATTTACATAAACAGGTGCCAGGAAAGGTTTTGAAATTTCCATACATGGTACAATTGGGTGGGAAATAATATGTGCAGTACATATGCAAACAAAGAGACAAGGACAACATACGACTGATCAACAGAACTTGTGATGGATGAAACGGACACCACAGGAAAGACAAATTCAATTTACAGAAGAAACAAATCCCCCCAAAACCCATATAAGGTTTTACAGATGTATAAATTAAAGTAAAGAAAATACTTTACCATTGTCAGATCTGTGAAATGTATGGGAAGTCTAAAATTGAGGTAGAAAAAGTAGATCATAACTGGGTGAACCAAGTAAGCTGCAAAGGTCAGTCTACCCAGGGGTGCCCAGATCTTCCACGACAAAATCTGATTCACTGGTCCTGAAAAGTAAAGTGAAATGAGATTACTTTTTTGCATTTGCAAATTCTTTCAATTTGTATGCAGACCTTCTTTAGTTTTAAATTTGCCATGCTGGGAGTGAGGAAATGATTCATATCTCAAATCATGCCTCAGCTGCCATTAACATCAAAGAGGCTGTCCTGAAGTAGGCAATTATAATGATACAGTCCAAGGTCTTTGTACTGCCCATGGGATAAGATTGAAGCTAAAAGATGGTGGATGGAATTTGTGCACTGTCCTACATTAACTAAAATGAAGAAGCTAGGTGGATGGTGCTATGAAGGTAAGCATTTGTCAAGTTAAAATTAATAAGATACTCTTCCAATTTCATGGAAAATTATTCTGTCTCCTGCCTGAACCTCAGTGTGGCAATGAAATGGTTAAGAAATTTGAGTCAAAGCTTTCCATTCATCTTCATCACTAAGAAATGCCCTAGAGTAAAAGCCTGCTGAGTTCGGTTTGTGAACTGCCTCCATTGTCAACTCGGAGATAAGCAGATTTATCTCCTTTTGCAAAACATGGCCCTTCCAGTGTTGTCAGGGAAAAAGAATGAAAATAATGTTACCATACAATGTAACAGAACTAAAATGGTAAAACACAACCAACTTTACAAATGAGTGACTGAGAAAGGTTGGGAAAATCAAATGGATTATGTAAGGCATAAATAACAGATTGTTTACAGTGCCACAATAAAGCTTGAGTTACAGAACATCTGGTATATGGCCAGAAACTAGAGTTGGGAAGGGGATGTAATTATATAGCAACAAAAATGAATTATCTCCCTTAGATGCAACCTTTAAAATCTGGAATCTTTCTTGGGTTTAATGCCATATTGCAGCACATGATAGGCTACCTATGGCTGCCATTATATTTGATGTTAGTGGAGCCCCAGAAGAAGCACCAACCACAGGAAACTAATGACAAGCTTACTCACTATCCATAATGGTCAAGACCAGAGTAGAACCTAATAGAGGTAATATGTCAGTGATCTGTAAAGGCAAGCACCTTAGACCACTTGGCCCACACTTTAAAGTCTGTAACGACATATACATATTGAAAATTAATTCTTGTCTTCCTGCTAGGGATCAATTCAGGATGTATTGGAAGTTATTTTCCTAAAGTTAATGTGATCAAGTCATATATTCAACACAGAAATATGAATAACATTCTACTGCATAAAGTGGAAGGTTTTCTGTGAACAAATGACACTTTCTCAATGCACATCAAATATTGAGCACTGATTATTTATAACAGTAAGACTTTATATATGAGAATAAACACATGGTCCCAGTGACATGTACAGTATACAAACAAGGCCAGTTACTTTAGTTATGTATTTGTTTCAATATTTATTTATTCAAAGAAAGAAATTTGCTTATCATTAGGATATAGTGTATATCGCCAGCCATCTATTCATCCATGTATATGTGCATAAGCACATAATCATATATAGAAATACATACATACAGACAGTCCAATAAGAATGATCTGTGCATTTGACACTTCAGTGGATCAGGCATCAGGCAAAGTCAACTTGAGAAAAGTGTAAAGGCATGCATACTCAGTATATATAGAACATGCATAACACAATTTGTACAGACCATACAACCAATATACATACACTCAATAACTGCTTTATGAGTGGACTCTGCCTTGAATATTCCATGAGGTCAAATGGATTTGTGATGGTCATTTATATCAACCCATACATACATACATACATACATACATACATACATACATACATACATACATACATACATACATACATACATACATACACACACATATACATACATACACACACATACATACATACACACACATACACATACATACATACATACATACATACATACATACATACATACATACATACATACATACATACATACATACATACATACATACATACATACATACATACATACACACACACATACATACATACATACACACACATACATACATACACACACACATACATACATACATACATACATACATACATACATACATACATACATACATACATACATACATACATACATACATACATACATACATACATACATACATACATACATACATACATACATACATACACACACACATACATACATACACACACACACACATACATACATATTTTTCACATTTCTATTTGTTTTCTTACCTCCATTGCCTGAAGCACATGCTATAACCAGCCATGCAAGACAAACTGCCCACACTGTTCGAGAGACAGAATTGTAGAGTATGCTGATGCCAAGAGGCATGGCCACGTTATCATGATTGTAGTGATATGGTCCATAGATTACTGCCAATGCTGAGGAAATTGATACAATCCAGCCAGTTGTTACTATCACCTACAACAGAAAGAACAAACAGAAAGATGATGGAATCAAATATGTGTTTGCTCTAAAACACTAGTATTTTTTTCAGTAAAATAAAGAATGGTATGGAAAATATATGAAAGTCACTCTTGCTCGAAAATTTAGCCAAAGAAGTAAGCTTTCTTCATATGATTTTTACTCTCCCTCTGAAGCATTCAGATAGCAATTTTCTGAAGTACAAGTGAAATACTATCAAAGAATGTAAAGAATGTCAGTTGCAGTAATGTAATTTTGGTATAGCTAAGTTTTCCTATTTGAGATGCAATCACATGGCAAATTCCTGCATGTTGATAAAATAGGATCCAAGATAGTAAACAGCTAAGACAAATATCACTCAAACATGACAATCTAGTTTTAATGATGAGACTGGAAAAAGAAAAACAATTGGTTTCATATAACACAAGCAAAGTAACTTCTTTTTAAGTAAAATATGTTTCTTCAAAATAATTTACCCAATCCCTTTTACCTTTAGGGAACAACTACAATCTCACAAACTAAGGCCTCCCAGGTTGATATTTGTTAACTAAAGAACTTAAAGTTTTCTGCTCACTTAGGTGGTAGTTAGATAGGGTGATCTTCTCTTGAGACTGGCACTGGCACCTAATCCTGTGAAATTGACCGTTATTACTGGAGACGATGGCACATGTTCTATATGGATACCAATGCATGGAGACTGGGAGGGTCATGTGTCTTATGATTGTGTAAGTATTATCAAAGAAACATTTTATTTACTTGGTTTATTCTTCAAATATTTTACCCAATCATAATACCTTATGAGAATATGTAAGACGTGGTGTGAGACACATCTCTTTACCCCATATAGACCATCTCCCGTCCCCTAACAAATAAGAGACAACCTCTAGATAATCTGACTGTAAAAGAGACTCAATATGCCAGTTAGTGGCTTTGAAAGGGAAATATTTTCCCTCCCGAATCCAACAAAGTCCTGAAGACTAGTCATTATGAAGCTGTCAAACAACCCAGAAAAGTAATCTTTTGCACCCCAGGAAAGGTTCCACCAAATCAAGTTAAGCCTTTTAGGATAAGAAATCATTTAAATAAAAACTGGGGAAGAGTACTCAGATCTTAATCCCATGGCACAGATAATAACACCTAAGTGAACAGTTTCACTCATTGCAACATTTATGGCAACTGTCCTATCTTCATTAGCTGAGATGTGAAGCAAATTCATTGGTATGAGATTATTTCTAATATGCAAAGCAGATAGCCCTCTTTATCCAGAAGAAAATGTCAGTGTTGATATACTGCCCTTGCCCTCTTTTGAAAGTGAGAAGAGCCATGATCTCCCTTGACACAATGGCTCAACCTTTCTTATGTACCACTTCAAAGCTTGCAATGGGTTGAGTAGATGATCTTTTGGTGAAGTATCCAGAGAAGACAGGAATTTATCTATGCTTGATTACCCATGAATGGCACCATGTTCTTGGTAAAGAAAGCAGGGGGCATCATGATTGATACTAACACATCTTGTTGGAACTGCATGTAGAAGGGTTCACTGGTAGGACATGTATTTGCTGATTCTGTCTGCAGCTTACCAATGTGGTGATGTGATAGGACTTATTAGGTAAACTAATGAAAATCTTGAGAGTAGTTCAAATGGTGTCTAGTTCAGCCTGGTTAGTACCATTATCAAATCTCATTTGGCACAGATCCGGTGTCATTGGGAAATCCAAATGAACTGAACATCATATAAGTCTATCGTTTGTTTGATATCCTCTGTTCCATTATAATGCAGTGTTCAAGTGATCATGGAATGGTACGTCTTAGTTATGTTTGGTGTTAACTGATAATCATTGCAGTGAGACAGGAAGCTAGCTTTTGAGGTATGGGTGCCTTCAGTGGTACAGCATTATTTTGTCCCCCTCTATTGCTTTCATATCCCTTTAAACTGGATAGGCCATCACACTTGAGGGATTTGTCACCAACTGAAGGGCATATTTTAATAAGATCCAGTGGAAGCCATGTGAGTGAAGATGTGAAGTTACACCTTGCAAGTCTACTGACTGACTGCTTAGTCTCCTCAATGGACTGAATTTAGAACCTGTTGTTGCTTTTTTTTGTGAACCCAAGGGAATAAAATTGTTGATTGAATGTGCTTAGGCTGACAACCTAGGGATGAGTGCTGCGTTTGTAGCTGAAGGAAATCTGAGCAAAAGCTTAGGAGGTTCCTGGATGTGATACCAAATCCCCTGAAAACTGTCAGTTGCATAATGTCGTCATTGTAAGTCAATGGAAGATTTGAGCATCACTTCTGCTGGAATTGGTCTGTGTAAGGTAGTGAGGCAAGAAGGTATGACAATTATGATATGGAGGGTAATATGGAAACTATGCCAAAACATGATGGCTTCCTTTTGCCACTTTCAACTTAATTTAGGAGAATTGTGGTTTTCAAATGGTTGTAAATTTGGTAAGACTGCTTCCCAAATGCCCTGTGCATTTAGGGTGTCCATGCAACCTTGTTTTGATTGCCTTGTACATCCCTTCTCTGTAGCTGAGTCTGTGAGTATTGGAAAGAATGCATCCTTGGTAGCTTGTTGCAAATTCCATAAACCTGATCACAAAAGTGGAGATTAGATGATTGAGGTTGCAATTGTGCTCTTACGGAAAGGTACATTTAGAGTGCATTGCAGCTCATTCTACCTGCTGTTTCAAGTATCTTCATAGTATGTTTATGAAGTGGGCCATTCTATAAACATGCTCCACATCTTTCTGGTTATTCAAGTTAAGGGAAGATAAGCCGTGTTCTGCTTATACAAAAGGCACTGAAGCAATATTATTGACATTAAAGAGTAGATATTACAAATCCATTATGAGATAATGATACCTGACTCAACAATGTTCACTTAAAATTACCCCTGTGGGAACAAATTCATGACTTGAACTGTTGTTCATGAATGTGCATAACTGTTCTTCAAATGTTCATGATCAGTTCATCATTTGAGTTCATGAACAAATCTTCATGAAAGATAATCAACTAAGTTCACAAACACTGCATGAATTTTGATGCATTATACATGAAGTTCATGAACACAATGAACTTTTATGAATTATTATGATATCTTTAAAATTCCTGAAATGTCATGAACTTTCTTCATGAACAATTCAAATACTTTGATGCTCCACTAAGATATTTCTTAAAAATGTTTATGACATTTCTACATCATTAAATTCATAAACATTAATGAAAATTCATTATACAAACTTCTTCAAAATATTTGTGAAATATAAATAACGATGATAACATATGTTTTTAAAATTATTTGAATACTGTATGAATATTAAATACTTGTGTACTTAACCTGAGTAGTATTTTCAGGCCGGAATGAACAAAATGTACTTGTTATAAAAGCTTTCAATGACTGTTCAAACATTTTCGTGCATTACTATTATAAACTATATATTTTGTAGACTTGCAGCAATCACTGTTGTCAATTTTGACATAAATGCTGAAATATGCAAACAATGATTATCCTGATTGGATGATTGTTAAAGAAGACATAATATGATTGGTTAATATAGGCGAGATTTCAGCACCTTGGCCTCTTTTTCCCTGCAAAATGGAAGAGTGCTCAAACTGTTTTGCTACAATTAAAAACCTTGAACAAAAAACATGGACTTCCATGAAACGGCTGATTCAGAATAATTTCAATATCATTTCTTTAAAGTAGAAGTGCAGAAAAGCAATTATGAAGAATATGAAGGAAATGATTTGGTGAGAGCAAAATTAGGACAAAAAGTGTATCTAGCCTTGATCATCAAAATTACAGTATCTTTTTCTTGGTTATTCATGATTATTTCAATGGAAGTAATATGGATATTTTATTGGTTTTTATATGTAATGATATTAGTTATTACCAAACAATGAATGCAAGATCTTTTTTCAGACCCAATTTACACTTGCTCTTCGCATTTTTGAAAATCACTAAACATTAATCAGCTTCCTTATTCTAAATTGTAATTATAACCCATTCCATTCAATCTTGATACAAGATGTGGTAGTGCATCTATGATAGCAACTGAGATGTTCCGTATCATTTTCTGTTTTGTGATATCACTATTTATATTATCAGATGTAATTAGGTAAATTAAAACCAAAAAAAACAGACAAAACAAATCTAGTTAATATATCTAATAGTACACAATATAGATGCAAAAAATAACAGAAGCAGCGATATGCAACATGCGGAGTCTGAGTGGATACTTTAGAGGCCTTTGGGCCTGTACAACACAAGTCTAATGCTTTATCAACAGAAAACAATGACAATTTGTGAAAGCATGAAATAACTGTAAGTGTACTAAATAGATATAATTGTACTGATAAGGTATTTAGTGTAATGAGTTGTTAAAATATTTTGTTATATTGATTCATTTCCTGTGACTACCAATGACTAGTCAGCTTCAGTTAAAAGACAACCAGTGACAAAAATCTCCAAGCAATACAAATGCTAAGTAACTTGTGCATTAAGTATAAGGGATTCAACAAGTTTAGTTAGATCATAATTGTTGAAGTAAATAAAGCACAATAATAATGTGCTAAACCCTTAAAAGACAACATTGATCAAAGGTTATCTGTAATTAACTAACTTTTTATTTCTTTCAGATCAGACAACAGAAATGTAAAATTATTACAAGATGAAGTGATTAGATTAAATAAGAAAATGTTTAAACTGGAGTATTCTAATGCCAAGATGGAAGAGACACAGAATAATGACTGCTGCAGCAATGTTAAAGATCCAAACAGTGATCAGGAGGAACAGGGTTGCAGTTAGAGATATTAGTAGTGACAATGGGTTGGATTTTATTAAATTATTGGCCCTGAACAACTTCAGAAAAGAAGAGTTATCTGATAGGTCAATTTCAGGGGAAAAAAAATCTTTAAAATCAAAAGAAACCCCAAAGTCAGCCTCTTGAAGATGAAAGTTAAATATGTTTTAATGGCGCACCAGCACTTTTAGGCTATTTAGCGCCATACAGTAGGTTATATGTGTAAAAAAAAAAGGTTCAATATCGACCAGTGATATAGTAAAAAATCCATAGTAGTTAAATATAAAATGGTAAATGTTGGTAACAGTTAAAGATGTTGGTTCCCAATCAATGGGAAATGTAAATGATGTATCTTGATGAAAAGATGTAAATAATAGTTGGTATTTGCATTAGTTAAAAATTAGTTTGGGTAAGGTCATACAAGTTACAGATTAAAATAAAGATTTACTTCCTTTAGAAAATCTAAAATACTAGTGATTTGAATAGTATCAAAAAGTTCCTGCATGTCATGTACATTATAGTATTTATCACGCATAGGTTGCAGGTCAGAACACATGGTTATAAAGTGTTTAACAGTAAATGGTACATTGCAAGGTACGCACTCTGGTGTGAGTGGATAATATATGTATGACCGATTCTGATTCTTACAATGACAACCTCCTCCCTACAAATAGTTCTGTAGGAAGGAGTCCATTCTCCCAAGATTGGTTTGATGGCATGAAGTTTGTTATTGATTGCATCATCCCATGATACCTGCCACTTTTGACATAGATACTTTTTGATACAAGGTTTAAAATCAGAATATGGTAATTTAAAATCCGATGGTTCTAAAGATAAGGCCATCTTAGCAGCCCGGTCTGCTTCTTCGTTACCTCTAATACCAATATGGCTAGGTAGCCAACAGTATACTATATTGCATGAGGCACTAAGCTCAGAGTTTTTGACCAGAACATTCACCAATAGTGGATTATCTAGTTTGATATTGTGTAGTGCCTGAAGCACTGATAATGAGTCACAGAAGATAATACTATTTAGAATATGTTTAGATTCGATAAATGTCAGAGTAAGGTCTATTGCTCTGATTTCCGCTGAAAATATGGATGCATCATTTGGCAAACGTTCTTTGGTTATGTGTTTGCCACTGACGAAGGCTGCAGCAGCCTTATCAGCAACTTTTGATCCATCAGTATAAAATTTAGCATAATGTGTAAAGTCATTGAGAAGAGTTCAAGAATAGGAGAGGTTTTGTCTCAGATTTTTTCCGATCGTGTAACGTAAAAATCACTTGGGGTTGCTTAATGAGCCAAAGTGGTGTTTTTTGTGACAAATGTTTTCTGGATTGAAGATAGATTACATTTGATTTGGTCAAAACAGGATGATATTCTAATACCAAATGAAGGTATAGCATTTGGTTTATTTATGTATAAAGCTTTGTAATTTGGATGAAAATCGGCCGAAAAAGCAGGGTTCAGAGGGTTGGATCGTAACTTAAGAGCATAATGTGCAGAAAGCATTTCTCTGCGATGTGATAAAGGTGGTTCATTCGCTTCCGCGAGAAGGCTTTCACACAGAGATGTCTTAAATGCTCCTAGAGCAAGTCTTATTCCCTGATGATGAATTGGGTCAAGCATTTTCAAATATGACTTCCTAGCTGAACCATAAACAATGCATCTATAGTCTAAGATGGAACGGATAAATGTTCTATACAAATTAAGGACTTTTTTATTAGCACCCCAATCAGTGTGAGCAATTACTTTAAGAAAATTTAAAGCTTTTAAGCATTTAGCTTTCAAATTCTTAATGTGTGATATGAATGTCAGCTTTTTGTCAAATAGAATACCCAAGAATTTTGTTTCCTCAACAACTGGAATAAGTGTTCCATCCAGCGTGAGTTTAGGGTCATCATGATGTCTTTGCAACTGACAGAAATGCATGCATACTTTTTTTGATTTTGAAAATTTGAAACCGTTATTACTGGCCCAACATTGAATTTTACTGATATTTTGCTGGAGTTGCCTCTCAATTGTATGCATGTGCTTTGATCGATAACAAATTAAAAAATCGTCAACATATAATGAGCAATCAACACCGGGAGCTAAGCATTTGGTGATACTATTGATTTTGATGTTAAATAACGTCACAGATAAAATACTGCCCTGGGGCAGTTATGAAGAGTGAAAAAACAAGAATATTGCTTGGCAATTTACATGTTCTTTGTTGCATATTAGAAATTTATCTGAAATTCAATATTAATTTAAAGATAATATGTTGCATTTTATGCTGTTTTAAAACCCCACCTCCAATGTTACTTCATGATTCAGGATGAAATGCTACTATTTGAATTTGTCAGATAATCAAATTTTTTAGGAATTGTTCGTGAAGAATCATGAATCATTCATGAGAAAATTTGTTCATCATAGTTCATGCTCTTGCTCATGATGTCAACCCAATTTGTCAACTTTTTTGAACTGATCATGAATTCAGTTCATGAATGTGATATTTCATAAACTGTTCAAGAACAGTTTGTGAAATGGTAGATTTGGAACACTTCATGAATTCAAAATTTCATGAATGGACCATTTTCAGTTCATGCATATTCATGAACAGTTCATTACCCTTTTATGAAGTTTCTTGAATCCAGATCATGAATAATTCTTGAACAGTTCATGCCAGTTTATGAATTGTTCATTTGACAAGGGCAGTAAAGCATCACATATATGACGATGAAGTGGATGCCAAGACAATATAGTAAACTTACTTGTATGTATTCAGATGTAACTAAAATTATGCAGCAATATTAAACTAGTTTTTATATCATGCACCAGACCTGCACTTATTGATGCTGTTATAGTATTGTGAGGGAATGTATTCATGACCCATTCAAGTACATAACAAAGGCACTTATGTGTGGGAAGACCGCAAAGTGATAACACTATAAAGTTAAAAACTTTGTCGCCAAAGAGAGAGACAACAGAAAAGTGTGAAATTTATAGATTGTGTATATATCCCTTTATAGATGAAACTCCTCTTAGATTAACTTGTTTTATGACTGCTCATATGGATCTTCTCAAGTCCCCCTGTCTGCAGAGAGCATGCTACTCAAAACGAATGGAAATAGTAATTAATGATTTCATTGGACTTGGCACAAAGTCAGCCATCAAGGGGACATCACTCTAACTACCACCTAGGTGGGAAGATCACTTTAGCTTTTTAACTAAAAACATGGATGGATTAATTTATAAGTTCTACTAAGGTATTATGAATGGGTAATGTATTTTAAAAAGAAAAGAAGAGAGAACCTCTAAAAGTGTTCCAGTGCATCATAGATAAATATAAATATTTGATATTCATTAATCTTTTGCAATCATTCCACATTGTAAAACCCAACTCATACTGCCATGTTTCTCTTTCTCTATGTATCTTTCACTATCTCTTTTGCCAATCTGAATCATGTTATCATTTACTTTGCAAACACTTTTATAAAAATAAAAAAATCAGTCTTCATTATGGTTCATCCAAGGTTTTAGGAAATATATGCAACTGAAAAACTTAAACCAAAATTTTAAGACAAATTTTTCTATGACTATGACATGAACCCCAAAGCCAATGCAATTCTGTCAAAAATACATTATTGTAGCATTATATTGATTCACCAAATGTATGAAGAAAACCCATAAGTGTTTAAGGAAGCAAATGCTCTTTTCCATAACCATACACATCTATTATGATTGTGAACTCAACTTCAAGTTCTTGAGAGGAAGTCTGCATATTATAACATTAATTTTCAGTTTTACAATAACTCATGACAAGTATGATGAGAATCTATTGGGGAATTTAGGAAATATCCGCAAGTGGTAAAACTTTAAATAAAACTTTAACAATATGTTGACATTTCCTCCAGCATCTGACTGCTGTGTCTAACCTAACATGGACTTGACATAAATGAGAAATGGGCTCGTCATCTCATAAATATGGTATTACTCCAAACGTACTACTGCAATTCTCTTCACCTTATTCATCCGAAGATGACACTGAGTTTTGTACAGCAGATAACCAGTCAGGGTTCCCACCAGATAGACTCCCATCCTAGCATAGGGTCGCTGGTACATAGGACCACTCACTGCCATGGGATCATCTGTATGTTTTGTTGGGACACTGAAATGTGCAATAAGTTAACAGAATACATGCAATGTTTTCAGCTCCCACAGCAATATAATTCATTATCAATTTCCAAAACCACAAAAATGTATGCATTTCTGTTAAAATTGAGAATATGTTAACAGGTGTAATAAATATACAGTTAAAATAATGATTGACATACCCAACACACATTTTCAGTAATGTTTTCATTATTTCCTGGGTGGGTGGGTATCTGGTGAGTTTTGGATTTTTAAATAGCTTTAACAATTTTCAGTCATATCACTATGATGTCTGCAGTGTGGCAGTTTATAGTGATGTCTAGCACTGCTGCATCATGCAGCAGATATGTAGCAACATGTCTCACCCAGTTACATTGTCCTGACACCAGGCCGACTAGTCCTAACACTAACATATCAATGCTGAGGGCAAAGTAAGGTAACTACTAGTAACATTTTTGTAAGCTTTTGTATGGCGAGACCAGGGTTCGAAACAATGATCTTCCGCATCTAAGGTTATTAACAATACAAATATAATGCCCAAACATATACATTAAGAAATTTGAAATATATAAATATTTTAAATATAATATTAAAACATGGCTAATTTGGAGATATGAAGTTTAATCATACTCATAAATAAGTTTGAAAGCATTAGGGAAATTGGACATAAAACAGAGTTCAACTTGACTGCAAAATGATCACAGGAATAACAAAATAAACATGCCACACCCTATCTGGTAAAATAGTGAAAAAAGTCTTTATTATAATGATGGTACAGTTTGATGGCTGTCTGATCCAACCATGTTGTAATGATACCCTTACACCAAAATTAACAATGACCAATGCATCATTCAAGAAAAATAATTTAATAAAAAATATAATTTTGTTGTTTTGCATAAAAACAATCATTATATTGAAAAAAGCATAATTTTAATTTGGTTGAAGTGAAATCTTTAAGCAGTAAATGTCCAAAATTGTAAAATTAAAGAAGATCCTTATATCAATGTAATATTTAGTTCCAAGAGAATTTTTACTGAATTGAATAATGTGTACTAAATTAGAGGTCTGTATTATTCATTAGATATACTGGTGTGCTAAAGGAGAGGTCTGTATTATTCATGTGATACACTGGTGTGCTAAACAAGGTCTGTATTATTTATCTAATAAATAGGAGTGCTAAACAAGGCCTGTATTATTTATGTGATACACTGGTGTGTTAAATGAGAGGGCTGTATTATTCATTTGATTTGCTGGTGTGTTAAATGAGAGGTCTGTATTATTCATGTGATATACTGGTGTGCTAAATGAGAGGCCTGTTTTATTCATGTGATACACTGGTGTGCTAAACAAGACCTGTATTATTCATCTGCCATGCTGGTGTGCTAAATGAGAGGGCTGTATTATTCATCTGATATCCTGGTGTACTAAAGGAGAGGTCTGTATTATTCATGTGATACACTGGTGTGCTAAATGAGAGGTCTGTATTATTCATGTGATACACTGGTGTGCTAAACAAGGTCTGTATTATTCATCTGATATGTTGGTGTGCTAAATGAGAGGGCTGTATTATTCATCTGATATGCTGGTGTGCTAAATGAGAGGGCTGTATTATTCATCTGATATGCTGGTGTGCTAAATGAGAGGGCTGTATTATTCATCTGATATACTGGTGTGCTAAATGAGAGGGCTGTATTATTCATTTGATTTGCTGGTGTGTTAAATGAGAGGGCTGTATTATTCATTTGATTTGCTGGTGTGTTAAATGAGAGGGCTGTATTATTCATTTGATTTGCTGGTGTGTTAAATGAGAGGGCTGTATTATTCATCTGATATGCTGGTGTGCTAAATGAGAGGGCTGTATTATTCATTTGATTTGCTGGTGTGTTAAATGAGAGGGCTATATTATTCATTTGATTTGCTGGTGTGTTAAATGAGAGGGCTGTATTATTCATTTGATTTGCTGGTGTGTTAAACAAAGGTATTGTTCATGTGATAAACTGTCCATATGATATGCTGGGTTGTTAAATGAAGAGCCTGTATTGACCAAATGATAGTTTGGACAATAGTTTAAATGAAAAATCTTTATTGTCCATGTGATATGCTGTTAGTTTCAATAAAGAGTCTATGTTGTCCATGTGATATGCTGTTAGTTTCAATGAAGAGTCTATATTGGCCATGTGATATGCTGGTAGTTTCAATAAAGAGTCTATGTTGTCCATGTGATATGCTGGTAGTTTCAATGAAAAGTCTATGTTGTCCATGTGATATGCTGGAGAGTTATGTGACAGGTCTTTGTAACTGATCTGATTGCTAATTGCCAATCAGATTGTTGGAATATGAAAAATTTAATTATATGAAAGTATTTTGGCTACTCACCCCATTAAGCCAGATATTTCGTAATAGGAAACAAGAAAACCTCTAATTCCTACACACAACAGTATGAGGCTTGAGGTAACTGCAATGCCAAGTTTCTTCCACCTTAAAAGACAATAAATAAAAAACTCATTAAAAACAACTTCAGTAAAATTTTAAAAAAATAGAGACAGTCAGATATACATTTTTTAAAAAAAGATATCCAAAAAAAAATTATTTTATTAAAATTTTACACAACTTTATATAGTACTTTGCTTTAAGGCTATTATGATACATGCATACTCATAACCTATGAATCCAGTAACTTTCATTTATTAGTCTATTCATCTCTCCATGCACAATTTATATTGGAATGAAAGAAAAATTGAGCAAAGAGTGATTGTTTGTATTAAAATGTATGGAAACATTAGGGGAGAACTGAGGATATTTATAATTTCTTATATGCAGGAAGTGGTTTCATTAGAGGTTGTAAAACACTATCAATAAAATTTCTGTTTTCGTATATGTAGCAACCCCAGTCATTTTTCTGATATTGAAATAACTGCAAATACTTGATTTTCTACATATAGATCTGTCAAACTGCATTTTAAAAGAATTTCATTTTTTAAAAAATCTCTATTAGAAAAAAAAGTTATGCAACTTCTAAATTCCAAAATATTTACAAATTTCTAGAATATTGTCTTATATAAATGTATTGAGATCGTGTGGCAGTCATAGAACCAAAGTAAAATGTTCATCCCATAAAGAGTGTCATAACTTTCTTTTTTGTTGAGATATTATGACGAAATTTGATATTCTGATTGCATTGTTCCTGCTGAATTCAATGCTCTCATTAAGTCTATTGTCTGACTTCAATATCTTTATTTATAAATGAAAAACATATAATCATTTCACAACTTTTGACAGTAAACTTGTTACAAATACATCACATTAGCAAATAGTTCATATGTGAAATAACTTTTGAAAACAATAAAATGCAATTATTCATAAATGTCGTTGAAAAATGTTGCAAGACTTAGTTTCTTCAATCATACTGTGATGTTAAACCATGTCACTTAGAACTAAAGTTTCAATATTATATACCTACAAAAAAAATTTTACTTTCAGACTTTTTTGTTTTGTATTTTGAAAGCATTATCGATCCTATGAAACGTTATCAATGCATTGGGAATTTAAGATCCCACTTTAAGTGTGCGTGTAGTTAATTTGCTATGCTCGTCAAAGTAAAAAAAAAACATTAAAAAAATAAAATAATAGAAATGTTCATACCAAAATTTTGCATTTTGAAAGTGATGCCATTTTTCAAACATTTTATTTCTCTCATTATTTCGTCAATGTCTAATTACAAAATTTAAACAGATGCAACAAAATAATGAATATAAGGTTGAACATATTTTAAAACCAATTACTGCTTGTCAGTTCAGATATTTACAGCATCGATAACTTGAGCCAATTCATATTGGCTGAAAATCTATGGTTTGCGTGGTCATTTTGCGAATGTACACTGTCTAAACCATACAACAAGCGTTAATACGATAAAAGCTGTAAAAATAATTCATTTTGCCATGTTCTTCTGGCACATCAATTTGTAAGAAATTATTAATAAGTATATTTTTGGAACATCAGTTGTGACTTCACAATCAGCTGTAAGAAAATTTAAATATGGCAGACAATTTCGACATGGGGAGATTCAAATATTTTACGAATTTATTGCTTGCTGCAGTTGGCTTAAAAATGTTTCCAATATATAAATTTTGTAGCAAAAAAAAGCCTGTATCATGCCAATTATAATGAAATATGTTGCATTAATTTAAATTGCCAAACTTTTTGTCAAATGTGTGTCAGGTTTGAGGAATTATATCTTTGCGAAGGAATATCAAAGGAACATGCTACAATGACTGACCTTTGTTTATATCTCCTCTGATTGGATTGAAAATTACATGAATATTCATGAAGTTTTAAAAACCGCCATTGTATAACAAAAAAGAGATGTGTCAAGCGACCCTCAGCAAGATCAATGCTTGTTTGCAATGACACATGAAAACAGTTACTTTTGATGATTATAAAGGAATAATTTCATTAATATAGCGTTAAATACAAAAAGAAAACATGCCCAATATTGATAATTTTATTAGCTTTTACAATATATAAAATATGTTGCAATCAGATGACATGTATTGATACTGCAACGAAAATTCTACACTTGGTCAACAGTTTCATCAGATTTCCAGGAAAACTGTTGACGCGTCCATGCCAGTCCGGGGTTGCTAGTATATGAATTACAAACTGATAAAATGGGTCATTCTGAATAATTTAAAGGTAAGCTCTGGTCAGAATTTTTATGAGTTTCTGGTAATATCAATCTTTTCAATCTTATCATAAATAAAAAATATATATGATGATGCATATCATAAATGATGTTACATAATAACATAATTGTTATTTAAAATATAAAGACATCATCTGTTTCTTACAACACATTTTGTGCATGAGGAAGCATACAGTATATGCAAATTTAGTACACCTCTCCCTCCAAACTCATCGGGATTAAAAAACACAGACCATACCATATACAAGGGTGTAAGGGACCTCCAAAAAATCTGCTAGATTTCCAGAGAAGCACGAATTGGTTGGGTGTGGGGTGGTAAACCAGGCTGTGTAATGACTTAATACTTTTTTATAATCACATCAAGAATAATTGTCAATAAAGCACTTTTTCTGATTAAGTAGTCTGTCATTCTGTATAAATTATTTTTATTTTCAAAATGTTCAACATCTGAAAGATCAATAACATGATTCCAACTATTTTCACTAACACAGTAAGCAAAAAATATTTGTGTATTAAGTTTTGGCTTCTTCTTTTATTGATTGTAGACCTGCCAAACCTGACGAGCACGTCTCAGTAAGGCCTTTGATTTTTTTTCCATAAATATGACCAGTTTTCAGTAAGGTGTAAAAAATATTAACTGCTATTGTAAAGCTCTCAAAAACGTAAAGTTTGGTATTCAAAACATACAGCAAAAAAAACATTATGTTCGACTGATGAGATTGTTAAGTACGCATAAACTTTATTTACCACTAGTACAGCTGCACAAACTAAAGTTCCAAACCCTATGCTGCTCAATGACTTATTGCTGTCTCTCAACGTGATGTAATTTTTATCGTTTTCCATTGCACACAACAAAATTATATCTCCCGCCAAGAGTCATACTCAAATAGGCATGTGATATCCAAAAGAACGTAATTATTTCCATTAAAGCTTTTATTCACAAGAATCTGGATATTCCATTTTATTCTTTGGTGTTGATTATTAACCCTTTTCAAAAGGCTTTTATTCCCTTTCATTTTAATAATGCATGAAAAAATTATATAATCAACAGTTGGATCATGCAGATGCTTCACATTAACAAATACAGGCAGTTTAAAGTGTCTATGGTGTTGTGTAAAGTTAATCTGGCACACTGAAGAATTTCACTAATACTAATATTAAACCAGGATCCAAATCAAACACCGATGAACAAATTTTCTGGATTTTTTTTGGCAATGATCATTTTCAAGTATTTTTTGCTTTAATGCCTTCAGTCCATATTTTAAGGATAATTTTCGTAAGACTTAGGAACAAATTGTAAGAGTTGGAAGGTCAGTGATTAGTCTAGTTCCTGAAGTGATGTTCAATAGTGTTTTGTGAAACAAGGAGTCTACAAGCAGCAAACCAAACTAACTGTTGATATACTACCAAACAAGATTCCTTTTCATAAAGAAACAGCAACATTTCATTAGACAATCATCTACATTGAAACTTAATTTTGAATCGTTCAATTAGTAAAATAATGATGCTTTGATTTTATCTTTAATCAGTTATGACTGAGTAGGTTAATTTAAGGTATTTTAATTAGATTACATACACAATAACATTTATAAGTGTTCCAGTCATGAAATGAAATGAGTTACGCGACATATTACCAGGACCACTGGTTCTTAAGCATATAGGATGTATGCCTTTTAACTTTTTCTTCATTCCACCTACTTTATTTGATTTAAAAGACATAATGAACATGATATTAGAAAAGGAGGCCCATTTATTTATTTAATGCAACAATACAACAAATGCTTCCGCTAGTCTGATATCGAAATATAGTAGCTATTAATTAGGTTCTCAGAGAAATGATTGTGGACATAGCTGTTATGGTAGATTGACACGTTTTACATTTAATTACAAGAGAACACATTGCATTTATAATGATTACACTTAATAGGTACTAAAAGACAGCACTAGAACACAAATTTGAATTCATAACAAACTTATTGAATTGGTACTTATTAAAGTACTTCCTCCACCAGGTGTAAGTGACATTTTCATTGATTAAAATTTCCTTGAATATCATTAATTACTGTGTACTAAGAATGTCATTTGGAAAGAAAATGTAAAAATATTTACAACTGTTTAAAGTTGATATTTTGTAATGTTGATTACAATTTCCAGGTCCTATTTACTATTTTCAATGATAAAACAAGCAATATATCTATGCTTCCATTGTCAATTTTGATCATGATTTACCTCAAGTTCAACAGATAAAGAGCATATCATTTTACTATTTTCTGGTTTAAAAAATGAGATCCACATTTGGCCACACATTATAAGAGGGTTTGCAAATTATGAAGGCACAAGTTATCGAGGGAGTGGTGTAGTACAGAATTATTACCATTTGTGTTGGGTTTTTTATCCCAATTAAAATTAACATAAATTCCACAATAATCATGGAAATTGTGTCTCATGAAGTACAAAGTAATCTACATCTCTGCCATTATTGATCAATATGTGACATCAGAACCAACTGTCTACTGAATAGTCTCAATTTTGCTATCCCCAATATGCCATTGCATTTACATGCCTTTTCATGTATTTTTGAGGCAAAAGTCCTTGATGATCTTAGATGCTAAGGTCAACAGTTTGGATTTGTTTCTTAATGTCAGCTCATTCCTATTTTACTTAATTCGTTTAGTCTTTTTGCTGATGTTTTACCTATGCCACAGTTGTCTCCCATTTAATAACAATTTTGATGCAGAGACATGGTGAAGAACTTTTGAAACTTAAAGAACTGAATGTAAAAAGTTTAATTAGAACTATTGATCATTTCTAGAAATTCAAGGTAGCCAAGATAAGAATGCTTTCTTTTGAGGACTAAGTAAGTTCTTTGAGTCATTTGATTAATTGATATCCGGCTTTTCAAAGTCATAATGTTACTATAAAACATGACCCACCAACTAAAGTGATACAAATTATAGACAGCTCTGATAATTATATGTTAAACTTATTAATGACTTTGAGTTCACAAAACTTCCATTTGTGATGAATTCAAGTTACGACTTTGTGTGAAAGGTTATAATATTCATTTATCAAAAATCTTCCTAACAGAAATTTCTCTGATAATACTCTTTGCTTAACATGGTAATTTATCATCACTTTCCACTGTTAATGCAATTTCTTTTTTATTGCCTTTGGTAAAAGGACAGGACTACTTGCTCAAATGAAACTCATGAGCTTGTTGGCCATAAAAAGTTTTTATGTGTAAGTTAATTTGTCATGTGAGCGGTCATTTTAGATCAAAATCTGGGCAACAGAAATACAGAGACTTAAAATGAACATGGGAGATAATTGCACAAAGTTAACAAAACTAATATGATTTTGTTAAAAGTCTAATGGACAACAATACAGAGACTTAAAATGAACATGGGAGATAATTGCACAAAGTTAGCAAAACTAATATGATTTTGTTAAAAGTCTAATGGACAAATCTAAAACATCCATTTTTGCAATTTCAGAAAGCTATATAAAATCTTGCTTCATGTTTTATGTTTTAAGGTTTTAAATCACCCTCCATCACTGGTTCCATATTATTTGCCACTCAGTGCAATACCATGGCAAGATCATCTAGGTTAGTCAGGCCCTAACAGCAAATCAATCATATGTAAATATGCAACATTCATGGGAGATAACTCATTTTGAACTCTGGATGATATTAATTCCTTCATAGCTTACTTGTACAGAAGAAATATACAGATGGGGCTGAGGAAGATGTAGAACTGCATGTCATTGGCCAAATACCAGGTCCAGCCTGCACACTGGAAATATAAAGAGTCTAGTGTAGGAATCTGCTTTTCATTGGAACTGAATATATATGATGTTACAACTTGCCATACATTTTAGTGATTACAAACCTGCAGGTACAAGTCCTGGCTTGACAACTGCTTATGTGTCTTCTAACAGAGCATTTTGTGTACCTAACCTAGATTACTCAACCAAGTGTAAATGGCAACTAGTGCCTATTCCATTTCAAACCTGCATTTAAAGTATTTTGGGGTGTACATTTCACAATAAACTAATCATAATAAGTATTTATGATGATGTAATGAATGATGTCATCATCACATGCATTAATATAAAGGTAATGATAGATCCCTCTATCAACAATCTACACCCTGAATGTGAATTAATTCTTTCTGTATGATTAGGCTGAATAAGGCACATGTAAGACAGTTTTATCACAAAGAAGTTTTTACAAAGCATTTTGACCTATGGATTGTGAAACGTTCCAAACAAATAATGATCTTTTATGAGAGTTTTGTAAATTGTTTACTAAGTCTTGGCATGCACTAATTGTATTTGCATAGAGAATTTGCCAACATTAGTCTGGGAAAATAATGTACTGCACTCTCGTTTAAATTAATTACATTAACCAGACACATTTTCATCCCATCCCTTGATATGTCCAGATACATTTTCATCCCATCCCTTGATATGTCCAGATACATTTTCATCCCATCCCTTGATATGTCCAGATACATTTTCATCCCATCCCTTGATATGTCCAGATACATTTTCATCCAATCCCTTGGCATGTCTTCACACATATTTTCATTCCATCCTTTGAGTAAATGCTGACATCATTGAAAATATGAACTCAATGTGCATGACATCAAAAATGATCTAAGACTCATATATCAAGAAATAAATCATAAAGCATTCTTTCTGGAAGATATAAATGACAAGAATAGTTTTTGTTCTCCTTAACAGATTAAAATCACTCATAAAACCTCACAAGAAACAACTCATTTGCATGTATGTGTAGTAAAGGATATTTTTTATGTAAGCTCTAAGCAAGAGAATGTGTTTCTCTTTAAATAAGGAATGTGTTAACATTATATTAAACATAATATATGACAATCTGTAAGGAATTGCCATTTTAAGATATCTCCTCTTATCAAATTTGTACTGCAGAAACCGTGATATGCAGCATCCATAATAAATTAGTCATTTGGAAGATCACAATCAATTTTACCAGATTCTCTTTTATAATAGCTGTTGTGGCTCAATGTGTTAAAGCACTGGACTTCTAACCAGAAAGGTGTAGGTTCTATTCCCACAAATGAATGAACAGGATTGGCTACCCTACTTGCCTTGAAAAACAATAAACTTTTAAGTGTTGATCTGTGTAAAAAAAGAAAACGACAATTATGTTCATTAAAACTTCACTAAAAGCTTATTCATTATATCATATAGTTTTACTATAAGGCAGTATACTCAATGTATCTTATTAACAGGTTTGAACAAGTTTATAATGGTTGTACAAAGACATGTAACATTATTTCTCATATAATGCAGGTATGCCTAATATACAATATAATGCAGGTATGCCTAATATATAATATAATGCAGGTATGCCTAATATATAATATAATGCAGGTATATTATATAACTGCATTATATGAGAAATAATGGTACAAGTCTTTGTTACATATATATTATATTAATATAATATACATATAATATAATAATATAATGCAGGTAAGCCTAATATATAATGCAGGTAAGCCTAATATATAATGCAGGTATGCCTAATAGATAATGCAGGTGTGCCTAATAGATTCCAAGAAATGGACTTTTGCTACCATTGCTACTTAATTAGGTTGACCTGAATTTAATTTGTGGTTGATAATGCCATTATAATGTAATTTCACCTCATTAAGTACCTGTATTTTGTTATGTTATAAATAACTTGCATCATTATGACATTGCCTTACTGCAATAATCAATACCTAATTACAAGGTGGTTTTACTAATAGCACTGTACACTTTAACCTTCTCAAGAACCATGCTATAACAAGCAATACATTGTAATAAAATATTTAAAAGCAAATTTATGTTAAACATTTCTATTACATAACTCTTCATTGAGTTCAAAAATAACAAGTAATCTGAACTTTATCTTCACTTGTGCATACAACATTTATCCCTAATAGAGAACCATACTTATTTTACTTTATAGGGACTAAAAGAAATTATTAAACATTTAAAAACAAATAATTCTATTAAGACTTCTCAATAAAGAAGTCGTCTAAACTAGAAATCTATGCATAGGGAATAGATCCAACACAGTGCCTGCAACTGACCTGAAACTTAAAGGGTCTAAGTTGCCCAGTTAGGCCAGTACTACACAATTTAACTTGCCCAAATATAAACTTCCTACTCAAATAAGTTATTTTAAAATATCAAAGTTAATGTCGAGACCTTAATCTGATCACATGGAATATTCTTTACTGGAATACATTCTATTTTCTTTCCAAAACCAATTACAAGTAATTACAATATTAGACAAGTCTACATTGCCTGGTGCTCATTAGTAGAAACAACTGCCCAAATCATATCAAATGAAAACCAATAGAAAGTACAAATTGTCAATAAGGGCTGTTCCAGTAAAACATACATGGGAGCCAGGAATTTTGTGTTGTTTTCATATGAAATCTTTGGGTAATCTAAGTACCTAACCCATTTTTTTTTAAAAAAGTGCCTTCCCTGAATATCATAATATGTTTTCATAGAATAGCCCTGAGTACCATGTATGTTTAAATGGAATAACCCTGGGTATCATGTTTATTTAACTGGAATAAATCTGGGTACCATGTATGTTTAAATAGAATAGCCCTGGGTATCATGCATGTTGAAATGGAATAGCCCTTGTTACCACATATGTTTAAATGGATAGCCCTGGGTACCATGTATGTTTTAAATGGAATAGTCCTGGGTACCATGCATGTTTAAATAGAATAACCCTATAGAGATTTTGCAACAGTCTTGACATAATGTTGTTTTCACTGAAAAGAAATACTGGTCAGCAATGAATCAACAGTCATCTTATTGGAAAAGTCATATAGATACTCAAAATTTTCACTCACTATTTTGGATTAGGCAAGTGAATTTTCAACCCCATGTGATAATTGAACAAATAGAACAATATGTGTTAACTAGTTGTGGTGGGGCTTAAAAATATTAAGAAAACAAATATAGAGGAAAATAATATCAAAGTTATAGTGTATATACCATTGATTCACAAACTTACATTTACAACTACTGAATCATAGTTTTTTTTTACTTACAATCAGAGACAGGTTCCCATAATGAGGGTAAAAGTTGTTGATGTAGATAAGATTTGCCCACCATGAATTTGTACACTCATTAATTGTCTGTGTCATTTGAGAATTCGGCTGGTTCACCAGATACTGATAAGGGCCAGATATCATAAGGGGAAATAAAGTTCCAAAAATCATCACCACAATGGCATATAATGGAGTCAATCTGTAAGAGAAAAATATTATCCAGTTATACAACTGCTAAAACTATTTTCTACTAAAGGTATAAAACTGCTAAAAGTATTTTCTACTACAGAAATAATAACAAACAGACAAACTGAAGCTACCACTGATACATGGAGACAGAGAAATTCAAGCCCAAAGGGATAAAATGTAAGATCAGGACTTTACTTCAATCCAGACATAAATAGTTACATCATGAGGATTCAAATTTCTTTGTCTCCATCAAACTTTGCTGACTTATCAGCAGAGAAAAAAACTTCCATAAAAACTATAGCTAGTGCAGATAGTGGTTTCTATATGGTAAACAAAGATGAAATGCCAATCATGTAAAAAAATTATCCCTGTTGCATGCCAGTTGCTTACTTATACATCCCAGGTGTATAAAAATATCTTTCTAGCACTGCTCAAATGTGTGACAAGTCTATTCATAAGGCAAGAAAATCCAATACTTAGCAAAAACCTGACATCATAACATTTTAAAGATGAAGTTCCCAAGGCAAAGTTGGAATAAGTGTAACAAATGCAATAATACTCCATCTATTTTACCTTCATTTATAAATAAAGTGAAAAGCAAAATTTCCTTAAAGATAGACCTACATCACATAACTGTTGTTTTATCCAACATTGGCCAGAAGTTTCGAAAGTGTTTCATCATAAATATTTGCTCTGACACAGAGGAGGTAGATATACTTTCTAAAATTTAATTTTAAAATCAGATGCAAGAGTTTTAATTGCATAAACAATATTTAATCATTGTCCTGAATAAAAAGTCTTATCAGAAATGTATTCAACTTCTATTCAACTCTACAAGGATCCAAGAATGCCAAAAAAATGAGATTAAAATCTGAAGACTCAAGATTCTATTTTTATAATATGTATTTTTAATACTGTGACTCTGAGAAAAATGGAATAAAATTCCTGCCAAAAGTTGTATAATGTGTGCTCTAAATATCTTAGAGATTTTGCATTCATAAAAAGACTGAAAATATTTGTAATTTTAAAATTTTACAGTCTTTACACTGAGTTCCATTTTCTTGCTCAAAAACTCATATAATTACAGGATCTGTTAATGCACTTAAAAAACAAACCTAAAGCAAACTCTCCCTCAAAACCAATGTTATGATTGGATTAATGATTTCTTCGACCTGCATGAGATCATGCTGAGTATTATTCAAATATAGTATGAAACAAAAAACAGCAAAGTTAGATATGATATGTGTAATACATCCATGTCATTGAAACTTAGAAATCAAGTAAAGGAACAAAAGTTATGAAAATCCCTCAAGTTATTTGAGACTAATTTTATGGAAAGTTACAGGCTGTCAAAATGTTTAGACCTCCAATTTGACCTTGAGATCATCCTCAGAAGGTAAAATTGACAATATGGGAAAAGTTCTGCCTGTATATATTCATAAAGTGCGTGAACATACCAGTAGATATTGGATATATTGAGAATATGGGAACAGTTCTGCCTGTAGATATTTGTAAATGTGTACACATATCGGAAGAGCTGGAATATATTAAATTTAGGGTGCATAGCTCAATTCAAACTGTTTAATATATGCACAATTGCCTAAATATTGTACAATGCATGCACTAATCTCTGTATGCATTGATCTCTGCATAATGTATACTGTATGCATTGATCTCTGCCTAATGTACACTGTAAACAGATCTCTTCATACCAACAACGAACACATATTTCTTCAACTAAACACTACATTTTTAGATTTCTTCATACTGCACATTGTATGAACCAATATATGATTAATCTCAAAACTATATTTAAAATTTACAATTAACAAACATATGTAAATCATACCTCCAGTATCTATGCAGGAAATAGTAGGCCCAGTTCATTTTTCCCCTGTCTGTCCAACTCTTGAGGGTCAAATATGACACAAGAAGACCACTATAAAAAATAATAAACCAGTAGATAGCAAATTAAAGATTACCCATCAGAGTGTGGAATAAAAATAGTCTTTTCTTAGTGAAAATTCTTAATTTTGAAAAAAAAGTAATGGATCATAAAATAAGATAAATTATTAACAAATCAAAACTTGTCATCAGGGTCACATTTCTTCAGAGAAAAATGCTATGTAACAATTAAATGTACAGAAAAATAAGATATCTTCATGGGGCTAACTTTGTTTTTAATGCCTGAAAGTAACTTTGTGGAGACAATTCTTTTTTTAGGTTAATAATAATTACCAGAGTGAGGGATGAGTAAATAATTATACTAGGTTTCAATACCTGGGATTTTCTAAACAAGAAACAATTAACAAAATTTTAACTTCAGCAAAACTTTCAGACTTTAAAGTGTAATCAACTGGTCAACTAACATGCTAAACAAATGTATTAAAGGTAACAAAGACTAAAGTATAAATGGATTTTACCATACAAATGTATTAAATGTAACAAGGGTTAAAGTATAAATGGGCTTTGCATACAAACTTTATACTAAATTCTGAATAAGACTGATATTTATGGAAAAAGTTTCTGTCTATTTCCTCAGTGATATTGGTAAGCCAATAAGAACATGCATATAAAATGCACATATTTATAAAATTGGTTTCCTATCTAGTTTCAAGACTAACTCACCTTAGAAAAAAGAAAGAGTCAACAGAAAAAGTGCCATTTGCAATAGGTTGGAATGTAAACCTAGCCATGATTTGGGCAGCATCCAGTAAATTGTCTGAAAATAAATTACAGAAAATAACTTCATCAACAAATCCCTCTTTTGAAGATGTAAAAGTAATCTAAAAACCTTAACTGATTCTGTTTTTCACTACATGTGAATTCATTTCAAGGAATAATCAGAATCAAGTAAAGTGAACAAATATCTAAGGTACAAACTTGATTTAATGTTCATTAGAGCAGGCTATAAGTTACTCTTACAGGTTATCTCCCCTTTCTACCCTCTAGGTGGCACCATTATACCCAATTTAAGCCCATTCTTTACTTGAGCAAGATCTATAAAAGATGAGGAATGGTGTTAGAAATTATTTGTAATGTGATCAGGTAAGTATTATTGAAGGGACATCATTTACTCTAATTGGAGAGAGAAAATTTACTTAAAACTTTGCTTTCTCCATCTGATACATTACCCGATCACATTACATTAGGATAATATGTAAGAGGAGAGCATCCTACCTATACCTGTGTGACCTAGAAGAAGAATGATTGCAGAACTAAAACTATGCACCTAATGTTAACTGAACACAATGAAAGACAATTTATTTATACAATTGCATGGGATTTTGCTGTACTTGATAATTCTGTTACCATCAAACGTTTCCCAGGCAAGTCAAGCAAAAATGGAGAAATAGCCTTGGTTTAAGGATGTGCTTTTGTATATTTATATACGAGCATAATTCTTTCACAAGGCTGCACCAGTTGTCAGCAGTCAGAATAGTGTACCAAAGATAATATATGCTTTGCTGTCCAGTAGGCTGGTGTGGTATGTTTAGTACAGACTGTCCAATCCATACTGTAATGGCATGGACCATCGATCTGTACTGTATCCATCCAATCATACCATACTCATCTGGTAAAATTGCAAATGTTCAAATCTGGCTTGTTTTCATGCATGCGCTTGGTGGTGAATTGCAAGCCCTTATGTTTCACTGTTGAGGTCCTATACTTAACCCCTGTGAGACTACAATTACAGAGTGACCATTTGGACTTACTGACATATTGATAACAGCTTTTTGAGTCATAATGATCTTTTAAGGCCTCATTGGAATTGCTTTCTACTGTATACACTGATATCGGTTCTGTATCTGCATTGATGGCTGAGAGTGCTTTTCCACAATACCCATGAGACTTATCAATGCTTCTATTTTATTCTTGGATACAGTATGATCTGGCACTGTTTCTACATTGCTAATGGGTGTAGTGGTGGATCTAGATATCACCCATTAGACAAATCTACGATTCTACAATATTCATGGACATGGCATGTTCTTGTGTTATTCTCGATCTTAAGGAAGGAAAGGTAAGGGTGTCTTGACTTAACCCAAAATACAACTCCGCATTTCGGTTATATTCATGCATAAAGTATGTTCTGGTGCTGTTTTGGCATCTGCATTGTGGAAGGAAAAGGACATCTTCCCATCCCCCATCTGAATTCTCAACAATGTGTGCATGTTAAGAATCTAGATATGATACACTGCAACATGTAATCACTGTAAAATCTAGCTATGATACACTGCAACATGTAATCACTGTAAAATCTAGCTATGATACACTGCAACATGTAATCACTGTAAAATCTAGCTATGATACACTGCAACATGTAATCACTGTAAAATCTAGCTATGATACACTGCAACATGTAATCACTGTAAAATCTAGCTATGATACACTGCAACATGTAATCACTGTAAAATCTAGATATGATACACCAACATGTAATCACTGTAAAATCTAGATATGATACACTGCAACATGTAATCACTGTAAAATCTAGCTATGATACACTGCAACATGTAATCACTGTAAAATCTAGCTATGATACACTGCAACATGTAATCACTGTAAAATCTAGCTATGATACACTGCAACATGTAATCACTGTAAAATCTAGCTATGATACACTGTAACATGTAATCACTGTAAAATCTAGCTATGAGACACTGCAACATGTAATCGCTGTAAAATCTAGATATGATACACTGCAATATGTAATCACTGTAAAATCTAGCTATGATACACTGCAACATGTAATCACTGTAAAATCTAGATATGATACACTGCAACATGTAATCACTGTAAAATCTAGCTATGATACACCAACATGAAATCACTGTAAAATCTAGCTATGATACACCAACATGAAATCACTGTAAAATCTAGATATGATACACTGCAACATGTAATCACTGTAAAATCTAGCTATGATACACCAACATATTATCACTGTAAAATCTAGCTATGATACACCAACATGTAATCACTGTAAAATCTAGATATGATACACTGCAACATGTAATCACTGTAAAATCTAGCTATGATACACTGCAACATGTAATCACTGTAAAATCTAGCTATGATACACTGCAACATGTAATCACTGTAAAATCTAGCTATGATACACTGCAACATGTAATCACTGTAAAATCTAGCTATGATACACTGCAACATGTAATCACTGTAAAATCTAGATATGATACACTGCAACATGTAATCACTGTAAAATCTAGCTATGATACACTGCAACATGTAATCACTGTAAAATCTAGATATGATACATTGCAACATGTAATCACTGTAAAATCTAGCTATGATACACTGCAACATGCCATTGAACTGCTATTTCAAAACATTGCACCATTCAAAACTAATCTTCTTGCATTTGGCTGTCATCTGTGCAATGAAAAAGTGGATCAAAATTATGCATGATACAATAAAAATGTATAAATTAAAATAATGTAGAGCACATTATTAAAACAATATAGAAGTACAATAGCTGATAAGTAAAGCACCTGAAAATCTCTCCAGTGAAATTAAATGCTACCAATCAAAATCAGATGTGCCAATAATGAATGGTACAATAATTGCAAAAGTAAGAATAAATCATAGGAATTCACAAAATGGTAAATGCAACATATAAAACAACATTTTGACAAAAGGCGAAATAGATGATCTGAAATTTAAGTTAAAGATTTAATGGATTGTATAAAGTGCATATTAACAGCATTAATGCAGAAGTAAAAATTTATCAAAATTAGGTATAACAGCAGCAAATTTTTGTGTAGACAGGGAGTGAACCTGTAATAGTTGTTTTTCCTAATCTAAATAATGTATAGTTTTATATCTTTCTCAGAGGACTGGATTCAGTGATAACAGAGAAAGTTATCCTAATGTAATGTAATCAGGTAATGTATTTGATGGAAAGAAACAGCAGCTCCAAGCTGGTCTTTTAGTTGGTCCTTTGTACTCCAGTGACAAACAAAATTTGGCTATGTCTAAACAACATTCAATTTAAGTTGGATTCCTGAAAAAGAGACTGTGAACCTGATACTGGGAGGTAATTAATCTGTTGTACATACCACAGAGTGATGCAAAACCGTATGTATGTCCCTGTATGACCCACCACATGCTGATTACACGAATCCCATTCAGACAGGCAAGGGGTCCAACAGCTGTTTTTGTGTCTACAAGCTTCTTTGCATTACTAATGATGGAAAAGCACTTAAAAAAGGAAACTATCCACCTAGCTGAAAGAAAAAGGTGAAAATTGATTCAAAAGCAATTATATAAGAAAAGCAACTTTGATAGCTTGTTACTGCAGACTCCATCACCTTCTATAAAAAATAATTCTCACTCTGTCCCCACCCTTAGGTAATGACTAAAATAGGAATCAATACCACACTTAATTACACAAGAAACCCCATTGTGTCAAGTCCACTTTTTCTTTCAATACTGTATATAATTGCTTTAAATAAATTCCAACTGCAAACTGCACAGACCCAGATCTGCCATCACACAGTCAGAGCTGGGTCTGTGCAGTGTGTTAGGAGTAATCAGTGGAACAAACAGCATAGACCCTCATCTGCAACTGCATTATGTAACAACAGGATCAGTGTTGTTTGCAGCTTGGCTTTACATGTAAGGTAGTATATATGGCAAATAAAATGCCTAAATGTTTTAAATCAAACTAGCAGGTTGACAGATGTATAGGTACATACATAATAACATGGATGATGAAGAGTTTGCTGTTTTATGTTTTCTACTAAGGTAGGCTCCACACTGTACATTATGCCCCTTCCTGCTATGACTGCAAACCTGCATACATAAAGCCTGGTCTTTTTCCCCTACCCAAACACACACTCCACCTTACCCTTACCCCCTGGAGAAACAGCCAATGAAAACAATACCTTATTGTTCATCGTTACCAAACTGGACAAGCTAAAGATGAAAAACAATTTTTCATGAATTACCATCCTTGTAATTTAGAAGTAAAAGTGTGGTCACAATCAGAAGAAACTTATGAATGAACATGGTGAAGGGCATTACAATATTCATGAAAGTAAAGTGTGGGATAAGAAATTTTAATGTAAAAAGTTTCAGGGCCTGTAAAATATACCAGTCACATGCACTCTTTGCATCTCTGTCAAGTGGTCAATCAAGGATCAGAACTAATTTCCAAAGGTTTGCTCAGTTAAAAGAATGTTTTAGAAGACGTTGTGTTGTATAAAGGATATGAAATGAGTACGCATTTCAAAAATTATATTTATGATACAAGGTGAGTAATTTTTATCTTTGCAACTGCAAGAAAAAGATACAAATTATTAGTCACGTAGCAAAGATTTCAATTCAAATGAACACCAATATAAGATTTTTCACCTCAAGAACTGATTTAATTTCATCAAACTGCAGTGTTGCGAAATGACTTTGAAATACACATGGATGTGTGGGTCATAACATTTTTTTCTTTAACAACTGCTCTTTCATTTATCTGAACAATATTTATTCATGAGAACATCTATTCATATAATTTATAACAATACAATATCTGAGAATTCAGTAGAAAGCTGGCAGCTTGTCAAAAACTGTCTTGGAACACTAATACATAAAATTTTAATAAATAATAATTGTCTACTGACATAATGCTAATAGTATATATATATATATATATATATATATATATATATATATATATATATATATATATATATATATATATATATATATATATATATATATACAGTCCCATCAAATACATTGGTACACTAATACATAAAATTTTAATAAATAATAATTGTCTACTGACATAATGCTAATAGTATATATATATATATATATATATATATATATATATATATATATATATATACATATACAGTCCCATCAAATACAAAACGAATTGCTATAGAGCAATTAATCCAATTATTTATTCTGAATAAAGAGCAGAATCAAACTTTTATATCCAATCCTATCTTAGTAAAGTAATGTGAAAAGTGAACACAAAAATTGACTTTTCATTCCTTATTCAAATTCACTCTGTTCTCGACATGATAGGTTGCTGATAGAGTGCAACTGCCAATAATGCACACAATCCCTTTCCTTACAAAAATGTGTTCCAGCGTTTTTGTAATCTCTATTCAAGTTTTATATGTACTATGACTTTCGTTTATTTCTTCAAAATGGGTCTTGGAAACAGTATGGGAACAAAAAAAAAACTAAGGCAAATTATTAACCAGGACACAAAAGTTTTTGAAATACCGTTTTTTTTTTTAGAAAGAACATAGAAGTTACTGCCTGATGCAGAGAGTATGCAAATGTAAACTGTAGCTAAGTAATATTTGTGATGTGCACTACGTTATGGACATGGTGGGAAGATAACTGAAATTTAAAACCATATTTTTTCTACATTATGATTGTGTGTCTTTATGTATCCAAAGTCTGGCCAGCTATAAATATAACAAAAAATGTTACCACTGTTGACTTTGTACAGGTAAAGCTATGAAACTGACTTCAGCCATTGTCAGGTTTGTGTGGTCTGGGTTCTCCCATCTGTTTGTTTAGTGTGCTAACTTAAGGAGAGAGTACAATAAAATCATTGAAAGGTGCAATAAAACCCTTAAATGGCTGCAATAAGCTCTGTAATGGACTTAACAGCAGACTTGGAAGATTTCCACTAGACTAGATGGAAAATCCACAAGATTAAGTGGACTTCCAGTACTCATAAAGGGCACTGATTTTTTTGTCTATGTCCACTAGACTCAGTAGATCATCCATAAAATGCAAAAATATTTATAAATACACTTTTCAAACACCCTGGATAAAATACAAAGAAGTCATACAGGCCAACATCATGAAATATGTTTTACAGCCTTTTTGTATACTGGGACCACTTTTGCTAATTTCCAAGAATCTGGAAATCTTTAAAGATTTTATGAGAACTGTTAAAACTGGTACACAGTTAATTGATCATGTCATTCATTATAATAGCTTGGGATTCAATAAATCTGGAGCACACACCTTGGATTGATTTAAACTGAGGAGTTGTTAGACCTAATTTAAAAATGGTGAGAGTGCCTCCAGAGGAGTTTCTGTTGTTGTGAACAATAGGGCTCCTTACAATGTCATCATTTAAAAGCAATTTGCTAGACATTGCTATGAGTGTCAATCTACACTGAGTGATTACCTTTTGTTCTATTTTAAGCTACAAAACACAAACCTAGTACCAAACAAATTAGATAACCTTGTTAAACAACTTCCTGTGCCATTTGCTTGGGTAATTTAATACCCATAATATTTTATAGGGATCAAATCACATAAGTGACAATGGGGTACAACAAAGTAGAAGACTTCATTTCTGGACATGATTTACATATATATATATATATATATATATATATATATATATATATATATATATATATATATACAAGTGTATGGATTTGACAATTTGTTCTTCTTCGCCTCTGGACTATGATTGGAAGGTCATTGATGACATTCACAGCAGTGATCAGTTTCCAATCTCCCTTGAAAATATTACCTCTACAACAACTGATGCAATTCCACAATGTGATTTAAAAAAGGCCAACTGGGCTAAGTTTAAAACACTTTGTAAAACTAGGTTGAATAAGAACACTTGTTTGAATGTTAATGACCCTATTCACCACTTTACTTCTTTTTTAATTGAGACTGCATAAGAATCCATTCCCAAGTCCTCACCTATCTGTAAAAGAACCCAAAACCTTGGGTCACTAAAGAATGTAAAGAAGACATTACACAATGCAGAGAAGCACTGAAAAAATTTAACAATCATCTGGTGCTTGAAAATTTAAGTATATACCATGTTCTCTGGCCAAAGCTCACCATACGATCAAAGAAAGCAAATGAGCATCATGGAAGAAATATGTTCTTCTTTAAACTCTTGATCCTTTATAAAGAAAGTTTGGGACAATATCAACAAAATAAATGGAAAGAGAAAACATAATCGTCTCCAACATCTGAAACTAAACACTAATAATTTAAGTTCAAAATGGGACAACAAATATTCTTGCTGACAGTTTCTCAAAAAATTCCTCTAATTATTTAGAAGCCTTTTGAATAAAAAAAAAATCAAAAAGAAAAGTCACAGTTGAAATTCCCATCTGACAACTCAGTTACAAGCAACTGTACTCACTATTGGAGAAGTTTTAGACAAGGCCCATGATACATCTGTTGGGCTTGACCAAATACATTACCAATTTTCTAAACACCTTCCAGAATCATTATTAACATCTCTTTTGAAAATCTCCAATGATTTGTGGATTACTGGTATTGCACCTAAGATTTGGAAAGAAGCAACAGTAATACCTGATTCCAAACAAGGCAAAGAAAGCACAGATCCTACCAACTATCAAACCATTGCACTGACAAACAAAACAATGAAATGAATGATCAATTCTCAGCTTGTATGGTACTTGGAAACTATCAATTGAATATCTCGTTTCCAAAGTGGTTTTCATTATGGCCATAGCACCAATCAACTATGGTCAGATTGGAAACATTCATTTATCAAGAAGGAACATTTAGTAACAGTTTTCTTTGATTTAGAAAAGGTCTATGGCACAACATGGAAGTATGGGATGCTAAATGACCTGCACAATCTGGTTCAAACTTTCACAGAATTCAAGGTACAAGTGGGCTCCACCCTCTCTGATATGCATGAGCAAGAGATGGGTGTGCCCCAGGATAGTATTTTGTCTGTGATGCTTTTGAACATCGAAATCAATAGCACCACCAAGTGTTTGGCTTCTAGTGTGGGATGTTCCTGTTACATATATCTAATTAAATTGCTTGTGTGTAAGTTTCAAAATTCTTTCTATTTTATTTTTGTTTCATTACATTTTATTGTATTGATCATTTTCATGGGGTCCAATATTTGTCAAGAAAATTCTATTTATTTAGAATGTAAACCTATTACAGAAGCATTTTTTTAGCTCACTCTGGTTCATGACGTTTGTAAGCATCAAGTGATAATGATTGGCCATGTATTTTTATAATTTGTTCTTAATTGGGGCTACACTGGCATACATAATACATGTCTTCCAGCAAGTGACTATGTGACCTATTGCATGATCTAAAATTATGTTTAAAACTAACATTTTTAGTGATTTTGAGTCAGTCGTAACATAATACTTTGTAGTTCAGAGGTATTTTTGTTGTTAGTAGTTGAGTTTGTTTTTGAGTTTTTCTGTTCTTAGAAATTAATAATTAATTCTCTGGAAAACTAAAGAAGTGCTTCATAATTATAAAAATTTTTGGACGAAGATATTAAGTGGAAATTCTTTGGAATTCTAAAGCTGAAATATTATTCCTGATAATATATAAAAAAACATATACTTTAAACAGCATCATCGTCTCCAACTCACTATCAGTACTTCAGTCACTACACAACAGAAAACTGAAGAACCATTATAAACCAATAGTCTCTTCAAAAATACTGAGCTGAGAACCTCCCACAATATAGTATATTGTTGGTTACCTAGCCATATTGGTATTAAAGGTAATGAAAAAGCAGACCGCGCTTGTACAATGTTGCTATCCCAAGAACCATCTGATTTTAAAATACCATATACTGATTTTAAACCTAGCATGAGAGTCTTTAGTTCAGAAGTGGCAGGCATCATGGAATGATGCCGTAAATAACAAACTTTATGCCATCAAGCCAGCCCTAGGAGTATGGACTCCATCCTACAGAACTAAGAATTAGAATTGGTCATACTTATATAACCCACATACACATAACTGAAAGGCAAAGACCCACCAGAATGCGTTTCTTACAATGAAATACTCACTGTTAGTTGCTTTATGATGAAGTGTTCAACCTGCAACCTACACGCTATCAGTACTACAATGCGCATGACATGAAGGAACCTTTTGATACAATAAACATCACTTGTATTATAGAATTCCTGAATGAAGAAAACATTTATTATAAGCTATAACTTTTATGCCATCACCTTGAGCAGTTTGATGCAATGTATATATCATCCCTTTTCAATACTTTTTCATATGTCTTCCTTAACATACACCATTTACATTTCCCATTGATCAGGAATAAAAATGATTGGAAACTTTGACATTGGTCTGCTGACTTAAACCATAACAGTAATCTAATAAATTTAAATATGAGGTTATCATTCTTGCACATAAAGCATTCAATGTGACATTTTATTTAAATAGAACTACTTAAGAAATTTTTCTAACCTTTAACCACAGCTTGGCTATTGACATTCCTATGGTTCACTGAATACAGTAGGTGTGTAGTGTCCCTGTCCAGAATGTTAGTGCTGCCATCTGGATTGGGGTCTCTGGTCTCTGTTGGTAGCTCACCAATCTTGAGATAATCCAAACATGTTCCTACCAGTGCAAGAAACACAAACACTCCACACACCGCCCTGAAATTGAACATTTGCATCATGCAAAAAAACAAACAATAATATGGACAGTAAATTTGATGACATTACACATCTGAAGAGCCGTTATACTGTATTTAAATAGCTACTGGATCCTATCCAAAGCCGATAAAGCTCATCTGAATGATGTGAATATTTAGGCTGACAATACCATAGTTAATACTTCTTTCCTGTACATGCTTTCAAGGGACGAACAACAGTAATGTACTTTCATTTATTTCATGGGTTACCAATTTTAATGAGGTGCCAATTTTTGTGGATATCAAGGTTTCACCAAACCATGAATTTAAAGATCCAATGAAATACGAGTCATTTGTAATGAAGAGACTACCCACTTTTCTTAGATACATTCCAAATGAAAAGAGATCAGCTATCTGCTGTATAAACTTTATCACTAAAAAAGTACTTTTTACATATCTTTGACTTATTGTAACCATTTGTGAAGAAAAAAATCATAAAAGATTAGATTATAAACACTATGTCTTGTTCTAATAATTAGCATACATAAAACAGTAAATGAGAGTTCCATTCACTATCTAAATCAATGTGTCTAGAGCTCAGTAAAGATTTCGACAGAAAAAGAGAATAAATTATCTATTACACTTTTATTATTATTGAAAAAGAAATAAATCAGTTATGAAATGATCTATGAGTACTATAATTAATACTTATTTACATTGCCCCATCACTCAGGTAAAACTACTGGTTAAAATGCTAAAATGAAATAACTTCACTATAATACTTTATTTTTTGTACAATTCTCATTGATTTGTAATTTAAGCACAGTCCATCTGAATAAATAAATAACCTAAACAATGCATAGATAATAGCAATAATTACTGGAACCAAACTTTCTTGCTTTAATTCAAATCCTCCTAAAAACGCATTGTGCTTTATTCATAGTTTTGATTCAAAGGAATGGGGGGGTATATGGTTTAAAATTTTAATGCAGCTTTAAAAAAAATTTCAGTCACTATCATGTCTGCAGTGTGAAAGTTTAGAGTAATGGCTAGCACTGGGGCATCTTGACACAGACATGCAGCATGATGTCCCACCCAATCACATTATCAGGCCAACGAGTCCTAATACTGATGTCCTAATGCTGAGTGCTAAGCGAGGCAGCTGTTTATACCATTTTTATAACTCTTTGAAATGATGTGGCCGGGGTTCAAACCCACAACCTCCTGCATCCAAGGCAGACACTCTAACCACTAGGCCACTGTAGCAGTCTAATTTTAAAGGAAAATCAAGACTATAAAACACTAGTACTGATTAAATTATATATATAAACTCTATCTTTTTAATAAAGTTCACACTTCACACTAATTTTCAGACAAAACCACAAAATACATATTGTGTCAATCAAGTCTTCTGGTATAAACAAGCATTTGTCATTAAATAATCAGAAATTGTATCCTTACACAAGTACCGCTTTCTCAAAGCCTGGGACAATTATGTCAAAGTCTCAGATATTTTATTACGAGTGCAATTAGCATCAATGACTTTAAGAGTTCATGTTTTAATGTTCATTGATAAATAATAATTCAGCCACATTTTTGATATATCACAAGTTAATGGTTTGAATTTTTTATTTCATGACCTTGGCTTTTTCTCAGATTGATATGTTCATTTATACCACCACACCTCCATATATATATATATATATATATATATATATATATATATATATATATATATATATATATATATATATATATATATATATATATATATAAAGAATACAAATCATATGGCGAATAACAACCCTCTCAAGCGTACTGGATCCACCAAGGGATCACGTCTGTCAGGGATTAATTAAAATAGATGCAATAAACTGACGACGAACAGTACGAAACTAGTAACTAACTAGCCTAAGCGCTTTCGACTCTTAATGAGTCTTTTTCAAAGGCAAATACAAAACATAGTTACGACAAACAAATAAACACAAAAACGTTGCGTTTGTAAACCTCTACATTTCTATCTTCACATGTGTTAAAACTATAAATACAACCAGCTTGTGTAGACTAGTTGCGGAAACTGAAAACGTTGTATAATTCCCTAAAAGTCTACAAGCCAAAGCGACATCTATTTTTATTTTGTGTACATATGTAACGCAGATTATATCCCGGATATTTGGTTCTATACCGGTTATTCTTATAGTAAAAATTGAAGGATAAGAAGATTTAGAAAATGTTAAATTCTACTAGTGCATAGTTTTCATTTTCTAGTCTTCTTGGTTTAGACCGCTTGGTTTCAATGTTCTAAGGCGGCGTATCCAGTATGATTCCTTTTCCTTCCTGGTTTCGGAACTCCAGCTGTGGTTGTTGGCAATAGTGATAAGTATTATATCACTGAAAGTGTGGCCAGGGGAGGAGAAGTGTTCTGCGACCGGGCTTCTGTACAGCTTTTTTGTCATCCAATCAGATCTATGAAGGTTTATCCTTATGTGTAGCTTTTCAGTTTCTCCCACGTACTGAAGGCCACAGATCTTACATGTGATGAGATAAATCACATTCTCTGTTTTGCACGTTTTGTTTGGACCATGTATGTTTAGTTTTTCTTTAGTCACTGTGCTAGTGAATGTCTTGGTCTCTATCATATGTTGACAGGTTTTGCATCTTTTATCGCCACAGGGTCCAGATTGACTAGGTTGGTTTTGACTAGCGATTGTTGTTAGCTTGGCCCTGACTAGGATGTCCTTTAGGTTTTTTGGTCTCCGGTAAGCTACTACAGGTTTGTTCGGAAGTATTAGGTTTAGTATGTCTGACGATTGCACGGTTGGCCAGTGGTTTGCGATGATTTTACCTACTTTGGGATTGTCTGGGTGATAGGTCAGAATAAATGGTATCCTATCAACCTTTTCTTTCTGTCCATATCTGAGTAGGTCATCACGGTTTGTTTGTTTGGCCCTTTGGATTGCCTCCGCAATCAGGTCTTTGTCGTAGCCTCGGTAAATTAAATGTTTAGCCAGCTCTTCAGACCTTTCTATGAATCTTTCATCGTCGGAGCAAATTCTGCGTATCCTCAGTGCCAAATTCTGCGTATCCTCAGAACTGTAAACAATCCACCCACACACTTCTTAATCCAACTCCTGGAGCTTGTCCTAAAACTCAACAACTTTGAATTTAATGAAGAAAACTACCTACAAATCAATGGAACAGCAATGGGTACTAAAATGGCCCCTTCGTATGCTAACATTTTCATGGGAAAACTTGAGGGAAAGCTCTTAGCATCGGTTGAGCGTACACCATACCAGTGGGTACGCTTTATCGATGATATAGAAATGAAGTGGCAGTATGGAAGAGAAAGTCTGGATGACTTCATTTCAAAGGCAAACAACTTCCATCCTTCAATAAAATTCACGGCAGAAATTTCCAACTCAAACCATGTTTTCCTGGACACAACAACCAGACTGGTGGAAAACAAATTACACACAGACATCTACTCGAAACCAACCGACAAACACCAGTATCTTCTCCCAACCAGCTGTCATCCAAAACACTGCATTAAGAACATTCCATATAGCCAGGCACTGAGGATACGCAGAATTTGCTCCGACGATGAAAGATTCATAGAAAGGTCTGAAGAGCTGGCTAAACATTTAATTTACCGAGGCTACGACAAAGACCTGATTGCGGAGGCAATCCAAAGGGCCAAACAAACAAACCGTGATGACCTACTCAGATATGGACAGAAAGAAAAGGTTGATAGGATACCATTTATTCTGACCTATCACCCAGACAATCCCAAAGTAGGTAAAATCATCGCAAACCACTGGCCAACCGTGCAATCGTCAGACATACTAAACCTAATACTTCCGAACAAACCTGTAGTAGCTTACCGGAGACCAAAAAACCTAAAGGACATCCTAGTCAGGGCCAAGCTAACAACAATCGCTAGTCAAAACCAACCTAGTCAATCTGGACCCTGTGGCGATAAAAGATGCAAAACCTGTCAACATATGATAGAGACCAAGACATTCACTAGCACAGTGACTAAAGAAAAACTAAACATACATGGTCCAAACAAAACGTGCAAAACAGAGAATGTGATTTATCTCATCACATGTAAGATCTGTGGCCTTCAGTACGTGGGAGAAACTGAAAAGCTACACATAAGGATAAACCTTCATAGATCTGATTGGATGACAAAAAAGCTGTACAGAAGCCCGGTCGCAGAACACTTCTCCTCCCCTGGCCACACTTTCAGTGATATAATACTTATCGCTATTGCCAACAACCACAGCTGGAGTTCCGAAACCAGGAAGGAAAAGGAATCATACTGGATACGCCGCCTTAGAACATTGAAACCAAGCGGTCTAAACCAAGAAGACTAGAAAATGAAAACTATGCACTAGTAGAATTTAACATTTTCTAAATCTTCTTATCCTTCAATTTTTACTATAAGAATAACCGGTATAGAACCAAATATCCGGGATATAATCTGCGTTACATATGTACACAAAATAAAAATAGATGTCGCTTTGGCTTGTAGACTTTTAGGGAATTATACAACGTTTTCAGTTTCCGCAACTAGTCTACACAAGCTGGTTGTATTTATAGTTTTAACACATGTGAAGATAGAAATGTAGAGGTTTACAAACGCAACGTTTTTGTGTTTATTTGTTTGTCGTAACTATGTTTTGTATTTGCCTTTGAAAAAGACTCATTAAGAGTCGAAAGCGCTTAGGCTAGTTAGTTACTAGTTTCGTACTGTTCGTCGTCAGTTTATTGCATCTATATATATATATATATATATATATATATATATATATATATATATATATATTGGTATTACTCCTGGCCTTAAACTATGAAAAATAAAGAAGAGAAACCAACAAGGTTAGAAAAATCGAACAAATAATTTATCTCTCTAATATTCTTGAATGTATTGATATATCACAATGATACAAACCAGAATGTCTTTGAACAAGTTCTTAATAATCCCAAAGAAGTGTTTAAATCCAAAAAGTCAACAACTGCTATGTAATTCCAGTGATTACTTTAAATAATTAATCCTTCAAGGATTATATCAGAACACACCTTTAAACTCTGATCATAGATTTCCAAAAGCAGGATTTGATACATGAATGAATAATTGTTTACCAAATGTTTAGATGTAAAAATAACCTCTTGACCTACAATACAACAATTTGTTTAGGAAAATCAACATTTGCGGTTGAAAATTCCACTAACTCTTGAACTCAGCATCTTCTTTGCTAACTAAATCTTTACAAATATTAGATAGGCATAAAATTTATTTACAACTCTCAACCACAGCCATGACAAATCTCAGTTACATGTAATATAAATTAAATATACATATATAATCTTCCTCAAACAATGAAATGATACAAGAAAGAAAACTATCTTGATTCAAAGGTTTTAATGAAATTATGAAGAATGTAAAAAAGGGTTAATAAAACTGGTCAATTATGTGTAAAATTTACCATCTGCAACAGATCATTAAAAAACCTCAAAACAACTCACCCACCCTCCAAACAGTCTCTTTCTTTCTATCTATATCTTGCATGCACAAACAGAAAATTAGTAAAATTCCCAACAATTTTCTACATTTTAATATTTGGGCTTTTCTAGAAACAAAAAATCATGTATGTGCCTCATAATGGGGTAAACAGGTTTTGAAATTTATGGCTGTCCAGAAAAATGCTGCATTCAATATTATTCAACATCTATTTTCATTTTTGTAGATAAAACTAACTGCACACAATATGTGTAACTCAAACAAAAGACATACATTTACATGTCTTGTGTCTATAGGGGTTCATAGCAATGGGCTGAAAGTAGTGAATTTGATTACTTTATCAGATAATGAGTAGCTGAGACATGTGGATTATTGCAAACTCTTTTCCTGAATAATGAGAAATTGGGACGTGTGGATTATTGTTGCCTCCTTCACTGAACAATCATCCAATACTCAACTATGGAATTATATGAATCAAATTCAGGTAAATATGCTTTAGGTACTCAATGAAGAAATTTAATGGTCAAATATTTGTCGCTGGAAAATATAAAAATATCAATACACTTTTTAACATGTTTTTAAAAACAGTTTTAATTGATCAACCAAGCTTGAAAAAAATGCAAGTTCAGCATTATGTTTTGGTTGTCATGGGCTTCCAGGCAAAGTAATTTCTATCCTTGAGCATACATTATATGCAATGATAAATAACTACTTAGATTTCCCATCAATATCAATGACACTGGTACTCACAATGCAGCTTTGGCTCCTGAAGTATATGTCTGTGGTAGTGTAGCCTCCACATCTACAGCTGTCAGTGTTATGTGGATATAAGTAGAAAGATATGGAAATACCACTGTGTAAGGAAACAAAAAAAATCCACTTAGTTGACTAAAAGACAGCACGTAATGGAAGATAGATCATGGAATCATTACCTAACAGCACTATATTTTACATAATGATGTAAAAAGACATGCGTCTCTCCCTTGTTTTATCATTACCTGATTGTTATAATCTCTTATAATTTGATTATGATGTGTCTTTTAGCATGCAATTAAAAACTTGTGATCAAATTAATGATCAAAATATTATTAAATTTATAACTTTGAAATTAGATCAAGCAAAAATATGAAGTAAATATCATGAAATTCAAACCTGTTTAATGGACAGAATTTTAAAAGATTTCTTTTCAAATCAAGATTTTTTCTCAATAAATAACACAATATACAATGAAACATCATTCAATGAAAGTGTAGAGAAATATCTCTTGGTGGCAACATGGTAAAACATAAACACCAGTTAAAATCTTGTCAAGTGAAATTAGTGTTGAAATATTAATATTCAATTTGGTTTCAATATAATTACAATTGTGATATACCCTTATTGATTCAAACATACCAACAGTCAATTAACTATCAGAACGATGTGTTAGCACTTTCATGAGACGCTAATTACTATCAGTGCTTACTCAGTGGCTTTATTTTGAAAACTGCTGAGAACTTGATGGACCTTTAAGATGAAGACACAAGAAAATTAACATATTAATTGTCACTACCAATTAAAACAAATGAAAAATGTCCTCACAGTATTATTCATTTGTAGAGTTAATTAAATTTCTTGTCAAAATCACACACCAAAGACAATTGCCTAAGCGTTTGTGTCCAGTTAATGTGTCAACTGTACTTCAATAATTGAGTCTGAAGATGCAATAAACCAAAACTGGTCACACATTTTATGTGTTGATTTTGTTTATTTTAATATTTATTTTTCAAAATTTAATGTACTTAAAAAAATAACCCTTGATAAGTTCTGGTAAAGAGAAAACTGTTTGACCTAACTCATTTTTCAGGTAAAATTTTGGGAAGCTGAACTGGATGGAGTGTTCTAGACTCATACAACTGCCATGTGCAAATTGCTTTTATTTGTACCAACAATATGCACTATCGATAAAAACGATTTGAATGATATCTAAAATTCCTATATTCAGGAATTAACCAGTACAAACATATTAATGTCTTTGGTTACGGTGGTGTACAAATGTGATTCAATCTATGAAGCTGAACTTCCTTAATGTTTGCTTATGCTTGTTATTCACATGTTCTGCTTCACAAAAACGGGGCCCTGAGTGGCCGAGTGGTCTAAAGCACTGACCATTATGGATCACTGCCATCTCACCTCTGTGTGAGTTCGAGTCCAGACTCTGCTAACATGGGTAAGTGAGAAAGCCTGCCAGTAGCTTCTCATGAGTCGTGGTTCTTCCCGGGGTTTTCCAAGGTTCTTCCTCCACCATTAATACTGGCTACCATGTACAGCCTATCTTGTGCTGAAAAATGGCGTTAAACCCTACAACAACAACAACAACAACTGCTTCACAAAACTGTTAGTACCACATATCAAAAGAATTAATAAACTAAGTCTCTCATCAATTTATTGACTTAACTCACTTCTTCAGATCATCTATCTATATACATGTACATATATATTAAAATCCATTCAATGAAAACTATTTTTGGTGCAGAACAATGGAGATTATAAATCTATCGCATCAATGAAAGTTGCAAGTACCTACCTCTCTTGCTTATTCCACTCCACCATTATTAACCAAAACTTGAGTCTCCTTTAAAATACCATGCCTTGTCCTATGGTGTATTTGACACTTATAGACACTTTGACTTAAGACTTATCAAGGAGAATATTTGCATCAATTTTGACAATTGTTGATAATTACATAAAAACTGTCACACATGAGATAACAGTTTGCGTTCAAGGATTAAAGAATGCCTAATAAAGACTTTCATTTTAAACATGTTTCACTTATAAAGCTCAATTTATGGCAGTAGAATGAATGATAATCCATGTTGTGACATCCTTAAATACAATACTCTTAGTCCCTTCAAGCCAATCCTTATAAAACTTTTGTTGCTACATTTTAGCAATCATTAAAGAAAAGTTAGTTTTTAAAATCTAAGTACAATCAAATGTTACCTATGGGAGACAAATTTACCCTCCAGCTCCAAACAAAGAAAATAAAATCAGCATCCCATGCACCACATAAACCACTTATATCAAGAATCTTAAGTTACATGTATTCAGATACCACATTTGAGACTGCTGAAGCAAATGGAATTAACTCCTACTCTTACCTATATTCAGAAACCACTGAACTTCTTCATTGGAACAGGAACTTGGCATACAAATCCCGGTTACCAGAGGATAACTTCTTCCTTCACCAACAGGAAATGGCTGGAAAAATTATATATATATATATATATATATATATATATATATATATATATATATATATATATATATATATATATATATATATATATATATATATATATTTATATATATATATATATATATATATGTGTGTGTGTGATAAGGTTTCAAGAACAATCAAATCAATGTTCACAATCATTTGATTTTTGTTTCCCTCCAGATTTTAATTCAAGAACAGGAATGTCTTTACTCATAAATATAAATTGGGGCCTGCAAGTGGCCAAGTGGTCTAAAGCGTTCTCCATTATTGATCACTGCTATCTCACCTGTGCCTGCATAGGCTTGAGTCTTGGATTCAGCCAATGTGGATATGTGAGAAAGCCTGCCAGTAGCTTCTCATGGGTCGCTGGTTCTTTCAGGGGTTTTCCCAGGTTTTTCCTCCACCATTAATACTGGCCACCATGTATAGCCTATCATGTGCTGAAAAATTGAGTTAAACCCCACAATAACAACAACAACATTAAATGCAAATCACCTCACCAACAGGAGTACACTTGGAACAGCCAACAATCTAAAAAATGGTTTGGAGGACTGATGATAAACCAGTTATGTAATTAAGTGTTTGAAAAGAGATACACCATTACAAGCACAACCTGGCTGGTTCAAGATGTTAAGTATAACAATTGGATACCTGAAAATACATGTCACACAAGGATGGAAATTAGGTCATTGAGACCCACTTTTGGTATTGGTGAGTTGAGTTACTTTCCTATAGATGCATCAGCATAACAACACACAGTGTGAAACATTTCATGACAAAATGGGAGCAATTCAAAGTTTTGAAGTTTTTTTAATTACTTTTATTTTACATAAAATGAGCTGCAACTGTCAGTCTATTTATAATTTATCTATTTATAAGTGCCTACTTTAACTTTTATTAATACAAGGATTTTGTTTCAAATGATATTAACGCTAATTTTTATTTCAACACATTGGTAAAATTTACATTACACTCATTTCAACACATGTAAATGTACTTTTGTGTAATTTTGCACAGTTTTTCAACTGTTACCAGCTGGTAAACATGAGAGAATATTGTTATAAAAGTAATTCTAAAAAAAAAAAAAATTGAATGAGTATTACTTAGGTATATAGTACTGGACATGGATGATCAGCAAATCTACTTTAATCTTATGACACAATATTAAAAACAATTCTAAAGAGTTGTCACTGCAACCAAGTGTAAAGACTGATGATCAGCCTATAGTTCACACTGGTCATATTTTACTTCAAACATGGATGTGATCTTGGTCCATATCATTAACAACCTCCTAGCTGTGGCCTGTTTTGAGTTAAATTTTTATTTTACAGGGTTCATTTGCATATTAAAAAATATATGGGACCCAAAATTTATTTCAGTTTAAGAGGTTACAGTTTCCTGAATAAGTTTTATTTAATTTAAAGAAACCATTCGGGGATCGAACCCATGACTTCCCGCATCCGAGGTCTTGAAAAGTTTTGCTGTATATAGGTGAAATTGTGTGACAGATATTAAAGATGTAAAAAAAATGTTGAAGCTACAGAACAAAAAAGGAAAATTGGGTCACAGTGACATTATTTTGACATGATTGAAATACTTTCCCTGCAATGCATCCCCATGATATTTTTTTTTAAATACCCTCACACCTCCAAAGCCACCTGCTATCAAAATGAAACCTCCTCATCATTAACATAAATATATACATTTCCAAACTTTTAACATGATTGAGAAACCATCTTTCAGTGATTACCCACTTTGCTGTTACACCAACCCCCTTTCCCACAATGAAAGAAAATCCCTAAAATTCACGCTCTCTAACTCTATACAAAATCAGAGATAATTCATATACCATATTTACCATGCATATTGGGGCACAATAAAATAATTAAGTTTATCTCAAGTCCCGGATTTTATGATGTATCTTCATTTTACCCATGTCATGTGTCCCAAGACTTAAGAAATAAATAAATTTGTGTTGAATCTGTATGCCCTCCACAATGCACATACTAATAACATAAACAAAACAGTTATTTGATTATAAAATGAAAGAAACTAACCTTAATTTGTTATCGTATATTCCTCTTTGTTCATCATGGTCAATTTATTAAAGAAAAATATATATCTATGAACTATCTCTCTCTCTCTCTCTCTCTCTCTCTCTCTCTCTCTCTCTCTCTCTCTCTATATATATATATATATATATATATATATATATATATATATATATATATATATATATATATATGTGGTGTTTAGTTGTACTCCAAGGCTTGAATGTGTTATCAGACTGAGAGAGAGAGAGAGAGAGAGAGAGAGAGAGAGAGGGGGGGGGAGAGAGAGAGATACCTGCCATTTATACATAGCATGGTATAAGATGCAAAATAAGTGTATTTTATCCAGGTTAGCTATATGGCATATAGCTGGTTATATTTTATCCAGGTTAGCTATATGGCATATAGCTGGTTATATTTTATCCAGGTTAGCTATATGGCATATAGCTGGTTATATTTTATCCAGGTTAGCTATTTGGCATATAGCTGGTTATATTTTATTCAGGTTAGCTATATGGCATATAGCTGGTTATATTTTATCCAGGTTAGCTATATGGCATATAGCTGGTTATATTTTATCCAGGTTAGCTATATGGCAGTATCTTGCAAGTAGTGTGTCTGTGTAATCTGGATTTTAACATTATGAGCTTGAACAATTTTCCAGTCATACTGCTAAAATGTCTGCAGTTTATATTGAAAATACATTTGAAAATACATTCACTGTGAGTGCAAAATAATATTTTCACTACCATGGATTACAAAAAGTATTATTAAAGCACGTAATTGCTGTGTATTCTATTTACCCTGCAATACCCTTTTGTAATAATTATGATAACAGATGCAAGGTAATAGAAGCCTAAATGGTAGAGATGCAATGACCTCATTGTTCGAAATTACCAAAACATGTTGATTTATTACTTTAAGCAAGTCAACCCTGGAAAACAACTTTGGATACTTTTAAGTGTGCCGAGTTTTGTTTTTAAGTAGCAAGCTGGCAGACAAAGGGAAGCCAACTTTGGTTCCCTCCCATCTGCCAGGGTGCTCTAATCAACTCCGGTTTGTGTCTGGTTTTGTTACTACTGTAATTCATTTCTGGAAATAATTCTGGCTGAATCAACAACTACTGTGGCCTTGTCGTTGAAGCATCTGCCTCAGATGCAGGAGGTCGCAGGTTCAAACCCTGGCAAAGTCATACCAAAGATTTATAAAATGGTATTAACAGTTACCTCACTTGGTGCTCAATATTTAGAGGATAGTGTTAGGACTGGTCAGCCTGGTGTGAGGATAATGTGAATGAGTGGGACATAATGCTACATGTTTGCGACATGAGGCCTCAGTGATAGACATCACTATAAACTGCCATACTGCAGACATCGTAGAGATATAACTGAAAAATTATTAAAGCTACATTAAAATTCCAAAACACACACATGACCAACACACATAACAAATGAGGGGTTTGGGATTACTGGGCTACATAAAGTTTGTCTCTAGGTTACCCCATTTCCTAACCTCTTTTATTTTGCTGTGGAATAGGAGGTTAGAACATTCTAAGTGCTTGATATATGAGGCTGACCTTCTGACATAAACATGGAGATTATTACACTCCTCTCCATAAACTGGAGGTTATCACAAGCAGGGATTGAAATGGTGAGCTATACTTTTAAGTATGTGAATCATGCACAAGACTTGACTCCAAGGCATGTTTGTTGATGGAGGTCCCAGCAGAGATGTAGGCCATAATCAGCCTACTATAACAAAGCTCAGATCAAATTGCTAGAATTAACCAGTAGTTTGTGTCAAGTTATAATTTTCAATCCACATGTATATGGGCTGGATAGAACTTTCCCAGGCCAGTCATGTCTTTGTGAATGATTAAGAATAGTGACATGCCCATACATGCCAAGTTTTCTGGAAACAAATCAGGGAGATTTGTGTTCAAAATCAAGGAGATTGGGTCCAAATCAGGGAGATTAGCATAACAACTATTTTTCTTGTAAGTTTAAACACAAAAGTACAGATCATACCACAACTAAGTAAAAAAACTGTAATGAATACTACTTACTTAACTTTATTAATTTTGTTTTAAGTCTGCTGTTCACAAACTCTGGAGAGGAGGAATTTTTCTTTCCAACCATTACATTTACATTGTCACTACCAAATCCTACATATGCATTGTCACTACTAAATCCTACAAGGTTCTGTTTGTTTCTTAAGACTCATTGAAGACAGTTGAAAAGGTTTTCACCAGTTCCAATATTGCAAATGGGCATAGCCAGGAATTTGGTTGTCATTCTGTGAATGTCACTGTCAAACACCCTTACAAGAATTGTTACATACTTTTCATCACCACTGTCATTAGACTCATTCATCAGAGTTTTCTTTGCATAATAAAGTTACTTACATTGGACACACTGCATTATTAATGTTTGTTACCTTAGTTTGTTTGCAGTGAAATTTCTGAGCAATTTGTGAGTCAGAAAACATAACTTTACACAGCTCACTAAAATCATCAGTGATCAAGAATGGTAAATTATGCTCTGCCACAAAGTTAGCAAACAGAACTTCTGCTTTAGTTACACTGTCTACTGATGTCGGTGCAAACTTCTGCATTACTTTAGGCACATTATGTGACGATTTCTCATTTACAATGTGCTGCATACTTTTCAAGTGCCTTGTGAAATCATTTTTTTCCCCAACTAGAAATGTTTAAATGTGTGTTGCAAGCTGTGCAGTACACAAAGATTTCTCCCTTGTCACTACACTTCACACATTTAATTTTGCCTTCCAAGCACTGTTGAAGTTGCAAACATACTTCTCTTTTTTGAAGGCATAATTTCTATCAAATCCATTAATGGACATTTCGACATGGCACTAGAATTCTTTTAACAACCCCAGAAGTAGTTGTAGGAATATGCATCAATTTTTATGTGTTTGGTGATTTGCAGAGCACATTATGTACAACAGCAAAAAGGCCAATGATATCCCGATTGTGATGTGCCTCCTTCCTCTGCCATATTGCTCCATATGAACAAAAGTAATTCAGAATATAATTCGCAATGGGGGACGAATTACATCTGAGGTTTATTTTTTGAATTGTTGTTTTAGCTGGAAATACCTATGCTTGGCAGATTTTTTTTATTACCGGGAGATTGTATCAGCAAAATGGTAGATCGAGAGATGGCCTGGGTAGAAAATCAAAAGACTCCCGAAAAAATCGGGACACTTGGCATGTATGCATGCCTTTTGAAAATGGCCAGACTCAAGTTATGGGGCAACTATCAATATAAAAACAAAGACCTGTTAACCCCTGAGTCTTTAAGATGCTTTCAAAGCGGGTCTTTAAGATGTCTTTCAAAGCAGTGTAAGAGATCAAGATCTGTACTGACTGTTGTGACAGTTTTAAAGTAACGCTTTTTTCCAAGTTAATCTATGATTACACAGCTCATCTTTGATTTTACTAGCATCAAGTAACTACTGTAAACATCATTCAATGATCTTTACCTTTCATTCAACACAGCAGTTTTTGCAATCTCTAGCTTTACATCTGAACTTTTAATTATTTTAAAATGTGAAATTTTAACTCTTGATTGGCACTATATAAACAGTATTGTGTTGTGAAAACACCTAAATGCATACCCACCCCACATAACTCTCTACCAAATATAACAAAGTAGATGTAACAAGCAGATAATAAACATACTAATGTTATTTTTTACTATATTTTTAAAGTCAATGTGCTAGAAAACTATTACAAATATCCATGTCTAAAAGCCAGATATTAATGGGTAAAATTCACAGGCTTTAAGTAACCTTTGAGTGACAATCTGCAATACATACTTCATGCAACAATAATTACTCTGATTAGTTACACTGGTGAGGCCTCAAATGAAAAGCAAGACAGTTCTCTCAACTAATTCCTATTCTCATTCATAGGAATAACAACTTAATCTTTTGAGAATAACATACAGCAATATACAATGATAGTCATCAATATGGAAAGTTAACCACTGAATAAACATATTTATTCCTACTTCCAATTGCTGGGGAACTAGGGACATTTTGATTTGGGTATGAGGTATAGAAGTAAGGCATGATGAATCGCTGTGATCATAAATGCCAATAATTAACTTGTGTTGGTAAATCATAAAATGTTGGTTACAGTGACCTTCTTTCGATTTAAGATAAACTGCATGACAGGACATCAACCGAACCCCAAAAATGAACATTTAACACAAAATTTGAGCAAAGTCACAGAGACATATCTTGGCAACGGAACACAGAATTTATCAAGATGCAACCACTCAACAAGTTTCATGATTCTAAGTAGGACAGGAAGGTCCTAAGCTAAATGCAAAACCTTCATTAAAACCAATAAAAGAAATATATAACAAAATAGGTCATGACAAGTCAAACATATGTAATGATAAGTCTGTTTTACTGTAGGGTACTGAAGTAACAGAGATAAATGTCATCATCGATTTCACAATTACAGTACGAACAATACTGGGAAATAAACATGAAACAAAAAAGGTAACCAAAAATCAGAGAAGCATGAAACAAGGTCAATATTGACCTATTAGTGGCATAATAGAGTAGTAATCAAACAGATGCATCCTCAGATTTAGTGGCTTTTTGCTGCCAGAACTATATGTCATCATGAACTAAATGCAACATCTTAATCTATGCAAGTACAGTGTGAAACATAGGACACAGTGACCCTTTTTGGTATAGGTGTGGCATTAAGAAAGCCATATAAAACCACCTAATGTGGGACACAGTGACCCTTTTTGGTATAGGTATGGCATTAAGAAAGCCATATAAAACCACTTAATGTGGGACACAGTGACCCTTTTTGGTATAGGTGTGGCATTAAGAAAGCCATATAAAACCACCTAATGTGGGACACAGTGGCCCTTTCTGGTATAGGTGTGGCATTAAGAAGGCCATATAAACCACCTAATGTGGGACACAGTGGCCCTTTCTGGTGTAGGTGTGGCATTAAGAAGGCCATATAGAAAAACCTAATGTGGGACAAAGTGACCCTTTTTGGTATAGGTGTGGCATTTAGAAGGCCATATAAAACCACCTAATGTGGGACACAGTGGCCCTTTCTAATATAGATGTGGCATTAAGAAAGTCATATAAAACCACCTAATGTGGGACACAGTGGCCCTTTTTGATATAGGTGTGGCATTGAGAAAGCCATATAAAACCACCTAATGTGGGACACAGTGACCCTTTCTAGTATAGGTGTGGCATTAAGAAAGCCATATAAAACCACCTAATGTGGGACACAGTGACCCTTTTTGGTATAGGTGTGGCATTGAGAAAGCCATATAAAACCACCTAATGTGGGACACAGTGACCCTTTTTGGTATAGGTGTGGCATTGAGAAAGCCATATAAAACCACCTAATGTGGGACACAATATCCCTTTTTGGTATAGGTGTGGCATTGAGAAAGCCATATAAAACCACCTAATATGGGACACAGTGACCCTTTCTAGTATAGGTGTGGCATTGAGAAAGCCATACAAAACCACCTAATGTGGAACACAGTGACCCTTTCTAGTATAGGTGTGGCATTGAGAAAGCCATATAAAACCACCTAATGTGGGACATAGTGACCCTTTCTGGCATAGGTGTGGCATTGAGAAAGCCATATAAAACTATTTATGTGATGTGTTCTTAAGCATGTAGAAGAGAAGTGCAAGTTATTCTCAGAAAGTGAATGAAAACATGTATCTTTATTACTAACGTGTTTAATGAGATTGTAAAATTAAATGTGCATAATGCCATCCCATCCTACTCTTTACGACATCGATATAGTCGAAAGGAAGACAGAGAGCGAAAGACAGAATTCATTAGGTCAGTCCTTTAAATATTACAAAGTCAAAGTATATGGGTACATAATTAAAACAAAGATAATATGCCAGTCAAATGTGACATGTGACCTTCCTTCGTGGTAAGAACATGGTACCAACAGAGACATGTTTAATCATATAATTTGATGATTCTATCATGTACATAAATTAAGAATAAACTTAAAATACAACATTTTACTATAATCCATTTGCAAAACCCTAAGAGACCACTGATAAAGCAGGATGCAGACATTAATCTGTTAGCAAAAAGCCAGAAAACTTCATCAAATGGCAGAGTCTTCTATGGACACTCTCTGATCATGTTCAGAATATAGAGTCTGTGAGCACATGTCTTCAAAATCATAAGTGTGACTTACAGAAAAGCCTCCTGTGATGGTAGTAGCTTGAAAAGCAGGTATTCAGGTTAATGATTAACAATTAGGGAAGTTCACTGATGTTGCGACATGCATGCACCAGCTGATTTGGAATGATAAACTGCTACAGACAAATTAGAGGAAAGTGGTGATTCAGCCAGAAAACTTGGGGAAAACTTAAATAATCTCTTCCTTCCTCAAAATGTGCATCTGAATAATTCATTAGCTTCAAGTGTGCAAGGTATAAGAACTAGCATTAAGTGATCCTGTTACTTAGTATGTTACTATTCAAAGAAATGACCGACATCATAACCTAAGCAATCAAAATACATAAAGAACTCAAGAAATTCCCAAAAAGATTTATGTACATATCAGTAAGAAAGTAAATGCAACTTGTAAGCATTACAGGATTCTGGAAATTGCAATGGAATATCTCAAAATTTGCCACTTCATACTTTGCCAATTCATACCTTAGCAATGAATTTTTTTTCAAAATGCGAGTCAATTAGTTACAGTTGCTTCATGCAACCCAAGTCACTTTTGACACAAATGGGGGATAGTTTTTTTTACACAGATTACTAAATTTTCGGAATAAGAAGATAAAGAGAAACTATTATATAATATTACACAGGTTAAAGGGGACAAAACAATAAACACAAGCTGACAAATACATATAAAAATATGAGAAAAATGTTAAATGTAAAGTTCAAGGATACTGGCAATCCTGCATACTTGCATATATGTAGATTATTTATGTAATCAGCCTTTGAAACAGCAAATGCTTTTTAAAAAAAGCAAAGAGATCTTTGGGTATTTTGTTTACAAGCAGAAAAAAAGACATTAAATTGATATCACTGATATAAGTGTTAAAATATGTGACAAATTAATAAATACAAAGTCTTAAAGAATAGTATATGCCCATATTTTTTTGCAAGAATTTCTTTTTTGACTGTTTACAACAGAAATATATTTCTTATAACCCATGTAAATGAGAAACAAATTTACTAGTCACTGCTGCATTTTCATCTTTGTAAGTGAGTACTGCAAATTTATTTAAACTCTAATCTGCAAATCAGATATAAGTAATTTTTATATGGCTCATTGAAGCCCTAGTCATGTAGGTTTAAGTGAAGAATAAAATAAAATCAACCAGATTAAAACCATAAAGTCTTAGCTTTAATTAATATGTAACTGCCATGAAATAAAAAAGACAGAATCCTACAAATGTCAGGCCACACAAGCAAATGCTGTAAAATTATATAATTATGCATATTTTTGCCAAACTGCTGAATAGCTTAAATCAAAGCAGCATTTATATTTTTAGAGCTTCATATCTTTGCAAATTCAAGCAAATAAAGGATAAATCTTGTTTCTTTTCTCCTTATAATAGTTCTTTGATTTCTGTGCAACTACAGTGTTCTCCTTTACAGATCTAAGCTGCAAAAAGATTCCAACAGACTTGGTAGTTTTATTTAAATGCATTCTTTAAACCAAATCAGTTAAGCTAAGTCATCACCTTTAAAAGCCTGAAATGTTACGTTCAACCTCCATCCAAATCAATGTCACAAAAAGGGAAAGAGACAAAAATTTTGGAATGTAAAGTGACTTGAAATTTGTAACATGACATACATGCCCCAACCAACATTTTGCAATTTAACAAACTTGGTTCAATAATGAAAGGGGAAAGAGTGCAGTCCCAATGGAAGCACATTTTTAAATTTTGTCACAAAATGTTAGCAATCCAACCTTACCCAAGTCTAGATACATAAACTTTAAATTAAATTTGAAGGTCTTCAAAATTTGTAATCAGAAATGAAATCCTGACAGATGAACAAACAATAAGAATTGGAATCAATGAATAGATATGATTAATACAGTAAGCCACAACAACTGAATATCAAGGAGTCATAAGTGTGTAACAGTCTTCTCCATTAGATTATAATGGAAACCCCTTTTAAATTAAAAGGTGACATGATAATAAGCATGGTCTCATAATATGGGGGATAGCCTATCACTAAGAGTGTCTTCTCTTTCAACGAGGGCCAGCATGTGAAAGTAATGAAACTACATATGCATTTATGCAAACATTTTATGCTATGACATAAATTTTACATGCCCCTAACTTCATTCCATTTTTTTCATCCTCAATAAAATCTACATTACTGCTACTACAAAGAACAGGATTGTTGTTTCTGTCTCAGTTGTGCATGTACATATATATATATATATATATATATATATATATATATATATATATATATATATATATATATATATATATATATATATATATATACACAAACACACTAGTAGACAACGGGGCCCCAAGTGGATCACTGCCATCTCACCTCTGTGTGTGTTCAAGTCTAGGATTCAGTGAATGTGGATATGTGAGAGAGCTTTCCAGTAGCTTCTCGTAGGTCGGTGGTTATTTCCGGTACTTTCCCGGTTTCTTCCTCCACAATTAATACTGGCTGCCATGAATAACCTATCTTGTGCTGAAAAATGGTGTTATGCCCAACAACAATAACAACTAACAGACAACACTTACTGCTTTCCCATCAATGTATACAGCCACACTAAAATACTGTCCTTGGATCTGTTTACTGCCTGTTGTATTTTCAAGGACAGGTGAGAGGATCTCCATACACTCTTCAAAAGCCCCTGGCCAGAACCACCTGCCCTGTAAAATCCCACTGGGAAGCTTGGAAGAAGCATCAAACACTGAAAATTTGAGAATTACAGCATTTAAAACATCCAATCTATTTTCAATTTTATGTTAAGGCTTCTTAAACTTTATAAATGCTGGGATATCTACAACTCCTGGATAAACAGATTTCATTCTAAATGATTTCAAATACTGTAAGCTGATTTATTTTTTGCAGTATTAAATTATTGTTTTTTTTTAGAAGAATTACATTTCTGTTCATATTTAAATTCATAGAAATTCAAGGTAATACCATTTCTACTATTTCACTCCTGTCAGTTTGGAAACTATCTCTGATATTTCTCAGCAATAACAGGATTTTCAGATTAGCTTCTGTGGTAGCCATATTTAGATGTAAGATTGGCACCAATTTTCATTTAGGACCAACTTGGCATCAATTTAAATCATTTGGTGAAAATCTCAAGTGAATGACATACATTTGAAGGAGTAGTAAAACAAGATTTTCATCATGGAGGTCATGATGAATATCATATCAGCCTTATTTTCATTTAGTCCTAAAGAGATCCTATAATCAGTCTTCCAGCGAAAGGCCCACATCAACATGACCTTCCATTTAGAATAATATTTTCAAGCTGGTGTCCATCATGGTGTCCAGTCTCAATATCAGATCAGCACCATTTTCATTTAAGACCAAACTAACATCATAAGAAGCAAACCAGACCCAATGACAACATGACCTGCCATTTAAGAGTATTGATAACATGACTTTCAAGATAGTAACCACAACAGCCACACTGGATGTCAGAAAAACAACCTATTCTCACCAACTAGTCACCACAAGAATAGTTCTGGTGAAAATCAAAAGTCAATCTACCAACTACCTAGATGATGAAGTAATAATAGGATTTTCATGGCTGTCATATCAATACCATTTTCATTTGGACCAACTAGTCTTCAATTGAAATCTCCTTATCAATTAATCTTTCCATTCAGTTGGAGTTATAATAACAAGATTTTCCAGATAGCCATTTTGACAGTCATATTGGACATCAAAGCAGCACAATTTTCATTAAAAATCAACTATACATCAAAAAAAAATCTTTTGGTGAAAACCCCTTGTTGATATTTTTAACCACTCAGGATCATTTGAAAAAACATGATTTTAAAGATAGCCACATTTGCAATCACTGGATATCAGAGAGGCAACATTTTTCATTTCAGATTAACAAGACACCATAAGCAGATGTCTGGTGAAAATCCATCTCAGTACAACTTTCTGTTCCAGTGAGATATCAATAGCATAGCAAGGTGTGCAAAATGGCTACCAAGGTGGCCTTATTGTGTAACACATCAGCGCCATTTTAATTTAGGACTAACTCGACATTATAAGAAGTCTTGTAGTGAAAATCCCATATTTATATAGCCATCCATTTATGATAATTAGCAATAACAAAATTTTCAAGGTGGCTACTCTGGCAGCCATACTGGATGTCCATGTGGCACCAGTTTCACTTACAACAACTAAACATAATGCAAAGTCTTCAGGCAAAAACACTATGTTATATGACTTTCAGTTTAGGATGAGGAGAGATAACAAGATTTGAATGATGACTGCCAGGTAGCTATAATGGACATCATATTGGCATCAATTTCATTTAAGACCAAACTCACATCATAAGAAAAATAAAACCCCATGTTTATATGACCTTCCATTTAAGAGTGTTACTAATTAGATTTTCAAGATAGCAGCCATGGTGACCATACTGGATGTCAGGTGACCATACTGGATGTCAGGTGACCATACTGGAAGTCAGGTGACCATACTGGATGTCAGGTAAGCACCTTTTTTACTAATCAGACATCACAAGAAGACTTTTGGTGAAAACCCAATCCTGATATAACCATCTACCTGGAAGGCTATCAGCAGCATTTTCTTTTGGACCAACTAGACTTAATAAGAAGTCTTGCATTGAAAACTCCAGATCAAATATGACACTGAACAAGGACATGGGCCGTTACAACCTGCCCCAAATTTGGGACCATCTGTTAACATCACTCATCATTTTATTCAGTGATGTTAACAGCCAATAAAGATTAAATTGGTCTACTGATGAAGTCCTTAGGGTGTGGATGAAAGCTTCAGATAAGTTTTTTTGGACGCTGTTTGTTTATGTGATTGAACAGCTAAAACATTGTTAAACAGATCAATTATTCTTTATAATGGACATGTAATAACCTTGAAATCAGTTCTGTCATACTTTGATACCACTACATGCACACTAAACAAGGATACATTGTATTACAAGACCGAGAGAAAGAAAACTATGAAAAAGACAAGTAAACAGATAGAAAGGCATAGAGATAATAAAACTTACTCTGGTAGGCATATGTTGCTGAAGCATTTCGATTTGCAAGGTCTGCGCTGAACCTCTGTATATCAGCAGTACAGTATGATGAAGTTTCACTGGACAGACTGTGATTGATTGGTATATGTTCTACCGATATTGCAGCAATAAAAGATTTTGTAACCAGTCCATCTTTAATTTCATCCAATAGGGTCTGAGTGTCATATGGAATTTTTGAATACTTTGACATGGGAATCTGAACAGGAATCCCAATGTAAGTCAAATCCAATACATCATGATGTTCAAAGTTATGTTCTGATGCATTCCCACTACCAAACATAATTATAACAAAGCACACAATGGCCAAAACGCAGTATCTCAATTCTGATAGCATGCTTTAACATCAATTCCCTTTATAAAAATTAATTGAAATTTTTTTAAACTTTGAAGTTATGAGTAACTCAAAAATAGCTGCATTAATCAGATCAAATAGGCAAAAAAATGATCCACAATAATTCATGAAAATTCATGTGATCCTTCTGTTTGGTGGCAAGGTGCAGGAGTCATATATACTGTAAGAAAAAAAGTACAATTAAATTTCATGTCTCTTAAATTTGGGCTTGCATGCATAATATATGTACAAATCTTAAGTAAAAACATTTAGGCGGATTAAACCTGAATGTAAAATATTGTAAGTTATTTATATTACAATTTTGACTGAGAGGTTTGCAAATAAATGGCTTAGTTAGGTTTACAACCTGTAAATGTTTACAAAATTTCTAAACATGTAAATGACAATATATGTGGATGTCAATGACACATGAACTACCTGTTCAAGTATATATTTATACATCATGAGGATAGTTTAGTAGAATGTTGGTATTCATGCTTTTAACAGTAATTCTGTTCTTAAAATCTGTATCAATGACTTTCACATCAAATGTTGCATTACTAGGAAAATAGCAGAAATTGACAAATGATTATAGCATAAACATATTGCAGCCTTTAAGTTAACATGTATTTAAATATATCTATGTATAAATTTGTGACCGTAATCACATCTACATAAATTTAAAATATATTTGTATGCATGCTCAAATGCACTCTACCCCATCACACACATTTACTCTGAATTGCTTCTGTGTATGTGCCAGTGTGTAGTACACCTACATGTTAGGCAGATTAATTTAACATTCCCAAGATGTTTTAGTTTTACATATATCTTAACACAAGACAATACAATTGCCAAAATGGAAAACAAAAACCAGGAAACAATTACAAGAAAATAAAACTTTAGGAAACAATTACATGCTAACACTGCAAGCCTTTTATTCAATCAAAAGTCATGTCAATATTGGAGAATACATCCTTAATTCTTTTCTAGTGACAGAAACAAAAAAATTATGTCTGCAATGTACAGGTGTACAGATTATGCTTTTGTAAAAATGTATAGATTTATTGTTTTGTCTTATTGTCATGAAATTGTGAAGTACACCTGTATACTGCAGATATTATTTATAAATAATACAACAGATATGTACACTGTATATCTAAACTATACACTATAAGGCATATAATGTCTAGGCTTTGAAATGATCTGGACCTTATAATTTAAAAAAAAGATGGAATTAAACTTTATTAACCTTAAAGTGTCCAACATACTAACCCCATGACCATAGCCAGTCACATGGTAATGGGGATGATTGGAAAAGGGAGAATGGTACAACATTCTGATCATAACCTAAATTGCCTAAAAAGATGTGACTTAAAAACTTATCAACTTCTTAATCCTATAGCCTCAATCAAGGGCATTAGTAAAATCCAACTGGTCTGTGTTGATTTTATATTCCACAAATCAAGTGTCTAGATTAAGTGGTTAAGGAAATATAAGTGAAAACACAACTGTAACAACAATGTGTTCCTAATAATAATATCATTTTTGACCCCATGGTCCCACACAGGAGATTAACCCAGGGATAAAAGTCAGCAGTATTGAAAGAAGAGTGTGTATTGATATTATATTAAATTAAAAATGAATTGGGGGAGGGGTCATAGAGCTGAAAATATTGGATACAACTTTGGACCAAATACAATCACAATACAATTCATGATCCCATCGACTCGACCATGGCACTGGCCACACCCAGACATTGGCCCTGCCCAGGAACTGTCCAACATGTGCATAGAACCTGGCGACGGATCCGAGTGAAGATTAGTACCATGATGAATCTAATTCCAAATACTAAGTGACTCAGTCAAAAGATTACTCAGGCAACAAATGCTGCGAAAATCTGTATCATTGATATAAGTCTTGATGCCATGACCAAACCAGATTTGGAACTGAAAATTAAGAGTGGTAGTAAAAGAAGAGATAAATGTCATGATGCATTCCAAACATGAAGTGAATAGTAAAGGTGTGATGACAGGTGTGATGACAGAATCTATATGCAAAAGCTCTAACCAACATGTGCTCCTTTTATAATTATGAACTCAATGACATCACCCAGGGGAAAATCTAAGAACAAAAAAGTGATTCTGTGAGAATGAGTATGTGATATTATAATCCAGCTATAAAAGTGAGTCATGTTTTGGGTTACTAAGCCACTGTACCATGCCGGAAACCAATATGAGCCCTATTATGATTCCCCAACCCATGGCTCCACCCAGAGGATGAGCCCAGGAACAGCAGTTGTATTGTAAGAGGGGAAATGTGTGATAATATATTCCAAACAGAGTTAATTGGGCAATGGATTTAAGTGAAATGAAAGTGTTGGAAAAACTTTCTGAAAAATGTGTTTCCATTCTAATTCTTGACCACACGGCCCCACCAAGAAATAGAACCCTGGACCAGGAGTGATATTGTGAGTCAGGGCTCAGGAAAACCTCATGTTCTCTCATCTTAACAGGATAAAAATTGGCTGTCACTTGTGCTGTCATCTTAACAGGATAGAAATTTTGGCTGTCACTCGTCCTCTCATCCTAACATGATAAAAATTGGATGTCATTTGCCCTCTCATTCTAACAGGATAAAAATTGGCTGTCACTTGTCCTCTCATCCAGATAGGGTAATTTTATATTTGATGCGTCAAGGAAGACTTTAGAACTTACTCATCCCTGGACAAGCATCATATTCGTACCTTCGGAATAAATTAGCATATGTTCTACCCTTAACAAGCACCAATACCCAATACTCAACAGCACTCAAAAGCAAGTGTGCATCATTTATCAATAGGCTCAATCTATTCTGCCAGTGCACAGCGTTTTGCCAATGAAGCCAAATTTTAAAAATACTTTTTTACACATGCACCCACCACAAACATAATATTAAACTGCCTTCCTTTTATGCCCATAGTGTAGACACCAGGTTTAAAACTCTTTAAATCTATGGCCTCTTACATAAATATGTAATATAAGACAATGTTTCCAAACTAAATATACAAATTGCTGTTCAACACAGTAATTTGATTCCATAATGGTTCTATCATTCACAGCAGGGGTCTCAAACATGAAGCACAAAGGATGCACACAGTCCACCAAGCTGTATCCTGTGGCCTGCAAATTAATTGGTGTTAAAAAGTATCATGAGAGGTAATAAAGGTGGTGCAGTCCTAGGGTCATCGAAAATGCCTTAATGTGACCCTCAGGACAATTTGAGTTTGACACCCCTGATTTACAGCAACACTTTTCCATAATCTAAGGATCATTTTAATGTGGAGAAAGTTTTGTTTTCAGTGATTTATCACATATCTGTAGGAGTTAAGATACAGCATAAGTTAAGAGTTAGAGAATGTCAAAGATGTTGACTTTTTATCTGGTCAGTGTTAGTTTTGTCAAAATTCACTGACATTTTCAAGACTGCTGTTTTACTGACACAGTCTCAAACCAAATGAAGAAGTGTCCACTTGTGATAACTTTTCATAAGAAAAATACTGTGAACATACATTCAAAAGATTTATTTTAAGTGTCTGTGCTGATTCATACCAAATTTCACACTATATATACTTCAGTAATTGATTTAAAAAATATACAGGAGTAGAACCATAAAGCATGAGTGGTACCAAGAGAAAGGTAGCATGTCATGATAGTATATTCCAAGTGTAACTCAGCTATAAATGCAGGAAATCTTTTTGGAAATTTAATCCTCCACATATTCATCCACACACCCACAAAGGAAAAGCCCAAATTGCAGATGCCCCAGCTTTGAGGATGTAATAAAGATAAGTCCAAATGTATACATACGTGATATGTTGCATGCACTACCTCCAGACATGGTGCAAAAGACAAATTGTACAGACTGTACATATTAGGAAACAAATCCATTCACATAACAAAACTGCATACATATATAAATACACATGTGTATACTACAAATACATGCATTATATATAATGGTGTAGGAGAAACATGTATTTGAATGATGCAAAACAATAAGTGGAAAACCCACTTGAGATTGATGAATGTCAAATCATACTTGTGATATATGATCAGTTATTTTTCTAAACTTTACTATTAGAAATGAAGGGTGAAACAACTTTTGTCATAATTAGCAAAAAGGAGAACTTTAGGAAAGAAGCAGTTATTAGAAGAAACTGGAATTAGGCAAAGATTGTAAAACTTCAAAAAAATTCACCTGAACTGAGCAGGAAAATGAAAGAGTTAATGGAATGCAAGAAAAATAAATTAAAGAGGTCACATTCTGTTTTGGAGCTAAATGGGTTGATGAAGGAGAATAGATTACAAACTAGTCATGCAACCTTGAGAAAAGATATTAGGTTAATGATAACTACATTAATTAGGGACAATGGGTCACAAACAATAACTCAAAAGTAAATTTTAAAAGAAACTATTAATTATTTTTAGTTCAGTATTTAAAATTTGGCTCCATCAATTTAAATTAAATTTTTAATAATGTGAATGTTCATATTCCAGAAATTGAAAACTTGAGAGAGAGAGAGAGAGAGAGAGAGAGAGAGAGAGAGAGAGAGAGAGAGAGAGAGAGAGAGAGAGAGAGAGAGAGAGAGAGAGAGAGAGAGAACACCATTGCATAAGCCTAAGGTCCAAATTAACCTAGCTACGCCAAAGATCTCATTCTACTATACACACAACTTGCCCTTTAAAACTACTTTAGGCGTGCATTAAAAACAATTTTATCCCATCGGCTATAGCAGTAAATAGTCTTCTTTCGTCACATAAATTAACGTTAAAATATATTGAGGTCTACCTGCTTATTTGCGTCTCAGACAACACATTGGCTCGTGACTATGTATATATTATTAATAGTCCGGTTATATGCCTATTTTTTAAATATGTACTTGGTCATGTGATGCATTTAAATAGTCATGTTACGATAAAATTTAAGTCATAATAATAATACAGTTAGACGAATATCTAGGCAATCCCGATTGTTCAATGTTTGGAACACTAACCGTTATCGGAAACTTCCGGACGAAATATTATTAATTGCTATGGACAGTTTTACGTTGTTAGCCAGATACTAAACTGGGTCAATAAATGAGCACATCGGATCAAAATAAAAATAATAGTTCGAACGTTTTTCAGTGTGCACCGTGCTTTAGTATGACATCACAGCGCGCGACATTCAAAATGGTTTGTACTAAATCACAACTTTAGGGTCAATAAACGTGAGAAATCGTTGTCTAATCTTGTAATTGGTTACAAAACGTGCAACAACGTGGTAATGACATCATTCATATTGCCATACTGCGCCGCTTTAAATATGAAATCGTTTCGTTTCGTTTCATTATAGTAGTTTGTTTCACATAGCATCGCAAATTTTATCCTGTAACTCAAAAAAAATTCAGATTAGCGTCCTTAAATGCAGTTAAAACTATCAAATTCGTTTCAAAAGAAGTATTTAAAACGGGTGGGGTACTTTCAGCTACATTTAGTGACGCTGATCTAACCATTTCCTGAGTTACAAGCAGGATAAAATTCGCATTGCAAAGCCTATATGCAAAAGACTAAATACCAGGTACATAGCACCACCTGTGTGTGTGTGTGTTTGTATATATATATATATATATATATATATATATATATATATATATATATATATATATATTAGCGGCATCAGTGCATGATAGAGGCAAAAGTGTCACATAATAAAGGCCACGCACTTTCAAGGGCCCCGCGCTAAATGCTTTCAAACTATCAATTACCTACATGTAAATAATATTACCGAAATGTCAGACAAAATTTATTGTATTATCTGGCAGTGTAGCACAAAAAAAAATACCATTACTTTGCTATACAAGTTAAAAATGTGTGTTTTAATATTTTTGTGAGGTTTGTTTATATTTAGGGCCCCATTATAACTTATTTAACAGGCTCCAGAGATGGGTGGCACGGAGTTTGCTTTAACGTTTCAAGAAGTTTAAAATGATATTGAACTTAAAATTTTCGTTTATTTCTTATAGGGCTTTAAAATTGATCTATCTCTATGGTTATATTTTAATAAACTACTAAGGCGCAGGCTCCTGTGAGCAGTGGGCCCGATTGACCAAAATTTGTCTAATCGGCTTAAGGCAGGCCCTCTGTCTGTCTGTCTGTGTGTGTGTGTGTGTGTGTGTGTGTGTGTGTGTGTGTGCACATTACCTACATTAGAAGGAAAACACACCAACATTAGGAGGACCACCGACACTAGGAGGATATTCTCGTAATGCTTGCTCTTAGTGTATGTGGTGTAACATGTGAAAATATTTAAATGTTGAAATTTTTTAGATTAATGAGAGTATATCATAATAAATTATAGTCATATCGGCATGTCCTAAATCTAGGAATGATATGATAACAGGTAAAAAATGTGTGTAAAACAATTTTTTGCTATGTTGTAAGACAAACATTAGGAGGACCTGATTAAAACTCGTTGAAGTCATTGCTTGATGGACTTGTTAAAATATCCCAACTAGCAAGAACTAGGTATTTATTTTTTTTAAGACTAACACTAATTGCTTTATAAATGAGTGAATACACACCTGGTTTGTGCAGTCCTCTCCACGTTGGTGCGTAAATATGTCACTGATAAGGCCTCGCAATGTTGATTAGTAAACGTGTCACTTAATAAAACCTCACAATGTTGATGTGTCAACAGATTAAGTATTGCAATTGTACAAAGGATACAAAGTCTTAGTGCCAGAGGATACCTAGTTCAGCAAGTTGTATTTGACACATATAGCCAGTAGTGGGCTAAAACCTTTCCTACGTCTATAAATTCTTACATACCACCCTGCAGGTATGTATCAAAATACCTATAATAAGTATGAAGTTATGTGTTTTGCATTGTATGCTCATATATTTAATTTTGCAAACGGTGTTTACAATGTTTCGAACATTCTGAATTTTTTTTCGTAAGTCTAGTGAATCTGTTCAGTATGAAGTGAAATAATCTAAATATGATTAGAGTTCGTGATAAAACACAGTATGCTAAGATCAGTGCTTTATTGATGAAACGATTTGCAGACCAAGCGCCAAAAAAACCATTGTACGCACGTTATTTTCATTCATTTGCATATATCCATGATAAAACACAGTTTAGACTATTTTCTCGTAGCTGGTCAAAAGTAAACCTTTTTTGCAAAATAAAAAATTTCAAGACCTGTTTGGAAAACAACATTCGCTGACCAAAACGCGACAAACCGGGTACAATCTGACAGCCTGTTTAAGCGCAATGAAATGCAATATAACTGCATTTTAACTCGTTTTTATTGCAAGTACATGATGTTATAATAATAAGGCATATCTTTGCAGAGATCCAGAGTAAAACTGATTAAGTGAAATAATGTCCTTAATTGTAAAATTTCAATCTCTTTTTCATGAGAACTATAAATACAATTTATTGTTTCGTACCAATAATATTATTGGTCTTATATATATATATATATATATATATATATATATATATATATATATATATATATATATATATATATATATATATATATATATATATGTGTGTGTGTGTGTGTGTGTGTATCATATTTTGATCCAATTTTTGACCAAATAACAGATATTCTTCGCAAGAATTTGGTCTTTAAATGAAAGCAACGAGAGCAGACGTTGTTTTTCTATTAGATTTAAAAATGGTTTATTCACAGTGATACAGTAGTATTAAAACTTACAAGAAAGTAAGATTTTGGTAATAGTGGTACGCACACGCAGTTCATTTAACTGTTAAAGCAGCACCTGTCTTCGATTGCCCAGACGTCACTTTAAAGTAGATATAAATACAAACATTTAAAGACCGGTGTTTAAAACACTGTATTTACAAAAACAGTTTAATTTCTTTGGCATGTTTATGGTTATGCGAGTACATTCTTTCAACTGTTAAATGTTTAGGAATTTTGCATCAACCAGAAGATATTAATCTTTGGTAAGTCAGGCATTTGTTTTCAGAGCTATTTGTCTCACTTCCAAGAGGTGACTGCTTAAGAGAGGTTTTACTGTATTAATCTATTAAGCCATTATGGAAACAAACGTGTTTATTTTATACAGTAGAAAGAACAAGGTTAAACTACATGGAAATAAAATACATTGCCACTTTCACTGCAGCCAATGAAGGCCAAGCAAACATTTAACTGGTATATTCTGTTTATTAAGTATAACTAAATTAATAATATTCTGGAAATGTCAAAGTTTAGCAGCTTCAAGCAAATGCTATCAAATTCCAAAGGCTCATGTAATTAAAATATAAATATCAATGCTCGGTATTGATGTGTGAACCGTCAGGGTAGTCCTTTGAATTTTATGAGAAAAGCAATAACTCATATGACTAAATTATGTTTGTATTCTATATACCTCATAAAATAAACATAAGAATATGCAAGTTAGTACAAACAATAACATATTGAGCTTCACCATGTTCATGACTTTAAACGATAAAGTGTTTCTCCAGTTTTCTATTGGTAAATGAGAATAATACCCAACATTTGATGTAAGCCCATTGAAATGTTTATCAACTAACAACTCTATTTTGCGTTGCAATGTGTAAATACAGTAAAGTCTCAGAGAAAAATTTGTGAAATATCACATTTTTACCCAATGATAGTATTGAGTATATTATTTTACGGTATTGAATTTTTATAGCTTCTAAATACACTAAGTCATTCTTCAACACATCAGAAATTATCTCGATATTATAACAAACATTTTGGAAACTTAGTCTGTTTCATATTTATCTAAATTACTTGAATAAATTGCATTTTCACTCAACCAAGAAAACGAATATTGTTGAATTCCTAGAGTCACAGTACAATATGTACAGTAATATATCTTGTTATTATGGCATAAGGAGGCATATTGTTTTGGTACCTTAAAATTCTACAAACTTAATTGCCGGTATGTTATCAATAGAACATATTTGATTTTCAGACAGTTATAGAAACGTTTAATTACACCTTGTTTTGACGTATTTGTTGTTTCATTTTTGACCAAAACTTTATTGCAACAGCTTAATGAAAACCACCCGAGGAAGCAATGCAATTTTAGAGGTATACTTGTATTTAAACGTGCACGATCTGCTTAGATGTTTAGCTCTTTACTAGTTTGAAAATAAAACTCTGGACAGTTGGCCGCGCGGCCCGGATTGTCCTTGTCTATAAAGTTTGTCAGTGTCCAGTGGGAGAGTTAGGGGATAGTAGGGTGAAGGAGGTTTGTCATCGGCTGTCTGTTACATTTGATACAATGCAAACACCTGTAAGGTATTTTGTGTGTGAGTGCGGGTTGGGGGATTGTGGGACAGCAGGTAGAGCTTCCTGTACTGTACCCTACTTGTGTTTTAGACAATTGTTGATCAGTTATTTCTTTTTATATAGGCAATGAAATCCATCAATATTTTCATAATGGCATTTGCGTTGTCTTATAGGCAATCCTAGTGATCTCTTTTCATATAGGCAATTGTGATTGCAGATGCAACCGACAATTAAAATGGCCATTGCAGTTGTTCTTTCTTGTGTGACAGTTGCTGATGAGGGGGCTATCGTGCCCCTGTGTTTTCATTTACCTAAGCCATTTAGATACATGATAAATGGAGCTGGAGAAAGGCTTGTACCTCGCCTCACACACTTACCATACTAAAAAAATCGGATTCATCTACAGTACAAAAATGATACAAGATTGGAATTTATGATACTTACTATATATTATACTAAATATTTTTCCTTAATATTGTTGTCTACTAAATTCATTCACTGACCTATTTTACAAAATGTTGTCAAAACTGATACTACACTAATATCAAGATATCAATTCTAAAAGAAAGAAACGAAAATATTAATTTGTGTACAACATATTTAAATCTCTAGTTATTGGAAGATAAAAACATCCAAATTTAAGATAGTGCTTTGATATTGATTTGGAGTGCAGGAGAAGCGTGCTCCAATCAATAATTCATATCCTGAATATAATAAGGACATTGAAATGAATTTAGATTAAGCATTTATTATTGTTCAGCTTTCACTTGGTAATGGAAAAAGCCTAATTAAGAAGCCAGTTCAATAGTTCAACAATCGGATAGAAGCCAAATAATGTTTTATCTCACCATTCAATCAATAAAACCTTATTAAATTGCGTTGTGATGTTGGGAACAAAGTAATTGATAATCACCCTAGGGAATAATTAAATTAATTAAGTTTACAATGTGAATGACCACTGGAAGGTTATGGACATGATCCAAAAGGTCGTTACTTGGAAAAATACCGTCCATACACTCACACTCTACCCCCCCCCACTAAAACTTGATATAAAGTTAAAGCTGTCCTTGGAAAGCACGCAAGAACCACGCGTGATTTTTAGACGGACTTCTTTTGACCTTGGATGAAGCGCTGTTAATTGCCAGTTCCAGGATATAAAAATAGGTACTGGACTGGTTATTCTCAGTAAGATTCCAGGCTCTAGAAGTATCATGTCTATTTCTTACAGGTAAGAAACTTATGCTTTATACTCGCTTTTGGAAGTTAAAGATTTTATAGTGAGTTGTGGTATTCTTCTGAATTATTTTTATTTCATTAATATAATGTAATAGTGAGTTCTTTTCTACTATGAAATATTTTACTGATTTAATATTTTACTGAATTGATGTTCATTGTATTTATAATATAATATTATTGAGTTCCCTTCTTCCACAATCATAATGTAACGAAATATTTTACAGCTTCGCTGTTCATTAGTATTTGTTTGAAATAATTACTAGCTTCATGTTATAATTTAATTGAGAATAAATATATATTCTTTAAATAATAAGTGTAACATTCACAGATCTTTTTCGGGTCTTTACCTTACAATAAATAAAATAAAATACATTTATTACAGTTATTGAATTTTAGGCTCTTTAAATATTTAAATCACTTGTATTCAAAAATACAGAAAAATGAATGGACAAATGAAATACTAGATTGTGGAAGAACTATTTAATAAGTATTTTAATATGTATTGTATGTATTTTCAACATAAATAAATTTACATGTTGTATCTTTAGAATATATATATATATATATATATATATATATATATATATATATATATATATATATATATATATATATATAAAGTCAATAGTCACTCTGACCTATCTATACCAACCTCATTCTCCATTTCCCTTGTATCTGCATACAAGCTTCGTTCAATTCTCAGTCGCTCGTTTTCTGCTCATATCGTTTGGACACACCATAATATTACCTTCTTTCTATGCTCGGGCAATGATTCTTCAGACTTCACTCTTCATAAACATCATTCCTTGCCACCATACACCAGTTTATCTTAAATACCAGCATACATTTATACACACATTCTTGGTTGTTACCTTCAGAATAATTTTTTTTTTATCTTTTCTTTTTTTACTTGGAGGTAATATTCCACTTACAGAGAACATGTGTGCTCAATATCATATAGTGCCAAGTGTGGTATGGTAATGGCGTTTAATGAATCCACTACCTTGCAAAGAACCTTAACAGGCCATACGTTACATTGTTGTGTCTTTATCAATATTAGCACTACAGTATCGGACACGTACCCAAAGGGGATCGTGCGGTGTGTCCATTTCCAAATTAACATTGTCATGCAATTAGCGCTGTAGCATTGGACATATACCCGGGGGGGGGGATCGTGTGGCGGGAGACATTTACTGGTTACGAAACAAGATTTTTATAAATCAAAATCAGCTAAGGATCCGGGTTGAGAATGGAAGGGTCAATCACAATACTTTTCGGTACGAACAAATCTATTGTTCTACTTTCCCCCGTACTCGAAAAGGTGGTTGCCCTTTCACCAGTGTTTCAGCGACTACTAGAATATCGCGCGAAGACATTACATATGTTTACAGCTGATGGCTTGTCACATAGAATATATTATGACTTTGACATTTCAATTGCTAAGCATTTATTCTTTTCAATTGATAAAGGCACGACATTGTACGACAACCCTAACTCCTTATTTCACATCGTTCGGATTGCGGATTACCTTCGTTTCCCTGAAGAAACACTTGCTCGACTATTATCAGGTCGTATACCCTCTTGTGATTTGATTCCTCAAATGCTCGGTTTCTTTCATCAACTACACCGTAAAGGTTACCCTGTTCTAGCCGAATTGTATATTTGTAACGCCAAGTTACCGCTTACAATGATAGAAGACCCAAACATTCCTTTTCATAGGTTTAAAAAGATATACCGAGATGCTCATAATCTCGAGGAATATTTGGCGAAGCGAGCAAGACCCGGTTGTAATTGCCCTAAGTGCACTCAGCACCGCCAAGAGCGCGACCAGCCCACTGCTTATCGCCCTCAACTTCGCTTCCCAGGTCGAATCCAAATGTTTCCTCAACGGACGGCATTGCCGGACTACTTGGCACTATTAGAGTCTAAAACTACCTCCAAACAATAAAAGGTTGATGTTCCTGGTGGGTAATACATTCTTTACATGCATATGTTTCTAGTTATGACATGTCTATGACGGAAACCGTCTGGACTTTTCTCCAGTCATGACGACAATCGTCTGGCGGGACTAGTCATAGGGTAGATAATGTAGAATTTTTTTTTTTCCTTCTTCTTCTCTTTGACAGTCCTAATATTAATAGAATTGGGGGGGGGGATTGCACCTCAGTTCTCCAAAATTTGGTTTCTGCATAAAGGTCATATATGCACATATGAGACACTGAGGAGGATAGCCAAATTCAACTAATTATACAGCTTTAAGCATTTCAGTACTAACAGCCACACATGCAACTTGTACTAAAAGCTATTGCTGACCTTAGCCAAATTTGGCTAGTGTCATTTAGCATAACCCACATGTATGGTTGCAAAAGACCCAAGCGTAGTAACTATGATTAGCCCAATTTGGCTAACTGCAACATTGTCCTCTTTTATTTACTGTAAGAATTTGATCATGCTTTATTATGAGCAAGTTTTTTTCCTCTTAAAAATACATAAATTTACTTGATTTTCAAATCAATATATTTTGTTCGGTTTTTATCATTCTTCACTCTGCATTTCTGCTCTTAATTAACTTCAAAATATATTCATCCTTTTCATTCAGTTTATTCTCTATTCCATTTCATTTGAGGTTTTTCTGAATTAAATTTACATCCATTATCCTTTTGATTCTGCATTCAATTTACATATAAACTAAACAATTGATAAAAATAAATTCTTTGAAAGGACATTATGGTCAAAATAATTAAATGCAGCATTTTTATAATCCTCTTGAAACACATTTAATTGTTGGAAACAATCCATATAAAATATGATAAAAGTAAATAAGTAAATTCTTTAAAAAAGAGAATATGGTGGTCAAAATTATAATAAAATGCAAATTAAATAATCCTCTTGAAATATATTGTAACTGTAATCACTACAAGCTAAATAACATTTAAGTTGTGAAGCCTGCAATTTCTAAACAAACCTGTTTTTATTTTCATATTGATTAGTCTTGCCATACATAGGTGTCTCTTCCCATTTATTACAGCAATTTTTCAAATAAAATTATTGTTCCTACAATTACCACTCCTGTAAACTGTTATAAAATATTACATGATAAACTAGGATACTCCTATCAACTAAATGAATTATAAATATTCCAAATCAGATCAGTGAGAACTTAAGATCCAAAAGCTTAAAACAAAATCATTGTAGATGTGATCATGCATCTGGCCAAGTGTATTAGTCCATGTCTGGAATACATTCTAATCTGAATCCTATACAGGACATAGCATCTGGCCAAGTGTATTAGTCCATGTCTGGAATACATTTTAATCTGAATCCAATACAGGACATAGCATCTGGCCAACTGTATTAGTCCATGTCTGCAATACATTTTAATCTGAATCCTATACAGGACATAGCATCTGGCCAACTGTATTAGTCCATGTCTGGAATACATTTTAATCTGAATCCTATACAGGACATAGCATCTGGCCAACTGTATTAGTCCATGTCTGGAATACATTTTAATATGAATCCTATACAGGACATAGCATCTGGCCAACTGTATTAGTCCATGTCTGGAATACATTTTAATCTGAATCCTATACAGGACATAGCATCTGGCCAACTGTATTAGTCCATGTCTGGAATACATTTTAATCTGAATCCTATACAGGACATAGCATCTGGCCAAGTGTATTAGTCCATGTCTGGAATACATTTTAATCTGAATCCTATACAGGACATAGCATCTGGCCAAGTGGATTAGTCCATGTCTGCAATACATTTTAATCTGAATCCTATACAGGACATAGCATCTGGCCAACTGTATTAATCCATGTCTGGAATACATTTTATTCTGAATCCTATACAGCACATAGCATCTGGCCAACTGTATTAGTCCATGTCTGGAATACATTTTAATCTGAATCCTATACAGGACATAGCATCTGGCCAACTGTATTAGTCCATGTCTGGAATACATTTTAATCTGAATCCTATACAGGACATAGCATCAGGCCAACATCTATTAGTCCATGTCTGGAATACATTTTAATTTGAATCCTATACAGGACATAGCATCTGGCCAAGTGTATTAGTCCATGTCTGGAATACATTTTAATCTGAAATCTGAATCCTATACAGGACATAGCATCTGGCCAACTGTATTAGTCCATGTCTGGAATACATTTTAATCTGAATCCTATACAGGACATAGCATCTGGCCAACTGTATTAATCCATGTCTGGAATACATTTTAATCTGAATCCTATACAGGACATAGCATCTGGCCAACTGTATTAGTCCATGTCTGGAATACATTTTAATCTGAATCCTATACAGGACATAGCATCTGGCCAACTGTATTAGTCCATGTCTGGAATACATTTTAATCTGAATCCTATACAGGACATAGCATCTGGCCAACTGTATTAGTCCATGTCTGCAATACATTTTAATCTGAATCCTATACAGGACATAGCATCTGGCCAACTGTATTAGTCCATGTCTGGAATACATTTTAATCTGAATCCTATACAGGACATAGCATCTGGCCAAGTGTATTAGTCCATGTCTGCAATACATTTTAATCTGAATCCTATACAGGACATAGCATCTGGCCAAGTGGATTAGTCCATGTCTGCAATACATTTTAATCTGAATCCTATACAGGACATAGCATCTGGCCAAGTGTATTAGTCCATGTCTGCAATACATTTTAATCTGAATCCTATACAGGACATAGCATATGTAAATTCCACTTGATCCAGATCTCATCGGCTGAGAATTAACTTTTCAAGTTGCAGCATTGGTGCTTCAACCATCATGGAGACCACAAATGCCACAGTATAGGCAGCCATGAGGTTGGCCATGTAATAATATATCTGTCAGAAAAGAAATAAAAACAAAGTGACATCAATAATTTATCTTAAGAAACACATTTTACTTTAAAATATATACTTGATAATTTTTCATCTTGCAAATCTAATCCAGAATATAGCAATAAAGCTGAAAATATCAAATATTGTGTTCAACAAAATTTTACCATTAGTTTAAATAAGTGTTCCCTGAATGTGACATCTCACCCGTGAACCATACTTTAAGATATACACAATATATCTGAATGGTAACAATTATCTACTGAATTTTTTAGTTAAAAATACTTCACACTTGACAAACAGTATAAATTTCATACCATCTGCTGTATTTAAACAAGAAATTAGGTTAACTTTAGTCACAAATTTTAAATCAAACAAATAGCAATGTTAATAATATTTTTGCACAATTTTTCAAAAAGTTATTTACTATATAAATTTATTTCTAACAGTTGATCCAGACCTGTAAACACTAACAAGATCATTACACCAAGATAGCCAATGTTCCTCCACAAGTTATACCAATTTTTAATTATGTATAATAAAATTCAATCTACAATAGTCAATGTGGAATGCATGCATTTAAAACGTTCAGGAGGTAATACTATCTTTAAGTAAAATGTTAGCGAAGTAAACTTAGAACTGAATGGCATTCAGCTCACTATCTGAATCTACAGTGTCAAACCTAAAGAAGATCAATGGCTTCTTGATGTCCAAAAAATAAAACTGTTGCCTTCCTGTTTTATTTCCAAGCACTTTATACAAGGATCTGAACAATTCATGATGAATGTTCAATTATTAAAGAGGCTGATTATACTTTTTAGCATAAATACATTTTCATTTGATATTTCTACATAATGCTGTAACAAAAAAGAAAAAGCATGATCATGGAGGTATATTTTGCATGAAAATGTGAGTGTGATTTAGATTTTTAACATGGCATTTAACAATTTTTCTGTCATATCGCTATGATGTCTGCAGTGTGGCAGTTATAGTGATGTCTAGCAATGGGGCATCATGTTGCAGACAAGTAGCATGATGTCCCACCCTGTCACATTATCCTGACACCAGACTGACCTGTCCTAACACTAACCTCCTAATGCTGAGCACCAAGCGAGGCAGCTGTTAGTGCCATTTTTTTTGTAAGTCTTTGTTATTACTCTGCTGGGGATCGAACCCACAACCTCTGCATGAACATGATGGTTGAGGTATACATGTCATTCAGTCTGATTACCTGACCAGCTCCATTTTATCAAATATGAACAGGATGTGGACCAAATCTGGACAAGGCAATATCCAAATCAGATTGCAGTGATAATATTTTCCTTTTGTTTGCTATTACTTCAAAAAGTCAATAATTTAAGGATTATTTCTGTAAGGCTTACAGTCAAACTGTAAGTGCAGGCAGGTCTGCAGATGCAATTGAGACTACACATTTAAATTACTTTCTCAAATTTCTTGTTTTAAAAATTGACAAAAAATTTTCAAATTTAAATATATATGACCTCAAAATAACAAAATGTTACTTTGCCAATAACACCAGCAATCTTGACTTTGGACCCACGAATCCCTTAAAATTTTCCAAGTTAGTTATACAAGTTGTAAGAATTACCAGATTTTAAAATGATGTGGCTATCTGAAAATTTCACAAAATTTATTTGATCATCAGGTGGATTGATGAGAAAATGGAGAGAGACATTGTGATTAATGTATGTAAAGCTTTTGTGACATTGTCTAAAAGACATCATAAAAATATACTTTGGTGTGGGTGGGGAAATAAGCTAATTTTAACAATGTAATACTTACCTACCATTATTGCATTTCTTACATTGCATGTTGCAAAGTGCCACATCCATGATTATGCAGGATTCCTTCCCTCTATTAATATGGAACATTCTAGAACTGAGAACGAAATCTACACCACAGCCCATGTTATGCTTGCTATGCCCCTTGTTTTCATCCTGAGGACAAGGCACCAGATCATGGTGGGTTAAGAATCTTTACAATAGTGTTAGTATTGTATTATTAAAATTAATATCAATAGTACATTACTTATCACTACTGCTTTGCAGACTTTGTCAGTTAGGTGGTAAGCCCATGGCCTCAGAAAACTGGTATTAAAAACTGCTATACTTACACTTAAGCTAGGAGTATTCACTATCATCAGCTAATACAATTTTGAGCTACATGATGTCATTGCAGTTGGGCCCAATAAAAAAAAAACTTTTGCTCTGGTGAAGAAAATATGAGAAGGTAGAAATAAGCCCTCTCGAAAGTGATTTTCATAGGCTTTAATACACAAAAAATGAAAAGACCCTTTCATTGAGAGTCTACCTTAAAGACCTATCTGGGCAGAGAAGCCCACTTTTATCAATACCAGCACAGATATGACTAAGACATGGATCTGGATAGAAATCAAAGTTAGCTGATTCTTTTAACCAGCATCCTGAGATGGCAAAGAAGTGAAAGCAAGTCAAAATAAATAGCTGTAAATAGCAATCATCTACTGATAATGCAGCAAGTTTGCTCCACATTGTCAAGGCTAAAAGGAAGCAAGAAAACTGATTTAAGGGTGTGTTGTTAAGAAAGTTTCACTCAATATTTTTAAAGGGGTTTTGTCAAGCACAAGGATCTGGTCTCTGAATACAATACATAATGGGATCACAATGATGAAATTAAAAAGGCAAAAGTGAGACATCCAGGGACGATTGTATTTTTAAAAAACTACCTGTATATCTGAGCAATTAAAATATTCTCTCAACTTGAAAGAAAGCAAAGAAAGTTTGATATTGGACTTATAGAAGACAACTAGGATCAATGCACTTCCTATAGAACCATTCATAGACGATGCACCATTTTGCTTCATTACCCAAGGTAATGCACTATGCTCAAATACTGGTCAAGGCAGACAATTTGCAAAGTACAGCCACACTTGAAGAGAAATGATCTGGAAGATGTTAGAAAGAACCAATTTCCTGTTTTCTGAGAGCAGGTCCCTATTCTGTGGTAAAATGTCCTGAGTTCAGTGTCAACAGATGCGGAAGATCACTGAATCATGACCACAGAGGCAACTGGATGTTCCAGAATAAGCCAAATAGTGAAGATCCTGACTAAAAGGAGCACTTGTGTCATTTTGAAAGGTGGAAAGCCATAAAGTCAATAAACAAACACACTCACCCTGAAGATAACCAATGTTCAGGTCATCTTATTCTGGACTAGGTAAATGTAAAATAGAAGTTCTTTCATCAGTCTCATTTCAAACAAAGCCACCATAGGTCCTCTCCACATCTGGGAACAAGAATCTATTACATGCTGGTGCAGAAAACATTCCATAAGAACCATTAACCACACAGACTGTCAGGCAAGATACTCCCTTAAATAAAAAGATGGTGGACCTTGAGCTTGATCTAGTCTTTAAGGTGTCAAATAAGGCAGTTACAAATATCCACACAAAACAAAAAGGGACGATTACTCCCTTCACCAAGATATGCTAATACTGATGCGTTGTTCTGATAAAACAAACTGCAGTAACCCTTATAAAGCTGACATAACCCTTGAGGGCTAGAAACACTGTCCATGTATCTTAATTATTTATATGAAAGAAACCTTTTTCCTGTTACTATTCTTTTGAACAACTATGCCTCCCTGGCTATAGCTGAGCACCTCTGCCACAATCATGATGCATCAGTGTACAGCAAAAGAAGTCACAATTGGTTGTGTGGATCAGCAGTCCTGTCCCTATTGAGCCAGCAACTTAGTAATGAAAATCAGATAAATGTTGTATCGTTGTAGAGAGAGGTACCTTGTGCAGTCTTTACATGGTACCAGTAAGGCCTCCCTGGTGGGAAAGATAAAGACAGGAGGACAACAATGATCTCTTGTCCAGAAGAGCTGTTATTAAAGTTAGGATCTGTCCTATTTTGTCCCAAGGAATAAAGATTCTCACAAGGATTGTGAGGACATTCTTCCTCAAATAAAATGCCATGAAATGATATGATCTGATTTCCTTAGGTTCAGAATCTGTACGAGATGGGTAACTATGGATCAACAAATAGACAAACCCTTCAGAAGGATTTTATGAGGATTCTGTGCACAGACTAGTCACTGAAATAATAATGGATGGGAATGCCTAAGGACCTCAGCTTGGCTGCAATTAGCCACATTAACCTGATAAAAGTGATCTTCCCAAAGAAAAATGTTTCAGGCAGAAAGGTCATTTATGAGCAAAACTTTTCATCTTTCATTGAGAAAGATGCAGAAAAAAAAACATGAACCTGGTCATTTATTGCACTCTCTACAGCACCATTCTGTAGAAAAGTGTGTACTTCCTCTTATTAAGTGTACTAGTTTACACTAGTGAAAGAAGATAGGGTCAATAAAAAAGTCAAGGGTGTTCAAGGAACAAGAGCAATAACCCTTGTTAAGTAGAAAGGCTCCACACATCATTCGTGATGTCTGACCAAGCAGGTTTAGTCAAGCTAACCCAGGGATATTGCAAGACCTTTGAGACAGACCCCAACCCATTTTAAGAAAGGGAAAGAGTCTAAAAAATGGTATCCCTATGCCTGTCCAGCCAAACTGAGGTTTCTCTGTATGAAAACTTACTTAAAAGCTCCAAGTGGCAATCATGATGAATGTGCAATGTTGCAATTGACCAAGTGCATCTACAAGGGACTATTGTTGTTGATCACTTGTATTTTGAGGAGCCACGGAGGGGATGATTCCTCTGAAATTTCTCAACCTACAATGATGGTAACTGTTGTAGATTCTTGACATGGCCAAGCAAAGATCTTGAAAACTGTTTACATAATTGCAGCTTCCACACCAGTTCAATGCCAGCTAATTTTCACTATGGACACATGCAAAAAAAAAAAGAGTAGCTATTATGTCATATATCAAGTAAATTTAAGCTATAAAATTTAGATTTTTTCATATAAAGAATTAAAAGAAACCATGTGAACATAAATAAAAACAAATTGTTTCTGATATTGATACATGAACCTACAGCATTGCAATCAGATCTGCTGTGTGAGATGAGAATGGAAATAACTTGCATATAATCTGTGAACAACAGAGGTTTTTAACTCCAATTAAAACTCTTCTGCATCTATGTGATAACCGATGAAACAAGCAGAGATGCTTCCAGGATCTTACCAAAGGGGTGAGCTCCAGTTTTCAAAAATGAAATAGGATGAAATGGGATGAGGAATAAATGGTCACATCAATATTTCCCTATCACTCAAATATCCATCGCTCTTTCTGCCTGCTCCATCCTTTTAAACCTTCACTGAAATTAAAATCCTCAAAAGATATCTCCTCTAGTTGTATAAGCATCATTCTGTTAATTGTTTCTGAGGTCAATATGTTTCATAGCTGTTTATGAATATTGTTCTGCATAAGGGCTCATATTGTTAGCTTTGGCCGTCAAGGAATATGGTGAAGCAGATTTCAGGGCACAAAACTTCCCATAAGAGTCATTCCAAACTTGATAGAATCTTCCCATCTCCTCATTGGGAGTGATGAGACTGCCATTACTAGCAGATAAATTAGGAGGAGAAAATGCTTTTCATCATCTAGGAAGAAAAGGCAAGTACCCCACTCTTACCATTAAGTTAGCTCTGCTTGAGCAGACAAAGCAGGCCCGAATCCTGCAATATCCATTCTGCTCTGGGAAAAAGGTATGAGCATCCATGGCACCATAACAGAGAAGGAGGATTCCCTTCCCACATTCCATATATAAGGACCCTATTTGAATGAGTACAGATCACACCCCCATCTCCACTGTGAATAATCAGTAGTAAAGAGACATAGGTATCAACCCAATCCATGTCCCTAAACCTATAATGGATCTCAAGTAACCAACAACTGGCTAGGCAATGCTAATGTCATGACATAGCTCACATCAAAAGAAACTGCAAGATAATTGCCATCCCTTTGCCTTCATCAGACCACTGACTTTAAGAGTCTGCTGCTCATGCCTAGACAAGGTATGCATATTCCAGTGTTTTTCTACCTGGGATCCAGGCACTGACTGCGTCAATAATCGGGATCCTTAGGCTTAATTAGAGTCCTGCAAGACCCATTCCCACCCAGCAAGGTTATTACTTCTCTGCAATAGAGAGAAAGATCCCACACTCTCCTCAAATCATGGAGCTGATCATATCATACTCTTCTGGGACTGAGTTTAATTTGAGTCCTGCAGGAATAGCAATATACATACCCTAAAAAGGTAATACTTACCTAACAAAGGTAAGATCCCATACATATTGGAAACAAAGTGATTAAGATTTACTTCTCTGTAACAGAATGATCCCATAACCTCCTGGAATCATGGAGCTGATCATATCATACTCTTCTGGGACTGAGTCTAATTTGAGTCCTGCAGGAATAGCAATATACATACCCTAAAAAGGTAATACTTACCTAACAAAGGTAAGATCCCATACATATTGGAAACAAAGTGATTAAGATTTACTTCTCTGTAACAGAATGATCCCATAACCTCCTGGAATCATGGAGCTGATCATATCATACTCTTCTGGGACTGAGTCTAATTTGAGTCCTGCAGGAATAGCAATATACATACCCTAAAAAGGTAATACTTACCTAACAAAGGTAAGATCCCATACATATTGGAAACAAAGTGATTAAGATTTACTTCTCTGTAACAGAATGATCCCATAACCTCCTGGAATCATGGAGCTGATCATATCATACTCTTCTGGGACTGAGTCTAATTTGAGTCCTGCAGGAATAGCAATATACATACCCTAAAAAGGTAATACTTACCTAACAAAGGTAAGATCCCATACATATTGGAAACAAAGTGATTAAGATTTACTTCTCTGTAACAGAATGATCCCATAACCTCCTGGAATCATGGAGCTGATCATATCATACTCTTCTGGGACTGAGTCTAATTTGAGTCCTGCAGGAATAGCAATATACATACCCTAAAAAGGTAATACTTACCTAACAAAGGTAAGATCCCATACATATTGGAAACAAAGTGATTAAGATTTACTTCTCTGTAACAGAATGATCCCATAACCTCCTGGAATCATGGAGCTGATCATATCATACTCTTCTGGGACTGAGTCTAATTTGAGTCCTGCAGGAATAGCAATATACATACCCTAAAAAGGTAATACTTACCTAACAAAGGTAAGATCCCATACATACTGGGAACAAGGTGATTAAGATTGACTACAAACCCCAATGGAATTGGGCAAATAAGTGTTTTTTTCTTCCTAGTTTACAGTATGCCAACTCTCTACAAGGTCCCAACCTTAGGTACAAACACAGTATCAAATGGACAACTGTCCAAGCATACATACTATGCTTGAAGTGATTATCCCACTGGGCATAAAATACCTACACTTCCCCACACTGTACATCAATCACTCTCAAATGAAAAATAAATACTACTGAATCAAATACTCTATGAAATGAAACATATGACAGTATTCTAATTTAGAAATATACTGCAGAAGAATTAATTCATAAAAAATTCTAATGAAACAATGTATCATCCATACTGCTTACACATCAAGACAGTTAACTGTCCATAAGTATGCAACCTAAGCATGAGAAGTGTTATGACACATAGGGTTTTCATTTAATGCTCACACTGTATGACATTATGCACAGAAAAACAAACAATTATACAGAGACAAGTCATCAATTAAAATTAGGTAAGAAATTTACCCTAACACTGGTACTACACAGTGGTACATAATTTACTCAGCACCACCTTATCTAACATAACAAGTATGGTGCTATCCTTTGTTTGGAAAAGCCTTTGAAATAAAATATGAATGTGAAAATAACACTCAGATGTAGTAATCTACAGATGTAATGTGCTAATTAATTTCATTGCTACCAATGCAGGGCATAGTTCATTGTTGTAGACTTCTACATAAGATATATATGATCTTTTATGTATACAATGCTTTTACTTTGTCTATATTTTAATTTAGATGTATGGACTATGTGGTCTGAAATAAAAACATTCTTATCTTATCTTATCTTATCTTATCTTATCTTATCTTATCTTATCATCTTATCTTATCTTATCTTATCTTATCTTATCTTATCTTATCTTATCTCAATGACAATGGGTACTAAAATTCAGCAAACAAAATATAATAGTTGGCTGTCAAAAAAACAAAACTGTTGAGAAACTGCAATCAAAGACAATTTCCTCTAGTGGAATAAAATTAGTCTGATCACATACTACAGGAATAAGAAAACGGGATCGTAAACAGGATGTGACAAGCATCAGACTGGGACCAGGTTCTGTTTTCAGTTCTAGAAGATTTCATACTAACAAGAGGAAGGAATCAGGTCTGATCATACAGCTTGGATTTAAAACTTAATGTCCCTGAAAGGCAAGTAAAACAACAGCAGTAGGTAATGTATTACTACTATTAAATTTACATAAACATGTGCCAGGTAAGCTTTTGAAATTTAAATACATGGTACAATTGGGTAGGAAATAATATGTGCAGTACATGATGCAAACAAGGAGACAAGGACAACATATGACTGAATCAACAGAACATGTGATAGCTGTAACAGACACTACAGGAAAGACAAGTTATATTTACAGATAATAAAAAATCACTCCAAAACCCATATAAGGTTTTACAAATGTTCAAATTAAAATAAAGAAACTACTTTACCATTGTCAGATCTGTGAAATGTATGGGAAGTCTAAAATTGAGGTAGAAAAAGTACAACATAATTGGGTGAACCAAGTAAGCTGCAAAGGTCAGTCTACCAAGGGGTGCCCAGATCTTCCACGACAAAATCTGATTCACTGGTCCTGAATAGGAGAAAATCAAAATGAGTAAAATGTGGATAACATTGAAATAGTTTCAGCAGATTTCTGTCCCTTGTATTTTAGTTGGATTTGAGTTTTGTAAGAATAGCAGATTGATGAAATATTCAACTTTAAAAATTTGTTGTAGACTATTGTTGAATAAATAGAAATTTATTATCAAGATATTGATTCTCTACGAATACGAATACTTACACATTCTCAATAATGTTATAAAAATAACTCCAATCACCTCCCAAATTCAGCCATCAGATGAAAACTGATTTTCCAGAACAATATTTACTATGCTTACTAGGATGTTCCTCAGAGAAACAGTGGATGCTTGCATTTACAGAAAGGGGTTGGGTGACTTCCATCATGTGAACAAGTAGGCATTAGACAACCATTATTTGTTAGATAAATTTCCTTTATCCATTATATACATATTCTCATTACAACCTCTAAGATTGATAACAAGAATTTTAACAATAAAAGTTTACAGTGAAAGCTATAAATTCCATGTCTGAAATAACATTATTACAATCAAGGTCTGGTAACCCACTTGGTGCTTGAGAGAACCCCTGCAAGATTCATCTTGCCTTTCTGCAAAGGCAAATTTTGTAGGTAAAAAACTGGAAAAGAGTTGACTGCACATACCAGCCAACTGTCTCGAAACTATTTAGTGACAGAAGCAAGCATCATCACATCTAAGAAACAAAAGGAGGAAGTTGGTCAACTGGGGAGCAGTGGTTAGGAAACTGAAATGAGGTCACTGACTGTATACACTAATATGCATCACTTTCCTTAAATGATAAAAGCAGGCAATTTAAAGTATACATTCCTGCAATGTGTATAGTTTTAAAAGTTTCATAATGCCAAAACCAACAAAAAGAATGTCATATGAAAAGATCATTCTGTGTGCTGCAGCTGCATCTCCTCAACAGAATACTGAGCCTGCCTGGCATATGACAGAACCAAATCGATAAATGCAGACATGCCCCTCCCCTTACAAGTACTGCTTCAAGGACAAAGAACATAAAAATCAGGGACAGACCTTTATTTTCAGTGACAAATCATATAACAATTAAATTTGGATATATTGTACTAGCATAATTGTCAGATGTTCCCTTACCTGAATCACTCAAGTTTCATTTGATTGTCATTTATAAGCACTCTTCTGAAGTGATCAAAATATGCTATGCACTACAGAACAGTATGGATCACCTCTAAAGAAAATCCAACTGTCCATTACGATTAGTCTGGTTTACTTACCATCTACTATAGTATGCTTAATATAGCAGAAAGCAATGCATGGTAGTACCACAAGCAAGAAATCAGACAGGCATCAGTTCGGTGTTCTTTATTCAATTTCTTTACAATGAAGTCTTGAATATTATTACTTGTCACATCAAACTTATTTAAGATTATTATATAATACCTGATCATTAAAAATAATTAAATTAGTTCTGAAGCTGAATAAACTGTAACTTTGCAGAATATTACAACTACAATATTTGGGTTACTTAACATTACACAAAAGTATTCCAGTTAAATGAATTTAAAGTCATTGCATGTTCAGGAAGTAATCTAGAAAACAGAGTTAATTGAGGGGAAATGAGATCACTTGCATACGCATTGACTTTTGTTTTATTTGTAGGTCTTCTTTAGTTTAAAATTTTCATTGCTGCATATGCAAATGATCTATGTATTTCTGGAATACAGTGATCATTAAACAGCTTTTTGGAAGACACAAGGAGGAACCATGATGGTAGGCAAGTCTGTCAATGGTATTAGAAACATTATTGGATATACTGCCTGTCATGAAGTTTAAAACCTCCAAACCACCCCAGACTAATGAATTTACATTTGTACAGATTATAATCTCCAAAAGGGGAGGAAAACTACCACTTCCATCTGCACCCTGTCAGGCCACATATGGAAGTTCAACAATTTGTGCAGTAAGCTTGGTGGTGGGTTGGAGAGGTGAACCAGGCTGATATGAGTTGGAACTTCCTAAGAGAAAACTTAAATGCTGGAAATGGACATTTATCCGACTTGGCTTTGCTCACAAGAAACCCCAATCAAGAAAGGAAAATGAGGAAAGGATTCATATCTTGAAGCATGCCTCTGCACAATATTATACACATCTGCTGCCATTGATGTGGAAAAGGCTGTCACAAGAAGGAAATGATAATGATACAGTTCAAGGTCATTATAACACCTATGGGTTAAGACTGAGCTTAAAGAGGGTGCATGGAATTTATGCACTGTCCTACATTAATGGAAAGGAAGATCCTTGTGTGTTGCTATGAAGGTAAGCATTTATCAAGTTAAAAGTAATCATATACTCTTCCAATTTCATGGAAAATTATTCTGTCTCCTGCCTGAACCTCGACCATAATTAAGATGATGGCACATGTTTTATATGGATATCAATGCATGGAGACTGGGAGGCTCATGTGTGTTATGAAGGAAAGTTAAAAGTAATAACATACCCTTCCAATTTCATGGAAAATTATTCTGTCTCCTGCCTGAACCTTTGTGTGGCAATGAAATGGTTAAGAAACTTGAGTCAATAACCTGTCAAAGCTTTCCATTCATTTTCATCACCAAGAAAAGCCATAGTGTAAAAGCCTGCTGAGTTTGGTTTGTGAACTACCTCCAGTGTCAACTTGGAGATAAGCAGATTGATCTCCTTTTGCAAAACATGACCCTTCTAGTGTTGTTAGGGGCAAAGAATGAAAATAATGCTACCATACAATGTAACAGAACTAAAATGATTAAACACCAACAACTTTACAAATGAGTGACTAAGAAAGGTTGGTAGAATCAAATGGATTATGGTGGTGATCACCAGTCATTATGTACTTTTGAGAGAGTGATGTATGTAAGGTGAAGTTGTTTGCATTTTAAACATGCACAGTGGAGAGAATGTTGGCATACCTATATACTGCTTTCATGTAATGTGGATGAAATTTCTTTGGATATTGTACTTTTGGAAATTTTAAATGATCTTAGGACACTGCTAACTAAAATGACTGCTCGGACACTAACTAAAATGACTGCTCCCTTGTGCTCCAAAAATCAACCTAAATTTGTCTAAAGTACACTATTCTTGACAGCTATTAAAATATGGAAAATGAATTTTGCCAAACTAGATAATACCAGCTTCTAAAAGTGCAATGACTGAATTACCAAATACATAAAATGTAAAAAAAGTTATCGGCTCTTCTTTTTACAATTTACCTCTGAAGTTCGAGAAGTGAAAATGAGCGAGTAGAGCTAGCACTTTTTAGAAAGGTGCACATCTGGAGTAAGGACAAGCTGTATACTCTCTAACCCATATTACACCCATCAATCATACATCAAAATAAAGGGAATTAAAGGTTCTTTGAACAATACCTAAGATATACAAAGTCTCTTTTAAATAACCAGTATAACTAGTGAGGAAACCCGGGGAAACTCTTTTTCTTTAAATTTTAACCCTATGCTAAATATGAAACTGTAGAGCGCCACCTATGTAAAGCATAAATAATAGATTGTATACTGTGCCACAATAAAGAACATCTGGTATATGGGCAGAAACTAGTGGTGGAAAGGGGATGTAACTATATAGCAAAATAAATGAATTATTTTCCTTAGATGCAACCTTTAAAATCTGGTTTGGTTCTTGGGTTTAACGCCATATTGCAGCACATGATAGGCTACCTATGGCTGCCATTATAATTGATGTTAGTGGAGCCCCAGAAGAAGCACCAACCACAGGAAACTACTGACAAGCCTACCGTGTATCCATCATGGTCAAGACCAGATTAGACCATCTGGTTATCCATAATGGTCAAGACCAGAGTAGAACCCAATAGAGGTAATATGTCAGTGATCTGTAAAGGCAAGCACCTTAGACCACTTGACCCCCATTTTAAAGTCTGTATGATACATACATATTGAAAATTAGTTCTTATCTTTCTGCTAGGGATCAATTCAGGATGTATTGGAAGTTATTTTCCTAAAGTGATTAGGTCATTATTCAACACATCAACAAGACTTTAAATATTATAATGCACAAGGTGGAAGGTTTTCTATGAACAACTGACACTTTCTCATTGCACATGAAACATTGAGCACTGATTATTTATAACAGTAAGACTATATATATATGAGTATAAACACATGGTCCCAGTGACATGTACAGTGTACAAACAAGGCCAGTTAATTTAGTTATGTATTTGTTTCAATATTTATTTATTCAAAGAAAGAAATTTGCTTATCATTAGGATATAGTGTATATCGCCAGCCATCTATTCATCCATGTATATGTGCATAAGCACATAATCATATATAGAAATACATACATACAGACAGTCCAATAAGAATGATCTGTCCATCTGACACTGCAGTGGATCAGGCATCAGGCAAAGTCAACTTGAGAAAAGTGTAAAGGTATGCATACTCAGTACATATAGAACATGCATGACACAATTTGTACAGACCATACAACCAATATACATACACTCAATAACTGCTTTATGAGTGGACTCTGCCTTGAATATTCCATGAGGTCAAATGGATTTGTGATGGTCATTTATATCAACCCATACATAACATACATACATACATACATACATACATACATACATACATACATACATACATACATACATACATACATACATACATACATACATACATACATACACATATATACATACATACATACATACACACACACATATACATACACACACATACATACATACATACATGCATGCATGCATACATGCATGCATGCATGCATACATACATACATGCATGCATGCATGCATACATACACATACATGCATGCATGCATGCATACATACACACACACGCATGCATGCATGCATACATACACACACATCCATGCATACATGCATGCATGCATACATGCACACACACACATCCATGCATACATGCATGCATGCATACATACACACACACACATCCATGCATGCATGCATGCATACATACATACATACATACATACATGCATGCATGCATGCATGCATACACACACATACATACACACACACACATACATACATATTTTTCACATTTCTATTTGTTTTCTTACCTCCATTGCCTGAAGCACATGCTATAACCAGCCATGCAAGACAAACTGCCCACACTGTTCGAGAGACAGAATTGTAGAGCATGCTGATGCCAAGAGGCATGGCCACGTTATCATGATTGTAGTGATATGGTCCATAGATTACTGCCAATGCTGAGGAAATTGATACAATCCAGCCAGTTGTTACTATCACCTACAACAGAAAGAAGAAACAGAAAGATGATGGAATCAAATATGTGTTTGCTCTAAAACACTAGTATTTTTTTCAGTAAAATAAAGAATGGTATGGAAAATATATGAAAGTCACTCTTTCTTGAATATTAGGCCACAGTAGCCAGCATTTTTCATATGGTTATTACTCTGTCAGAAGCATCCAAATAGCAATTTTCTGGAGTGCAAGTGAAATACTAAGAATGTAAGTCATGGTGACCTAGTTATCCTATCTGAGATATAATCACATGGTAAGTTCCTGAGTGTCAATAATATGGGCTCCAAGATGGTTAACAGATGAGAGGACAAATGTCACTCAAACAAGACAACCTACAGTTTCTTAATCACTATGTGACTGAAAAACAAAACAATTGGTTCAAAATGAAAAGCTTGAGTAACCACTTTTCTAGTAAAATATGTTTCAATAAAACTACCCAGTCTTTTACCTTAAGAGAACTGCTACTACCTCACAAATCTAGTCCCACAGGTTGATATTTGTTAAGGAACTGAAAGTTATCTGTCCACTTAGGTGACAGTTAGACAGGGTGAACTTCCCTTGAGACTGTGACTGGCACCTAATCCTGTGAAATCATCCATTACTACTGGAGAAAATGGCACATGCTCTATATGGATGCCAATGCATGGAGACGGGGAGGGTCATGTGTATTATGATTTGGTGAGTGTTATTAAAAAAACATATTAAAAAAACATATTCTATTAGAAAAACTTGGTTTATTCTTCAAATATGTTACCCAATCATAATTCCTGATGAAACATCAGGTAAGAGGTGTAGGGAGATATATCTCTTTACCCCATAAAGTTCATCTCCACTCTCCTAATGTATACAAGACAGCTTCTAAGTAGCCTGACTGGAAAAGAGACTCCATATGCTGGGGTGTGGCTTTGGAAGACAAATATCCCCTCCTCCCAAATCCAACAAAGTCCTGAAGACTAGTCATTATGAAGCTGTCAAACAACCCAGAAAAGTAATCTCTTGCACCCCAGGTAAAGGTTCCACAAAATCAAGTTAAGCCTTTTAGAATAAGAAATCATTTAAATAAAAATTGGGATAGATTACTCAGATCTTAATGCCATGGCACAGATAATAACACCTAAGTGAACAATTTAACGTTTGTGATAAACTGTCCTATCTTCATTAGCTGAGACGTGAAGCAAAATCATTGCTATGGGATTAGTTCTAATATGCAAAGCAGATAGCCCTCTTTATCCAGAAGAATATGTCAGTGTTGATATACTGCCCTTGCCCTCTTTCAAAAGTGAGAAAAGGCATGATCTAACTTGGAAACACTCTTTTTACAGACATACACAACCAAAATCTTAAAATGGTATGAGACCAGAGATGTCCTTGTTGACATGGAGAATGAGAAGGAGGATATCAAAACATAATTAGCCCACTGTTTTGTAGAAAATTATTTTTGTAGGAGAAACACAGGATATCTGGAAGCCCTGTAAGTGGGGATGTGCAAGAACTCTGATTACTTAGTCTCCTCAATGGACTGAATTAAAAACCTCTTGTTGCTTTTCACTGTTAACCCAAAAGTATACTAAATTTGTGATGAGTGTTTCATTTGTAGCAGAAGGAACTCTGACCAAAGATTTAGGAGGTGCCCTGGATGTGATTCCACATATCCTGGAAACTGACTGACAGTTGTATATTTCACTATCATGGTAAATCTTCCCCATTTGGCAATGAATGATATGAGCAACATCCCTGCTGGAATTGATCTGTTATAAGTAGTGAGGCAAGAAGGTATATCAATAGTGATAAGGAGGGTCCTGTGGATAATATGCCAAAACATGATTGCTTCCCTTGCTACTTCCCATTTAATTTAGGAGAAATGTGGTTTGAAAATCTGCTTTCCATGTGGCCATTGCTTTATCCCTGCAACATTTTGCTGGTTGCCTTGCACATCCTTCCTCTGTAGTTGAGACTGTGAGTAATAGAATTTCATCCTTGGTGGCTTTTTGTAAATTTCATCAACCTGATCACAAAAGCAGAGATTAGATCATTGAGGTTGAAGCAGGACCTATAATGTTCTGAAGAAAAGGTAGATTTAGAGATCATTGCAGCTCATTCTACCTGTTCTAAGTTCATGGTACATGGAATTGCCATTGGAATTCATGGTACATGGAATTGCCATTGGAATTCATGGTACATGGAATTGCCATTGGAATTCATTGTACATGGAATTGCCATTGGAATTCATGGTACATGGAATTGCCATTGGAATTCATGTTACAGGAATTGCCATAATATGTTGGGTCTCTATTTATGAAGTGGGCCATTCTATAAACATGATCCACATCAATGTCTGATTAGATTCAGGGTGGGGGAAGATTCTGCTTATTGAAAGATCACCATGGACATAAGATGCAATGTGCAATTCATTTGGCAATGAATGATATGAGCAACACCCCTGCTGTAATTGATCTGTGATAAGTAATTAGGCAAGAAGGTATGTCAATAGTGATAAGGAGGGTCCTGTGGATAATATGCCAAAACATGATTGCTTCCCTTGCTACTTCCCATTTAATTTAGGAGAAATGTGGTTTGAAAATCTGCTTTCCATGTGGCAATTGCTTTATCCCTGCAACATTTTGCTGGTTGCCTTGCACATCCTTCCTCTGTAGTTGAGACTGTGAGTAATAGAAAGAATTTCATCTTTGGTGGCTTTTTGTACATTTCATCAACCTGATTACAAAAGCAGAGATTAGATCATTGAGGTTCATTTGAAGCTGGACCTATAATGCTCTGTACGAAAGGCAGATTTAGAGATCATTGCAGCTCATTCTACCTGTTCTAAGTTCATAACTGCTGTTATAGGAATTGCCAAAATATGATGGGTCTCTATGTTTATGAAGTGGGCCATTCTATAAACATGCTCCACATGTCTGGTTAGATTCAGGGTGGGGGAAGATTTTGATTATTGAAAGATCACCATGGACACAAGATGCAATGTTTCCCATGGTCATGACATTGCAAATCAACTGATGTGTATCCAGATGGAAAACAAATATATTTGAGGCTTGAAGAAATACCAACAACAATTCGAGGGATATGCAAGTAAAAGTTGCCTGTCTTGGGACTTGTAACTGACAATGTAGGCAGCCCCAAAATGTCAATTACTTTTTCAGATTATGGAAGCAATGTTAGTTCATTCTTCTTATAATGGAACTGCAGAACCAGCAAGTGATGTAGAGGAAAGAGAAGGATAGAAATCTGGTTAGAGTATGCAGAAAGCTTCTTCAGTCCAAACTTGTAAGGTAGAGTGCACTCATAGTAAGATGTAATAACAACAAGAGACTCTGAGAACTAGTTTTCGTCACTTTTTGGATTAAGGTAGTGAAGCTGATGTCTCTTGTGCTACCTGAGAAGTTGGAAAGACTGTGGAGAATAATGGTCCACTACATTTGTAACATGTTGCAAGTTAGATCCTGTTGCTTCTATGGTGTTACTGAGTAGCAGCTCCCTTTGAGTGGCAAAGGATGAATAAAGATACATCTCTTGGAAACTAGATGGACAGGAAGAAGTGTCTGGAAGTATGATGCAGATTAGATTGGTCGAAGTGTACCAATATAAACTGATCATCATCTGCAAGAAGTGCCTAGCAGCACTCTGCAAGTTAGACTGATCCATGACAGTGCCTGCATAGACTGGACATCACACAGGAAGTGACCAGCAGCACTATGCAGGTTAGGCTAATCCATGTATAATCAAGTTCTTGGGTACCAATGCATCATGCATGGCATCATATGCAGGAAGTGCAAGATAAGAGTCACTTGTCTGGTGGCTGACGTTGTGATCAATTGTGGTCATGGACAGTGACAGATTTAGACAAAGCAAGGCCTTAAGCTATGGCAAGCTATAGAGACCATATTTGGTATAAAATAAATTTGAGGGGCCCCTTCAGACTGAGTTCAGACTTTCAGGCCCTAAGTTGTAGCTTGTTTAGCTTATGCCTAAATCCAGTTATAGTCATAAACCATTGTGATCAGAGTTATATGGCTGGCATGATGTTGTCCAGTTGTTGAGATTGGGATGGGATATGGGTTATTGATCCATGTAGCTAATGCATTTGTTTTAAATGTGAAATCATAACTGTGGCTGTTGTTACACTCCATCTGGTTCCCCAGTAAACAATATGGGTTTAAACCCTTGCATGCAAGCTGACAATGTTTTGTTCCTGAAGCTATGCTTCAGCACATTTCCCTTAGTACCAAAAATTTCAGGTTATTGACATCTGTCCATATTAAGTAAGTCTGTCATGTATTCAAGGAATGACAGCCATGTAGAGTGGCTGTCTAACTGGTCTCACCCATGCTCTAAATCCAAGACAAAATAGAGTAATCAATTTATACAAATAGTGCATCACATACCCTGCTTTATTACCTTAAAGAGTGTCCATTTCTGAAGTACAAACTGGGATAAATAACTGTAAAACAGTGCACAAATCCTGTACAGGTAGAGAATTAGAGCACTGGTATTAATACTTATGACATGAGCACTACATAATCAATTATAGTATTAAGTTACCCATTGGAAGGCCAATTTTTGACTGCTTATACAAGCAGAATCACTGAATAGTTATTTATAGCAACTACATGGATGAGCTTGGTGGTAAACCATGTATAGAAATCTGACCATGGCAGAAGCTATACAGTAATAAAAATGAATGTTCTATAGTACCCACAAACCTGCACACAAAATGGCACTGAAGCAATATTATTGATATTTAGGATGTAAATACTATGAATCCATTATGAGAAAATGTTACCTGGCCAAACAATGTTCTCTACATCAAGTATCACACAATATGAATATAAAGTGGATGCTAAGACAATATAGTAAACATACTTGTATGTATCTAGATGTAACTAAAATTATACATCAATATTAAATGAGTTTTCTATATTATGCACCAGACCTGCAATCACTGATACTATTATAGCAATGTGATGGATGCATTCATATAAGTACATAACAAAGGCACCTATGTGTGTGAAGATGGCAAATTGATAACACTGAAAAGTTAGAAACTTTGTCGCCAATGATAGAAAACAACATAAAAGTTGGAAGATTTCAGACTGTGTATACATCCCGTCGAAGATGAAACTCCTTTAACTTGTTTAAATTTAAGAAAAAAAAACTTCCAAACTGCATATATGGAATTTTTGAGGTCTACCCTGTCTGCAGAGAGCATGCTACTCAACATGAATGGAAATAATAATTGATGATTTCATGGAACTTGGCACAAAGTCTGGAACCAAGGGGAAATCACTCTAACTACCAACTAGGTGGTAAGATCACTTTTGGCATTTTAGCTATAAAGTTTTAGTCTTGAATGGCTTTATCTGCAAGGTATTAGTAGATCTCCTAAGGTATAATGAATGGGTAATGTATTTGAAGAAAAAATGAAGAGACATCTCTTGAAGTGACCAAGTACATTATAATAAATATAAATGTTTAATATTCATTTCTCTTTTGTAATCATTCTACACGGTAAAACCCAACTCATACTGCCATGTGTCTCTTTCTCAATGTATCTTTCACTTGCTAATCTGAATCATGTTATCATTTACTTTGCATAATGTTTTGTAAAAAAATACTACCTTCATAATGGTTCATTCAGGGTTTTAGGAAATATATGCAACTGAAGAAACTTGAAACAAATTTTAAGACAAAATTTTCTATGACATGAACAACCAAACTAATGCAATCTTGTCAGCATTATATAATTAATCAAATGCATGAAGAGAACCCATCAAGTGATTTAGGAAGCAAATGATCTTTATCCATAACCTTACACATCTTTTATGATTGTGAACTCAAGTTTATGATCATGAGGGGAAGTATGCATGTAATAATATTTTTCAGTTTTATAATAGTTCATGAAAAGTAAGATGAGAATCTATTAGGGGATTTAGGAACTATTAGCACATGGTAACACTTTAAATAAAATTTTAACAATAATTTGACATTTGCTCCATCAAAAATCTGACTGTTGAGACATAAATGAAGATGGGCTTGTCATCTCATAAATATGGTATTACTCCAAACACAATACTACAATTATCTTCACCTGATTCAGCCGAAGATGACACTGAGTTTTGTACAGCAGATAACCAGTCAGGGTTCCCACCAGATAGACTCCCATCCTAGCATAGGGCCGCTGGTATATAGGACCACTCACTGCCATGGGATCATCTGTACGTTTTGCAGGGGCACTGAAATTTGCAATAAGTTAACAAAATACATGCAATGTCTTTAGGTTTACAAATAAGATATGTACACTTCACTCCAGCAGTAAATTTTCAGTATTGTTTTCATTAAGCTCCTATGGAGTGTGTGTATGTGTGCATGTATTTGTTTGGCATTTTTAATGTAGCTTCAACAATTTTTTAGTCATATCACTACAATCTCTGTAGTATGGCAGTTTATAGTGATGTCTAGCACTGGGGTATTATGCTGCAGACATGAAGCATCATGTCCCATCCAGTCACATTATCCTGACACCAGGTCTACCAGTCCTAACTTTAGGGTTCAAAACCATGACCTCCCACATCTGAGGTGAAATGTCTAACTACATAGGCCACATCCATTAAATTTGTTTACCCACTTGTAATGCCAATTGTAATGCCAACTGTAATGCCAATTCTGGATTCTGGATGATAGCATGCCTCATCAGTAGATGAATGAAATGATGAACTAGCACTTAATGTTAAGTAATGCTGCAAAAAGTAGAACAAAAGACAGAAATCACAAATGGCTTGAAGGGCTGAAACTGTACTAATATGCAAAATATGGAAACATAACTCCTAAGATATTTTTCTTTATGAAATAAATAAGTTATACAATATTATTCTGTTCCTTATATTCCACAAGAGAATTTATATTAGCATTTGGTGATTTCCTTATAAAAGAAAACATTTTCTGCTGTTGTTTCATGAATTCCAATCTGTGGAACAATATCTAAAGGACATTACCTCTATACTGTGTGTGTGTGTGTGTGTGATTTAGAATTTTAACTTAGCTTTAACAATTTTTCAGTCATATTCCTACTATGTCTGCAGTGTGATTGTTTATAGTGATGTCTAGCACTGGGGCATCATGCTGCAAACATATGGCATGATATCCCACCCAGTCACAATATCCTGTCACCATATAACCTCTATATCTAATCATTCAGTCCTTAAATTTAACTGGTCCCCTCTACCATAAAAAAACTGACCTGAAAGGACAGTGGATCATAACATTGTTACTAATCCTTTTAAGAATATACAGTTGGTTACCATTATTAGTAATACAAAAGATATTTCTTTAATAGGAATCTGGAACGACTGTGTATATATATATGAATTATTTACTAGGTCGTCATGTAGCTTATATAACACCGATTCAGTGCCATCATTTTGAAGTGATGTGTGCTTAGTCGTGACGTTATATGGGTTGGTGCGTGCAGGCAAGGAGATGGGTGCCATTTACTTGTAGACCTGGGTTCGAAACTTGGTAGAGTAAGAATTTAATTTCTCTAACCTGTATGATAGTATTGTTTGTATTAAACTATTATTTCTGCCCAATATTATCAAGATTCTACTACAGATTTCAGGGATAGCACAGTTTGTTCTGTCTGGTATATATTTATAATTATATATATATATATATATATTTGTTAGACCGTTTAGTTTAAGTGTGTTTAGTTTAAGTGTGCGTGTCTGGTAAGGAAATAATTCTGTATAAATCTTTTTATTTCATTTTATTTCATTAAATGTAATTATTAAGAAAAATATATTATCATCAGTCTAATATGTTGTTAAAAACGTCGTTTTTACTTGAGTCTTAAATGTGACTCATGAACATATGCTGTGTATGATGGCAAATTCATTACAAGTAAACATTCAGGAATAGCTATGAAAACGATTGGCTGATACTTGGTCAGGCTTTCCTAATGTCCAGATCGATTGTGAAATCGCATGAGTCCTCCTTGCGTGTGCAGTTAAAACAATGTATTAGCTTCATTTATATATATTGAGGGTTTTTTTAAGATGTTGAGTCATAGAATCATTCACAGTCCGAGTCAGAGTTTATTTTAACATCTTAGAGTTATTACCTTAAAAAAGGTATTTTTGTGCTAGAAGTTGTCTATTCATATGTCTATGTAGAACATGTTAGTAGAGGTAATTTACTTCATTTTTCTGAATAATTGTTTTTCTGGAGAACAACATTACTGGTTTGGACAAAGACATTTTCCAAAAATATTCTAAATTGGAACAATACAAACTGTGCTTTACTGTATAAAGTCTTGATTTTTCTGTTAGCCTTCGTCTGACATCATAATTCGCCATTTTGGACCGGAACTGAACTTCAGACTATGATTATTTTACAGGACTTACGTTTATCTTTAGAACAAACAATTTGGATCATTTACATAAACTGTAAGTCTTGTTTTACATATTTACATTTTTACATGTTTTCTAGGAAAATAAATTTTGTTAAAATTTACAAACCTTGTTGTCTTTACTTTTTGTTACTTTGAACAGCAGTATGTAACAATATATATATATATATATATATATATATATATATATATATATATATATATATATATATATATATATATATATATGTGTGTGTGTGTGTGTGTGTATATATATATATATTTAGAGAGAGAGAGAGAGAGAGAGAGAGAGAGAGAGAGAGAGAGAGAGAGAGAGAGAGAGAGAGTATATATATAATCAACAAATTCTTTAGTAAAAAGATGGTACAATCTGATGGCTGTCAGATCCAACCATATTGTAATGATACTCCTACCCCAAAAATGACAATGATTAATGCATCATTCCACAAAAATTTCATATAAAAAACACATTTGTTGTTTTGCATAAAAACAATCATTATATTGGAAAAAGCATAATTTAAGTATTAGATGAAGTGAAATCTTTAAGCAGTAAATGTCCAAAATTGTAAAATTTCAGAAGATCTTTTTATCAACATAATACTCAGCCTCAAGAGAAATTTTGTTGAATTGAATAATACCTGCAATTATTTTTACAGCCTAAACAGCTATTTCAAGTGTATATAAGGCCATACATCATTATTATTTATCTGATATGCTGGAATGTTAAATGAGATGTCTATATTATCAATCTCATTCACTGGTGTGCTAAATGAGAGGTCTGTATTATTTCTGATATGCCGACATGTTAAATGAAGAGTCTGTTTTATTCATCCTATATGCTGGAATGTTAAATAATGGGTCTGTAATATTCATCTGATATGCTGGAATGTTAAATGAGAGATAGGTATTATTCATTTCATACACTGGTATGCTAAATTAGAGGTCTGTATTATTCATTTGAAACACTGGTGTGTTAAATGAGAGGTCTGTATTATTCATCTTTGCTGGTGTGCTACATGAGAGGTCTGTATTATTCATCTGATATGCTGGAATGTTAAATAAGGAGTCTAAATTGTCCATATAATATGCTGGTATTTTAAATGAAGAGTCAATGTTACCCATGTGATATGCTGGAGAATTATATGATGGGTCTATGGTACTGCTCTGATTGCCAATTGCCAATCAGGTTGTTCGAATATGAAAAATTCAATTATATAAAAGTATTTTGGCTACTTACTCCACTGAGCCAGTTATTTCATAATAGGAAACAAGAAAAACTCTAATTCCTACACACAGCAGTATGAGGCTTGAGGTAACTGCAATGCCAAGTTTCTTCCACCTTAAAAGACAATAGATTAAAAAAAGATTCATCAAAAAAAAACTTCAGTAAAATGTAAAAAATAGAGGCAGTCACACACAGCTATATTTTTCAAAAAAGAATATCCAAAATATCAATTTTATTAATTTTTTTACAAGTTTATATAGTGCCTTGGTATTAAACCAATTAGGATACAAACTTACTTATACCCTATGAATCCAGTAACTTTCTTTTATTAGTCTATTCATCTCTCCATGCACAATTTCTACTGACATGAGAGAATTATCAAGTAAAGAGTGATTGTTTGTATTAAAATGTATTGAAACATTAGAGGAGAACTGAGGATCTTGATAATTTTGTATATCAAGGAAGTGATTTCATTAAAGACTGTAAAACACTATCAATAAATTTGGACAGGTTTTCAGTATGTGAATTAAACATGATGTAATGGGTCATCCAGATAATTTAAAGGTAAGCTATGGTCAGGACTTTTATGGTCAGGACTTTTATAAGTTTTGGACAACATAGATCTTTTTAATTCTGTCTTATATATAAAATTGTCATCATGATGTTACATCAATGACTTAATTGTTATTTAAAATATCAAGACATCATCTATTTCTATCAAAAACAGTTTGTGCATGAAGAAGCATACAGTTAATTCAAAACTAATACAAAAGTATCATCGTTTGTGTTTTCTTTAATCCCAGTTGAAAATAAAATAAATTGTACAATAATCATGGAAATTTTGTCTTGTGAAGTACAGAGAAGTTAAAGTCTCTGACATCCTCTGTCGACATGTGACATCAAAACCAACTGTTTACTGAAAAGTCTCAATTTTGCCATCCCCAACATGAGGTTGCATTTACATGCCTATTCCTGTATTTTGTAGGCAAAGGTTGCATTTACATGCCTATTCCTGTATTTTGTAGGCAAAGGTTGCATTTACATGCCTATTCCTGTATTTTGTAGGCAAAGGTTGCATTTACATGCCTATTCCTGTATTTTGTAGGCAAAGGTTGCATTTACATGCCTATTCCTGTATTTTGTAGGCAAAGGTTGCATTTACATGCCTATTCCTGTATTTTGTAGGCAAAGGTTGCATTTACATGCCTATTCCTGTATTTTGTAGGCAAAGGTTGCATTTACATGCCTATTCCTGTATTTTGTAGGCAAAGGTTGCATTTACATGCCTATTCCTGTATTTTGTAGGCAAAGGTTGCATTTACATGCCTATTCCTGTATCTTGTAGGCAAAGGTTGCATTTACTTGCCTATTCCTGTATTTTGTAGGGAAAAGGTTGAATTTACTTGCCTATTCCTGTATTTTGTAGGCAAAGGTTGCATTTACATGCCTGTTCCTGTATTTTGTAGGCAAAGGTTGCATTTACATGCCTATTCCTGTATTTTGTAGGCAAAGGTTGCATTTACATGCCTATTCCAGTATTTTGTAGGCAAAGGTTGCATTTACATGCCTATTCCTGTATTTTGTAGGCAAAGGTTGCATTTACATGCCTATTCCTGTATTTTGTAGGCAAAGGTTGCATTTACATGCCTATTCCTGTATTTTGTAGGCAAAGGTTGCATTTACTTGCCTATTCCTGTATTTTGTAGGCAAAGGTTGCATTTACTTGCCTATTCCTGTATTTTGTAGGCAAAGGTTGCATTTACATGCCTATTCCTGTATTTTGTAGGTAAAGGTTTCATTTACTTGCCTATTCCTGTATTTTGTAGGCAAAGGTTGCATTTACATGCCTATTCCTGTATTTTGTAGGTAAGGTTTCATTTACTTGCCTATTCCTGTATTTTGTAGGCAAAGGTTGCATTTACTTGCCTATTCCTGTATTTTGTAGGCAAAGGTTGCATGTACATGCCTATTCCTGTATTTTGTAGGCTAAGGTTCATGACATTATGAGTTGCCATGGTCAACAGCTTGGATTTTTTTATGTCAGCTCATTCTTATTTTACTTAACTCATTTAGTCTTTTAGGTGATGTTTTACACAGTTGTCTCCCATTCAGTAATAGTTTTGATGTCAGAGACAATAGCAGTATGGTCGAACACTATCCAACTATGACTATTTTAGTGATGATAAATAATTAAGCTGATGACCTCTGCAAGTCATCATTCCATGGACCATTGAATGTAAAATAATAGCCACCCAATTCTGTTCCAAATTTAGGGCTATAAAATATGAATATTTCAATTGGTAATTGACTGTGACAATACCTGCCAGCATTTTCAATTACTCAGACTATATGGTGAAGAACTTTCAAAACTCAAAGAACTGAAAGCAGAAAGTTTAAATAGAAGTATTGGTTATTTCTAGAAATTCAAAGTAGCCAAGATGAGAATGCATTTTTTAGGGATAAGTAAGTCCTTTGAGTCATTTGTACACAATGTTCTTAACAAAACTCTTTCTGATAATACTCCTTGCTTAACAGTAATTTGTCATCTATTTCCATCCATTTTTGCAATTTCATGAAAGCTGTATCAAATTGTGCTCAATTTTCGACGTGCTCAATTTTTGATGTTTTAAGTTTTTTCTTAATAACCCTCCATCACTGGTTCCATATTATTTGCCACTCAGTGCAATACCATGGCAAGATCATCTAGGTTAGTCAGGCCCTAACAGCAAATCAATCATATGTAAATATGCAACATTCATGGGAGATAACTCATTTTGAACTCTGGATGATATTAATTCCTGCATAGCTTACTTGTACAGAAGAAATATACAGATGGGGCTGAGGAAGATGTAGAACTGCATGTCATTGGCCAAATACCAGGTCCAGCCTGCACACTGGAAATATAAAGAGTCCCATGTATGAATATGCCTATCGATGGAATTGAATCCATGATGTTACAATGTACTATAAATTTATGTGATCATGAACTTGCAGGTCCAAGTCTTTCATTTTGTGTACCTAACCTTGTTTACTCAACCAGGAGTAAATGGCAAATGGTACCTATTCCATTTCAAACCTGCATTTAAAGTATTTTGGGGTGTACATTTCACAATAAACTAATCATAATAAGTATTTATGGTGATGTAATGAATGATGTCATCATCACATGCATTGATATAAAGGTAATTAATAGACCCCCCCTCAACAACTCTACACCCTGGAGGTGAATTTATTGCTTCGGTATGATCAGGCTGAAAAAAGCACATACAAGATTGATTTGTGACAAAGTTAAGAAATTACAAGATATGTTTGACCTATGATTGTGGAGAGTTAAAAAAAATGATGTTTTATAAGAGTTCTAGCAAGTACATACTCAGTCGTAGCCTGTGCTGATTGTATCTGCACAGAGAATTTGCCAACATTAGTCAGGGAAATTAATGTAAAACATGCACTCCTTTATGAATTAGTTACATTAACCAGATACATTTTCATTCCATCCCTTGGCATGTCTCCAGTTACATTTTTATCCCATCCTTTAAGTAAATGCTGTCATCAATGAGAATATGAATTCATAATGTGCAGGACATCAAAAATGATCATACATCAAGAAATTTATCTTAAAACATTCTTTCTGGCAGATATTAATGACAAGAATACTTTGTTCTCATTAAAAAATTAAAATCACTCATAAAGCCTCACAGTGCCATCTAGTGCTTCAAAACATGAAACAAATAATTTTCATTTTCAAGATTTGACAGAACTGAGACTGAGATGTGTGTGTGTGTGGTAATGGATATTTTTTTATGTACGCTGTAAGCAAGAGAGTGTTTCACTTTAAATAAGAAATGTGTTAACATTATGTTGAACAAGACATATGATTAACTGTGATCAATTGCCATTTTAAGTCAGTGTCTCTTAGCTGTATTGTAATGCAGAAACCGCGATATGCAGCATCCATAATAAATTAGTCATTTGGAAGATCGCAATCAGTTTAACCAGTTTCTCTTTTATAATAGCTGTTGTGGCTCAATGTGTTAAGGCACTGGACTCTGTCCAGAAAGGTGTAGGATTTATTCCCACAAATGAATGAACAGGACTGACTACTGTGTCTCTATCTTTTTAAATACTGGTCAGCTTTGAATCAACAGTCATCTTATTGGAAAAGTCAAAATTTTTACTCACTATTTGGATAAGGCAAGTTAATTTTCAACCCCATGTAATAGTTGAACATATAGAACAATATGTGATAACTAGTTGTGGTGGGGTTTAAAAATATTATGAAAACAAATACACAACTCCCTCGATAACTTGCGCACAACGGGGTCCAAAAACAATGACCGCGTTATAAGCAAGGGCGCGAGTTATCAAGGGACCTATAATAAATAACAAAACAAACAAATGGATCAACGTACACAAGCAAAGGGGGTGGGTGGGTTGGTTTGGCATGTTAGTGTTGAATACTCAATAATTGTGCTATGATTAACTATGATTAAATATTTCTTCATAACGGTGTACTTTGTTTACTTTTGTCATCACAGAGTAACATTAATTTCAGGATAACTTACCGGATATTGAGGAGATCATCAAAACAATAATCTGCACATTTTCCATTGGCTTAACACATGTATGATTTTGCACGTTGTGTACTACCTCACAAATGATTGTGTTAAATTGGATAAATTCTTGTTTGATCCAAAGTAGATTTTTTATACACAAGATAGACACCCATTTAAAAAAAAATGTTGATCTAATGACAGGTTGATTTGTTTGCAGTAGAAGTAAAATGATTTTTCTTTACAAGGATTAGCCATTACCGACATCAATTTAATGAGTCTAAAATTTTAAATAACGTAAATTAGAACACGATAATACTTGCAGTTTGTGACATGTTTGACAAATATCACTTCACATTTTCAAAACATCTGCACATTTTTTTTTTACTCTTTGATTTCTCTGCCACATCTGTGTATTTGTTCTTGGGTGATTTTTTCTCTGAGCTGGTTTGGATAATTACATGTGGCTTTCTGATTTGCTGAGCATATTTCTCCCGACAATAAATTTTGTTTAATTCTATGTCGGCGCTGGGATCTCCAAAAGTGATAAAAATATTTAAAATATATCACATAAAAATGTGAAACCATTTTGACTGGTCAAATAAAATGAATTTTGAAAACAGTAATGACCTCAAGAACTTATGCTGCTATCGGCATGTTGCCTTTATTTTTTTTAATTGATTTGATACAAAAGACATATTCAAAGTGATAAAACAACACAGGTGTCTTTTAATTGATTTTTGTTTAATGCAACAAACACTTCCCAGAATTGTTTATCAAAAAGCCGGCATTTATTTAGGTTCTCACAGAAGTACTCAATGGATTCGATGTGATGGACTATATACTATTTTCAAGTTTTCATAGAAGAGAATATGTTGCAATTCTATTGTTTGCACTGAAGCAAAATTAGGGATTAGAACGTGAATTTCACCTAGCAAGACATTTAAGTGGTGTTTATTTTATTATCTGTTGCCACCTCTTAGCATAATATTTTGTTGATCCTGTTTCACCAGACTGATTATTTACAGAGTATTAACAACTTTTTCTCTCAAAAATCCCCAAACATAATTTGAGACATCTAATTAAAACTTGAAAATTTCATGATATAGATTTTATCTTTACTTGTATTTTTTCATACCTTTTAATTTTTCGTACACAATCCAGTTATCAAAATAATAATTATTTAAATGTATCATAATTATTCATATAGATGTCTTTGTATTTGAAAAATTGGTTAAGTTATCGGACATAAAATTTCCACTAAGAAGATTTACGTTTGCAAAAAATATCGAAAATACTGTATTCCTATTTTGTTTTTACAAAAATTAATGATTTATAATCATTTTTTTGTGTATGAAAATTTACATAATATACAGTATGTAACAAGGTTCAATATACTAATTCTTATCGCGAATTATTTTCCCGTTTAACACATTTTAAAATATATTTCCTTTAAAAAAAAAATCGGGAGCCATGCCAGACACTGCGTTACAAGCGGGTTCGCAAGTTATCAGGGCGCGAGTTATCGAGGGAGTGGTGTATAGAGGAAAATAATATCAAAGTTATAGTGTATATACCATTGATTCACAAACTCACATTTACAACTACTGAATCCTAGTTTTTTTTACTTACAATCAGAGACAGGTTTCCATAATGAGGGTAAAAGTTGTTGATGTAGATAAGATTTGCCCACCATGAATTTGTACACTCGTTAATTGTCTGTGTCAGAGGAGAATTCGGCTGGCTCACCAGATACTGATAAGGGCCAGATATCATGAGTGGAAATAAAGTTCCAAAAATCATCACCACAATGGCATATAATGGAGTCAATCTGTGAGAGAAATATATTTCAGTTATACAACTGCTAAAACTATTTTCCACTAAAGGTATAAAACTGCTAAAAGTATTTTCTGCTACAGGAATTATGATAAACAGACAAACTGAAGCTATCACTGATACATGGAGACAGAGAAATTCAAGCCCCAAGGGATAAAATGTTCTGTCAGGACTTTACTTCAATCTGGACATAAATAGTTACATCATGAGGATTCAAATTTCTTTGTCTCCATCAAACTTTGGTGACTTATCAGCAGAGAAAAAAACTTCCAATAAAACTATAGCTAGTGCAGATAGTGGTTTTCTATATGGTAAACAAAGATGAAATGCCAATCTTGTAAAAAATTATCCCTATTGCATGCCAGTTGCTTGCTTATATATTCCAAGTATTAAAAAAACAATATTTTTCTAACACTGCTCAAATATATGACAAGTCTATTCAGAAGGGAAGAAAATTCAATACTTAGCAATAACCTGACATCATAAAATTTTAAAGATGAAATTCCCAAGTGTAACAAATGCAATAATACCCCATATTTTTTGCCTTCATTTATAAATAAAGTGACAAGCAAAATTTCTCTAAAGATATTTAAATCTGCATCACACAACTGTTGTCTTATCCAACATAGGCTAGATGTTTCAGAAGTGTTTCATAATAAGTATTTGCTCATAGAGGTGGTAGAGATACTTTCTAAAAAATTAATTTTTAAATCAGAGGTAAGAATTTGAACTGCATAAACAATACTTGATTGTTGTCCTGAATAAAGAAGAAGTTTGGTCCAAGTAAAATGAAACATAATGAGATTAAAATCTGAAGACTCAAGATTCTATTTTTAAAATATATTTTATTAATAAAGTAACTCAGACAAAAGATGAAATAAAATTTCTTCCAAATGATGCATAATGTCTGCTCTAAGACTTAAAATATTTGTAGTTTAAAAATTATGCAGTCTTGAGACTGAAACAGTTCTTGCTCAAAAACTCACATAATTAAAGGATCTGTTAATGCAAACTCCTTTAAAACCGATGTTGTGATTAGATAAATGAAATCATGCTGAGTATTATTCAAAAAAATAGTATGCAACAAAAAACTGTGAAGTAGGATAGGATATGTATAGTACATCTGTGTCACTGAAATTTAGTATACAAGTAGCGGAACAAAAGTTATGAAAACCCCTAAAGTTATTTGATATTAATTTTATGGCAAATTACAGACATTCAAAATGTTCAGACATCTAGCTAAACCTTAAGAGTGTCCTAAAAAGTGTAATTTGACAATATGGGAACAGTTCTGTCTGTATATATTCATAAGGTGTGTGAACTTACCAGTAGATATGTGATACACTGAGAATATGGGAATATGGGAACAGTTCTTTCTGTATTTATTCATAAAGTGTGTGAACATACCAGTAGATATGTGATACACTGAGAATATGGGAACAGTTCTGTCTGTATTTATTCATAAAGTGTGTGAACATACCAGTAGATATGTGATACATTGAGAATATGGGAACAGTTCTGTCTGTATTTATTCATAAAGTGTGTGAACATACCAGTAGATATGTGATACACTGAGAATATGGGAAAAGTTTTGTCTGTATTTATTCATAAAGTGCGTGAACATACCAGTAGATATATGATACACTGAGAATATGGGAACAGTTCTGTCTGTATTTATTCATAAACTGTGTGAACATACCAGTAGATATGTGATAAACTGAGAATATGGGAACAGTTATGTCTGTATATATTCATAAAGTGTGTGAACATACCAGTAGATATGTAATACATTGAGAATATGGGAACAGTTCTTCCACACACCAGTACATATGAGAACAGTTCTGCATGTAAATATTAATAAATGTGAACAGGTACCAGTAAAACTGGGATGTATTAAATTTAGAGTAGACATATCTATTCATACTGTTGACTGTATGCACAAATGCCTAAATACTGTACCTTGCATGCAATAATCTCTGCATAATGTACACTGTATGCATTGATCTCTGCATAATGTATACTGTAAACAGATCTCTTCATACCATACAATGAACACATATTTTTGAACTACATACTACATTATTAGGTTTCTACATACTGAACAATGTATGCACAGATATATAAATAATCTCAAAACTATATTTAAAATGTACAATTAACAAACATATTTAAAATCATACCTCCAGTATCTATGCAGGAAATAGTAGGCCCAATTCATTTTTCCCCTGTCTGTCCAACTCTTGAGGGTCAAATATGACACAAGAAGACCACTATTAATGAATAACAAATAATAAACTGCATTAGAAAGCAAAGATTATCCATCAGTATAGCCAAAGATAAATGTTTGATTGTGGAATAAAACAGCAATTTATTAGTGAAAATTCTTATTTTTGAAACAATAAAATGAATCAGAAAAGAAGATAATTTCTTAACATATCAAAACTTGGCAACAGAGTAACATTTCTTCAGATAACAATGTTATGGTTTAATTAAATGTACTGAAGAATAATATATCTTCAAGTGGTTAACTCTGTTCTTTTATGCTAGAGACAATTTTTTTAGTTTTATAATAATGATCAGGGTGAGGGGTGAGTCAATAATTATAATGGATCTCAATTTCTTAGATTTTCTAAACAAGCAACAATTAATAAAAATAAACCCCAGCAAAAATATCAACAGGTCAACTAGGATGCCAAGCAAATATATTAAATGTAACAAGGGTTAAAGTATAGATGGGCTTTACCATACAAACAAATATATTAAATGTAACAAGGGTTAGAGTATAAATGGGCTTTACCATACAAACAAATATATTAAATGTAACAAGGGTTAAAGTATAGATAGGCTTTACCATACAAACAAATATATTAAATGTAACAAGGGTTAAAGTATAAATGGACTTTACCATACAAACAAATGTATTAAATGCAACAAAGGTTAAAGTATAAATGGGCTTTACCATACAAACAAATGTATTAAATGTAACAGTGTTAAAGTATAAATGGATGGACTTTACCGTACAAACAAATGTATTAAATGTAACAGGGTTAAAGTATAAATGGATGGACTTTACCATACAAACAAATGTATTAAATGTAACAGTGTTAAAGTATAAATGGATGGACTTTACCGTACAAACAAATGTATTAAATGCAACAGGGTTAAAGTATAAATGGATGGACTTTACCATACAAACAAATGTATTAAATGTAACAAGGGTTAAAGTATAAATGGGCTTTACCATACAAACAAATGTTTAGATGTAACAAGGGTTAAAGTATAAATGGGCTTTACCATACAAACAAATGTTTAGATGTAACAAGGGTTAAAGTATAAATGGGCTTTACCATACAAACAAATGTTTAGATGTAACAAGGGTTAAAGTATAAATGGGCTTTACCATACAAACAAATGTTTAGATGTAACAAGGGTTAAAGTATAAATAGGTTTTTCCATACAAACAAATGTATTAAATGCAACAGGGTTAAAGTATAAATGGATGGACTTTACCATACAAACAAATGTATTAAATGTAACAGGGTTAAAGTATAAATGGATGGACTTTACCCTACAAACAAATGTATTAAATGTAACAGGGTTAAAGTATAAATGGATGGACTTTACCATACAAACAAATGTATTAAATGTAACAGGGTTAAAGTATAAATGGATGGACTTTACCATACAAACAAATGTATTCAATGCAACAGGGTTAAAGTATAAATGGATGGACTTTACCATACAAACAAATGTATTAAATGTAACAGGATTAAAGTATAAATGGATGGACTTTACCATACAAACAAATGTATTAAACGTAACAGGGTTAAAGTATAAATGGATGGACTTTACCATACAAACAAATGTATTAAATGTAACAGGGTTAAAGTATAAATGGATGGACTTTACCATACAAACAAATGTATTCAATGCAACAGGGTTAAAGTATAAATGGATGGACTTTACCATACAAACAAATGTATTAAGTGCAACAGGGTTAAAGTATAAATGGATGGACTTTACCATACAAACATCATATTACATCATAAGACTGATATTTATGGTAAAAGTTTCTGTCTATTTCCTCAGTGATATTGATAAAGTCAACAAGAACCCTCAAATAAAATCTACATATTTATAAAACTGGTTTCCTATCAAGTTTCAAGATTAACTCACCTTAGGAAAAAGAAAGAGTCAACAGAAAAAGTGCCATTTGCAATAGGTTGGAACGTAAACCTAGCCATGATTTTGGCAGCATCCAGTAAATTGTCTGAAAATAAATTACATAAAATAACCTCATCAACCAATCCCTCTTTGGAAGATATAAAAATGATCAAATAAACAACTGATTCTGTTTTTCAGTGTGAATTCATTTCAAGAAATAATTAAAATCAAGTAAAGTGAAAAATATATATGGTACAGACTTGTCTTGACATCCATTAAAGCAACCATGCCATATCTATAAGCAACTCTTACAGGTTAACTCCCTTTCTACCCACTAGGTGGCACCATTATACCCAACTTAAGCCCCTTCTATACTTGAGCAAGATCTATAAAGGATGGGGAATGGTGTTAGGAATTATTTGTAATGCAATCATGTAAGTATTTTTGAAGTGACATCATTTACTATAATTGGAGAGAGAAAATTTACTTAAAACTTTGCTTTCTCCATCCAATACATTACCTGATGGCATTACATTAGGATAATAGGTAAGAGGAGGACTAAATGCTGAGCATTCTACCTATACCAATGTGACCTAGAAGGAGAATGATTGCAGAACTAAAACTATGCTCCTAATGTTAGCTGAGCTCAATGAAAGACAATGTGTTTATACACACGCATGGGATATCTCTGCACTTGATTATTCTCTAACCATCAAAAGTTACCCAGGCAAGTCCACCAAATAATTCATGTCTTGGTCAAAGAATGTGCTTCAGTATCTTTATATATGAGCATAACTCTTTCACAAGGCTGCACCAGTTGTCAGCAGTCAGAATGGTGTACCAAAGAGGGCTGGATTCAGAGGTCACTGAGAATGGTATCCTAATGTAATGTGATCAGGTAATGTTTTTGATAGAATGAAACAACAGCTCTGTGACCTGGTCTTTCTGATTGTCCTTTGTACTCCAGTGATAAACAAAATTGGTCTTACTTCAATGTCTAAACAACAGTAAATTTAAGCTGTGCCTAGATACAGGGAGATAATTAATCTGCTGTACATACCACAGAGTGATGCAAAAACGTATGAATGTCCCTGTATGACCCACCACATGCTGATTACACGAATCCCATTCAGACAGGCAAGGGGTCCAACAGCTGTTTTTGTGTCTACAAGCTTCTTTGCACTACTAATGATGGAAAAGCACTTAAAAAAGGAAATTATCCACCTAGCTGAAAGAGAAAGGTGAAAATTGATTGCTGGCAATATACCTTAGATTTGGGAAGAAGCAACAGCAATATCAGCTCCCAAACCAGGTAAAGAAAGCACAGATCCTACCGTCATCCCAATGCACTGACGAACAGTATGTGTAAAACAATAGAATGAATGATCAATTTTCAGCTTGTATGGAACTTGGAAACCAACAATTTAATGTATCCTTTTCCAAAGTGGCTTTTGTTATGGCTATAGCACCAATAATGATCTGGTTAGACTGGAAACATATATTCACAATGTATTTATCAAGAAGGAACATTTAGTAGCGGTTTTCTTTGATTTAGGATAGGCCTATGAAACAACATGGAAATATTGGATACAAAATGCCCTGCATGATCTGTGTTTAAAAGGCCATCTGCCCTCTTTCATTTCAATTCCTGAATGAAGTAAACATTTTTTCTAAGCTATAACTTTTATGCTGTCACCTTAAGCAGTTTTATGTAATTTATATTCTGTCCCTTATTCTCAATACCTTTCCAACCATCTTCATTAACATTCACCACTTACACTCCCTGTTGATTGGGAAGCTTTATTTATTACTGTCCCTTATTCTCAATACCTTTTCAACCATCTTCATTAACATACACCACTTACACTCCCTGTTGATTGGGAAGCTTTTTTTTTACCATTACTATCTTACCAGTTCACTTTCAGTTCTTTGGTTTTATATTGTTGGTTGATACAAAATCTTTTAAAACTTAAATGATCCTACATCTAGCCTTTTGTATGACACTAAATAGCCTAATGGTGCTGGTAAATACAAAAGAAACAATCAACAAATGTTACAAACTTTGACATTGGTCTGCTGACTTAAAGCATAACAGTAATCTGATAAATTTAAATATGAGGTTATCATTCTTGCACATAAAGCATTCAATGTGACATTTTATTTAAATAGAACTACTTAAGAAATTTTTCTAACCTTTAACCACAGCTTGGCTATTGACATTCCTATGGCTCACTGAATACAGTAGGTGTGTAGTGTCCCTGTCCAGAATGTTAGTGCTGCCATCTGGATTGGGGTCTCTGCTCTCTGTTGGAAGCTCGCCAATCTTGAGAAAATCCAAACATGTTCCTACCAGTGCAAGAAACACAAACACTCCACACACCGCCCTGAAAATGAACATATGCAGAATGCAAAAAGCAAACAAAATATGGACAGCAAACAGAAATAACTGAAAGATAATTACAAAATTTGAAAGAAAAAATAAAGAAACAAAAAGCCCCTGGGCACATTTGGAGAAATGTTTTCTTCTCCACAAGTTGAAATATAAATAAGTCTGTTGCTAAGTTGTAAATCCTGGTTAAAAGTTGTACACAAGTGTCAATAATTTGCAAGGGTATAAGGTATAAATACACTGGTACATTAGGAGATAATTTGAATTGCCTGAATTGAACATATGCAGAATGCAAAAAACAAACAAAATATGGACAGCAAATTTGATGACATTGCATATTTGAAGAGCTGTTATACAGCATTTAAATAACTACTGGAGTGAATTCACAGCCTGTAAAGCTCATCTGAATGATAGTAAATAATTCTTTCCTGTACATGCTTTAAAGGGAAGAACAGCATTAATGTGGCTTCATTTTTTTCATGGGGTGCTAACTGTTTTCAATATCACTGTTGCACTAAACCATGAACTTGTAATGAAGAGATCACCGACTTTTCTTAAATACATTCCAAATGAAAAGAAAACAGTTATATGCTGTATCAACTTTAGTACTGAAATAATATTTTTTACATGTCACTCGTTTATTTTAACCGTCTGTGAAGAAAAATAAATATAAAAGAATTATATACACTATTATCTTGTTCCAATGTATACAGTATCCAGTAAATAGGAGTTCTATTCAATATTTAAATTCATGTGTCTGGATATCAGTAAAAATAAAGACAGAAAAAGAGTATAAATTATTTATTAAAGGAATATTATTGTATAATAAATAAATCAATTATGAGATTAACCATGAATACTAAAATACGTATTTATATAGTCCCATCATTCAGGTAAAACTGCTATAGAAAACACTAAAATGAAATAACTGCACTTCAATACTTTATTTTCTACAATTCTCATTGATTTGAAATTTAAGTCCATCTGAATAAATAAATAACCTACAAAATGCATAGATAACCGCATTAATTACTGGAAGCAAACTTTCTGGCTTTGATTCAAATCCACCTAAAAATGCTTTGTGCATTATTTATAGTTCTAATTTAAAGGAGTGTGTGTTTGTGTGTGTGTGTGTGTGTGTGTGTGTGTGTGTGTAATTTGGATTTTTAATGTTGCTTTAACAATGTTTCAGTCATATCACTACCACATCTACAGTGTGGCAGTTTATAGTGATGTCTAACACTGGGGCATCTTGACACAGACACGTAGCATGATGTCCCACCAAGTCACATTATCCTACCACCAGGCCGACCAGTCTAACACTGGTCTCTTAATGGTGAGTGCCAAGCGAGGCAACTTTTAGTTCCATTTTTCAAACTCTTTGGTCTCAGCCGCGGATCAAACCCGCAACATCTCACATTGAAGGTAGATGTTCTAACCACTAGGTCTCCAGAGCAGTCTAATTCAAAAGAGAAGCAAGACTATAAAACACTAGAACTAATTAAATAATGTGTATAAACTCAATCTTTTTAATAAAAATCACACTTCACACTTATATTGACACAAAACTGCAAACAAAATATGTGTCAATCTAGTCTTCTGGTATACACCAAGCTTTTATCATTTAAATAATCAGAAATTGCATCATTACACAAGTACCGCTTTCTCAAAGCCTGGGATAATTAGGTCACAGTCTCAGATATTTTATTGTCATGAGCACAATTAGCAATTTAGCATGAATGAGATTAAGTTTTCATGTTTCAGCTTTCACTGATAAATATTCATCTGCATCAATGATATATCACAAATTATTGGTTTGAGTCTTTTTTATTTCACAGTCTTCTCTTTTACTAAAATCTGTTATATGTGTTCCTGTATAATATCACACCTTCATATATATATATATATATATATATATATATATATATATATATATATATATATGTATATATATATATATATAATTTTTTTATGACTCCTGTTCTTAAACTATGAAGAAAAAAAATTAAGGGAAGCTAATAAGATTAGTAAAATCAGCATATAATTTATCTCTCTAGTATTTTTGAATGTAATGATTTATCACAATGATACAAACTAGAATATCTTTTAATCAGTTTTCATTAATCCCAATTACTTTAAAATAAATGGTCATCCAAGAATTATATCAGAACATGCCTATAAACTGTGATCATTGATTCTCAAAGGAAAATTTAAATGAATAATTATTTAACAAATGTTTTTATGTACAAATATCCTATTGACCTACAATGCAACAGTTTGTTTTGGAAAATCAACATTTGCAATTGAAAATTCCACTAAATCTTGAATTCATTATCTTTTTCTGCTAATTAAATCATTACAAAAATAAGATAGGCATAAACTTTATTCACAATTCTTGACCAAAGCCATGACAAAACTCAGTTACACACAACATATATTAAATAAACATGTATAATCTTTCTCAAACAATGGAAATGATATAAAAAGAAAACTTTCTTGATTGAAAGCTTTTAATAAAATTGTGAGCAATAGTTAAAGGTTTCATTATTAATAAAACAGATCAAATTTGTGTGAAATCTACCATCTGCAACATGACATGAAAAAACTCAAAACCTTTCCCCAAATAGTCTCTTTCTCTCTCTATATTGCATGCATAGACAGAATGGTAAAATAGCAAACTTAGGGAGTAAAATTCCCAATTTTCTACATTTTTAATATAAGGGCTTTTCTAGAAACAAAACAATCATGTGCACGCCTCATACTGGGGTAGACAGATTCTGACCATTTATGGCTGTCCAGAAAAATGGTGCATTCAAAATTATTCAACATCTATTTCATTTATAGATAAGACTAACTGCACACAATATGTGTAACTCAACACAAAAGACAGACATTTAAAGGTCTTGTATCTATAGGGGTTCATAGAGAAGTAATAGAAGTAGTGACTTTGATTACTTATGAGATAATGAGAAGTTGACACAAGTGGATTATTGTTGAGTCTTTCACTAAACCGAAGCAGGACATTTTGGTGCTGCTGTTTTGGTGCTACCATTTTGTTTTAGCGCAAGACATTTTGGCACTGAGCCATTCTGGAGTCAGTCATTGTGGCATGTAATATGAATGTGTTTGGATTTGGTTCATTTGTTTGTACTAGAAATGTATTGTAATACCATGTGGTAATTTATCATACTGAAACTAATGGGGTATGCATTAACATTAATGCATTCATGTTTATAAGTGCCAAAACAACCGGCACCAAAACGGCTCAGTGCCAGAAAGTCCTGAGCCAAAATGTCACATACCATTTACTACACAATAATGAGTAGTTGAGAAATGTGGATTATTGCTGACTCTTTCACTGAACAATCATCCAATACTCAAGTATGGAATTATATGAATCAAATTCAGGTAAATATGCTTTAGGTACCCAATGAAGAAATTTAATGGTCAAATATTTGTCACTGGAAAATATACAGATATCAATACAGTTTGAAACTTGTCTCTTTATAAAATTAGTCTTGCTTGATTAACCAGACTTTCATGTTGACAAAAAATGCAAGATCAGCATTATGATTTAGTTGTCCAGGCAAAGTAATTTCTACCCTTGAGCATACATGATATTTAATGATAAATAACTACTTAGATTTCCTATCAATATCAATGACACTGGTACTCACAATGCAGCTTTGGCTCCTGAAGTATATGTCTGTGGTAGTGTAGCCTCCACATCTACAGCTGTCAGTGTTATGTGGATATAAGTAGAAAGATATGGAAATACCACTGTGTAAGGAAACAAAATAATTCCACTTAGTTTACTAAAAGACAGCATGTAATTGGAATATGGAACAGGGCATCATTACCTAACAGCACTATATTTTACATAATGATGTAAAAAGACATGCGCCTCTCCTATATTTTATCATTAGCTGATCATTCAAATCCCTATAATATGCTTATGATGTGAACATAGAACTGGGTACAAAAAAGTTTTTTTTTAGCTTGCAATTAAAAACTTTTGATTAAATTAACAATAGAGATATTTTTAAATATATCACTGTGAAATTTGATTAGGCAGAAATATAAATATCATGAAAATCAAACCTGTTTCATGGCCATACATTTTAAAATTTATTTTCTTCAAACCAACATTTATTCTCAATAAATAATCAATAGACAATGAAACATTAAATGAAAGTGTACATTTGTGTGTATGTGATTTAGATTTTAAATGCAGCTTTAAAACAATTTCTGTCATATTGCTACAATGTCTGCAGTGTGACTGTGATATCTAGCAGCATCATGCCACAGACATGTAGCATGATGTCATACCCAGTCAAATTATCCTGACACCAGGCCAACAGACCTAACACTAACCTCTTAATGCTGATCGCCAAGTGAGGCAGCTGTTAGCACCATTTCTTAAGTCTTTGGTATGACTTGACTCGAGTTCAAACCTGTGACCTCCTGCATCCGAGGTGGATGCTCTAACCACTAGGCCACTGGAGTGGTGAAAGTGTAGAAAAATACCTTCTGGTTGCAACATGGTAAAACCTAACCAACACTTAAAGTCTTGTCAAGCGAAATTAGTGTTTAAATATTAATATTTAATTTGGTTTCAATGTAATCATACCTAACCAACACTTAAAGTCTTGTCAAGCGAAATTAGTGTTTAAATATTAATATTTAATTTGGTTTCAATGTAATCATAAATGTGATATGCCCTAATCGATTCAAACATACCAACAGTCAATTAACTGTCAGAACAATGTCACAGTGCTTTCATGAGACTCCAATTACTATCAGTGTTTACTCGGTGGCTCCATTTGACAACTGTTTAAATTAAAGCAAATGAAAAATGTCATCACAGTATCATCCACGTGTAGGGTCAATTAAATTTCTTGTCAAAATTACACACCACAGACAAACTACTAAGTGTCTTCATCTGTACTTCAAATATTGAACAAGCAATATTCTGAAACCTGTAACACATTTTACATGTTTTTTTGTTTATTTTAATATTTATTTCTTCACAATTTAGTGTAGTACTTCAAAAAATAACCCTTGATAAGTTCTGAAAAAGTGAAAAATGTTGAACCCAAAACTCATTTTTCAGATAAATATTTGGGCTGCTGAACTGGATGTATTAGACTCATAAAACTGCAATTTGTAAATTGTTTTTATTTGTACCAACAATATGTGTCATCAATAAAAAACACTGAAGGATTTAAAATTCTATCTTACGGTACAAATGACTCAAGCTATGATGCTAAACTTCATTAGTGTCTGCTTAAGTTTGTTATTCATCTGTTCTGCTTCACAAAACTGTTAGTACCACGTGTCAAAAGAATTCATAAACTAAGTCTCTCATCAATTTATTGACTTAACTCACTTCTTCAGATCATCTATCCATATACATGTACATATATATTAAAATTCATTCAATGAAAACTATTTTTTGGTGCAGAACAATGGAGATTATAAATCTATCGCATCAATGAAAGTTGCAAGTACCTACCTCTCTTACTTATTCCACTCCACCACTATTAACTAAAACTTAAGTCTCCTTCAGAATACCATGCCCTGTCCTATGATGTTATTGTTGGGCTTGATTGGCTTAACAACAATTTTCAGCACACAATAGGCTATACATGGCAGTGAGTAATAATGGTGGAGGAAGAAACTGGGAAATATGTGGAAAGAACCACTGACCCACAAAAAGCTACTGGCAAGCTTTCTCACATATCCCCATTCATTGAATCTTAGACTTGAACCCACGCAGACAGAGGTGAGATGGCAGTGATCCATAACGGAGAGCACTTTAGACCACTCAATCTGTCCTATGATGTATTTGACACTTATAGACACTTTGACTTATGACTTATCAAGGGGAATATTTGCATCAATTTTGACAGTTGTTGATAATTATATAAAATCTGTCACAACAGGAGATAACAATTTGTTTTTGAAGATTAAAGAATGCCTAATAATGACTTTCATGTTAAAAAGGTTTTACTCGTAAAACTCAATTAATGGCAGCAAAATGAATGATAATCCATGTTGTGACATCCTTAAAAACAATACTCTTAGTCCCTTAAAGCCAATCCTAAGCATACATATTCCAATGAACTTAAGTCTGAGGTCCATAAAGAACAAATATTTATAAAACTTATTTTGCTACATTTTAACAATCATCAAAGAAAAATTACAGCCCTTAAAATCTAAGTATAATCGAATATTATCTATGACACTCAAGCTCCAAAACAAGGAAAAGAAACTCAGCATCCCATGCAAGAACCACTTGTATTTATATCAAGAAACTGAAGTTACAGGTGTTCAGTTACCACATTTGAGACTGCTGAAGCAAAGGGAATTAACTCCTACTCTTACCTTTATTCAGCAACCACTGAACTTCTTCATTGGCACAGGAACTTGGCATACAAATCCCAGTTACCAGAGGAAAACTTCTTCCCCCACCAACAGGAAATGGCTGGAAAAATTATATATATATATATATATATATATATATATATATATATATATATATATATATATATATATGGAGTTGTATACTCATAAATGCAAATCCCCTTACAATAGGAGCACATTTTGAATAGCCAATAATCTATGGTAATGGTTTGAAGGACTTATGCCAAATCAGAAATTGTAATTAAGTGTTTTAAAATAGATACATCATTACAAGCCTGGATGGTCCAAGATATTAAGTGTAATAAATGGATACCTGAACATACATAAGTCATACAAGGATGGAAATCAGGTCACAGAGACCCACTTTTGGTGAGTTGAGTTACTCTGTTATAGATGCATCCACATATCAACTTCAAAGTTTCCATTCTGTGAGGTTTTGGTTTCTTAATTACTTTTTACATAAACTGAGCTGCAACCAGTTATGTCATTCTATTTATAACATCTATTGACAAGTGCCTGCTTTAACTTGTATTAATACAAGGATCTTGTTTCAACTTATATTAAGCTTTGTTTCAACACATGTATTTGCCCATATGATATTATTCTCATTTTTCTCAACACATTCCTTTGTAATTTTGACATTACACTCATTTAATTTCAACACATGCCTTTGTAATTTGACATTACACTAATTTCATTTCAACACATGCCTTTGTAATTTTGACATTACATTCATTTCATTTCAAAGCATGCCTTTGTAATTTTGACATTACACTCATTTAATTTCAACACATGCCTTTGTAATTTTGACATTACATTCATTTCATTTCAAACATGAAATAATATTGTTATAAAATTGCTAAGATAAGGTGGGAATCATGTAATTCAAAAACACAAAACAATGTTGAATGAGTATTATTTAGGTATATAGGACTGGACATAGATGATCAACAAAAAAATATAATCTACTTTGATATTACATACTAAGGACATGTGTTACGACCCTGGAGTTCCAAGTGCGTTAAAAAATCAATTTTGTATAAATCTTAATATTTCATTTTATTTCATATCGTCTAACATGTTTTGATAAGTTTACTTGAGTCGTAGATGTAGTTCATGTTGGCACGTGCTGTGTATGATGACGAAAATTCATTGTTCAGAAGTATTGGAAAATTGCATGCTTCCTCGTGTGAGTGCAGTTCAGGCTATGCTTTAGCATTCCCATATATGCTTTGAGTTTTTGCGATTCATGCAGTCACATACAAACTGTCCTGTTCGAGAGTCAACAGTCACGGACAGACTGTTGTAGTTGAGTCGAGTCATACAACTTTTAATTTGTTGTGCCAGCAGAAGAATTCGTTATTATATTTACGTAAAATGACACAACCCGTGTTAGAGGAACTATTCACTTCTTTATAACTTTCCTTGCGAGCAACATTGCATATTTGGACGTTTTCTTGCTAATTTTGGAATGGGTCAACACGTACATTGTTTTTGTGAAAAATTCTGGAAATTGCGGACAACCATCATTTTGGACCGGAACATCATACTTTAGTCTGTGCTTAGAACTTTTTTCAGGACTTATTTTATTAATTTTGAACAAAATTAGGACCATTTCACTAAAACCATAAGTCATTGTTTTAAATATTTTACATTATTTCATATTCTAGTAAAATTGTATGATTGTTAAAATTTATAAAGCTTGTTGTGTGCACTTTTTTTCTTTTTATGTTACATAGAACGAGCCGTTTTGCAACACATGATATTTCAAACAGTTTTGAATAGTTGTCATTTCTGCCAAGTATAAAGACCGTTGATTAGCCTATCGTTCATACTGGTTATGTTTTACTTCAGGGATGGATGTGATCTTTATGTAGTGCATTTGCAAACCTCCTATCTATGGCCTGTTTTGAGTTATATTTTTATTTTACAGGGTTCATTTGCATATGAAAATGAAATTTGGGACCCAAAATGTGTTTCTGTTTTCAGAGATGAGAGGTAAAACTTTCCTGAATAAGTTTTATTCAAATTAAAGAAACCAATTTGGACCAGAAAATAATTTTGGTTTCAACATGATCTTGCTTTTAATGTGATTGTGGTCTTGAAAGGTTTTGCTGTATATAGGGGAAAAAGTGTGGCATATATTAAAGGTGTAACAAAGAAAATGTTGAAGCTATAGAACACAAAGAAAGAAAACTAATGAGTCACAAAATTACAAAACTTGGGTCACAGTGACATTATTTTGACATTGCTGAATTACTCTCCCTGAGATGCATCCCCATGATAAATTTTTGGAGTGACCCTCTCACCTCCATAGCCACCTGCTATCAAAATGAAACCTCCTCATCATTAACATAAATATATACATTTCCAAACTTGTAACATGATGGAGAAACCATCTTTCAGTGATAACCCACTTTGCTGTTACACCAACCCCTTTCCCACAATGAATAAAAATCCCTAAAATTCATACTGTCTATTCCAACAAAAGACCAATAAATTCAGACAATTCATATAACATATTTACTGTGTATTTTGGGTCACAATAAAACATACATAATTAGTTTTGTTTCGTGTCCCAGATCTTATAATATAACTTCTTTTCACCTTGGTTATGTCTGGTTTCATTACTACTGTTATTCATTTGAGGGAATAATTGTGGTTGAATTGACCACTCTGGTGGCCTTGTGTTTGAAGCATCTGCCTCAGATGTGGAAGGTTGCAAGTTCAAACCCCGGCTATGCCATATCAAAGACTTAAAATAAAAATGTTACAAACAACTGCCTTGCTTGGCACTCCATATTAAGAGGTTAGTGTTGGCACTGATCAGCCTGATCTGAGGATAATGTGACTGAGTGGGACATGCAACATGTCTGTGACATGAAGCCTCAGTGATAGACATCACTATAAACTGCAACACTGCAGACATTGTAGAGATATCACTTAAAAATTATTAAAGCTACATTAAAAATGCAAAATTACACACACACAAACACACACACACTCTGGCTGAATTACTTGTTCGGCTGATACTCATTATATCCTTATCAACACTTGCTATGGGACACTGGTCCCCTGCAGATAAGTTATCCTTCTGATTAGTGAGGGGTTTGGGATTACTGGACTACATAAAAGTATGGATACTTGATTTCCTAACCTCTTTTGTGTGACTGTGGAATAGCAGGTTAGAATGTAGTGCTTGGTATATGAGGCTGACCTTCTTCATGGACATTTAGATTAATGCACTCCTCTCCATGAAAAAGAGGTTATCATAAGCAGCCATGGAAATGGTGAGCTGTACTATTAAGTATGTGAATCATGAACAAGACTTGACTCCAAGGCATGTTTGCTGATGGAGATCCATGCAGAGATGTAGGCCATAATAAGCCTTCTATAACAAAGCTTTCAAAAGCACAGACCCAATTGCTAGGATGAACCAGTAGTTTGTGTCAAGTTATAATTTTCAGTCCATGCCTATATAGGTTAGTTAAAACTTTCTCAGGCTAGCCATGTCTCTGTCAATGACTTGGACTTGCAACATGCCTTTTGAAAATGGCCAGACAGAAGTTAGAGGGCAACTGTCAATATAAAGACAAAGACCAGTTAACCCCTGGGTCTTTTAGATGCTTTGGATGCATGATCTTTAAGATTCCTTCCAAAGCAGTGTAAGATATCAGCAACTGCACTGACTGCAGTGATTGCATTTTCTGAGTAAACCATGGTGTAAAAAATGATTACACGTCACCTCACCTTTGATTTTACTGGCATCAAGTAACTACTATAAACATCATTCAGTGATCTTTACCTCTCATTCAACACAAGCGTTTATGCAATCTCTATCTTTACATCTGAACTTTTCACTGCAGTACACAGTTCATGCACCAATAATTACTATGATTAATTACAGTACAGGTGAGACTTCAAATAAAAAACATAGCACACAGTTCACTCATCTGGCATGATGAATCACCATGATCATAAATGCCAATAATTACCTCATGTTAGTTACACTGTTGGTTACAGTGACCTTCTTTGGATTTAAGGTAATCTGCCAGACAGGACATCAACAGAACCCCAAAATGAACTTTAAACACAAAATTTGAGTAAAGTCAGATACTTCTTTTGAAAAGAAATACAGATCTTATCATTATGCAACCACTCAACAAGTTTCATGATTCTAGCTAGTGCTCCAGGACAAGATGGCTGCCATATATGGATAGTTCTAACACAGCTCCACACAATTCAATGAACTTTTTGTAAAAACTGGTGTTATATATGCTAATACAATTGCCATATTTTATGCTGTGGATTATGATGATATTAAGGTAGTGTGAGTGAAATATAATGTGAATACTTTTATAATTTTCAAGTAAATTTGGAAACCTGTTCAAAACAAAGGATTTAGGTCATCCAGGATGGCTAAAAAAGTGGATTAATTTGAAACGGAAATAGATCTCTGAAGTTCAGATGATATCAAATCAAACACATTATGCAAGTTTCTTTTTCAAAAGTTTATGAATATGTGCTAGTAATACATAAGGCTTTTCATATTATGCTTTCTATCACTGTTATGAATAAGCTGAAAATATCAGAACCATGAAAACATATTTAAACACCAGCCTTATAGGTTCCTTACCCAGCACACTCAGCTCCACCATTTTTTAGTGACCACAATCTTAATTTTTTGACAAGGAAGGTTCAATGCAAGAGAAATAATAAAAATACACACAAAACTATCACTTACAGATCATTCAAAAATTTTAATGAAGAACAATTTCTCAATGACCGATATAAAATTCCATGGAGTATGATCCAAAATTTGGATAACAGAGATGAAGCTCTGAGGGTGTGGACTCATTTATGGATGCAGTCTCTAAGCATGCACCACTGAGTACATCGAGTAAAGACTGATTACATAAATAATTTGCATATATACAACCAAACTGCAGCATTTTCATCTTTGTAAGTAAGTACTACAAACTCACTGCCCAAGCTCTAATCTGTTAATCAGAAATCAAGTAATTTTTATGTGGATCATTGATGCCTCAGTCATGTAAGTCTTAACTTCAATTACTATATAACTGCCACCAAATCAATAAGATCTTTTCAGCTCGATTCTAAAAGTGTCAGGCCACACATGTAGATGTTGTAAAATTATATGATTATGCAAATTTTTGACAAACTGCTGAATAGCTTAAATCAAAGCAGCATATATATTTTTAGAGCTTCATAGCTTTGCAAATTCAAGCAAATAAAGGTTTAATCTATTTTCTTTTCTCTTTCTCATAGTTCTTTGATTTCTGTACAACTGTAATGTTCTCCTTTACAGATCGAACCTACAAAGAGATTCCAATAGACTTGGTAGTTTTATTAAATGCATGGTTTAAACCAAATCATTACACTAAGTAATCATTTCTAAAAACCCTAAATGTTATGTCTAAACTCCATCCTGATCAAATAAATTTCACATAATGGAAACCGAAAGAGACACAAATTTTGAATGTCAAGTGACTAGAATATTGTTAAATGACATGGATGCCTCAGCCAAAATTTTAAAATCAGCAAACATGATTCAATATGCAAGGGGAAAGATCAACAGTCCAAATGAAAGCACAAGTTAAATTTTGTCAGAAAATGTTAATAACCCAATTTGACCCAAGTTCTTTTACATCAACCTAAAATTAAAATTCAGTCTATTAAAGTCTTCAAAATTTTAATCAGAAATTAAATCCTGAGATAGATGGACAAACATACAGAATTGAAATCAATGAATAGCTATGATTAAGACAATTGAATACCATGAGGCATAACAGTCGTCTCCCTTAGGTTATAATAGAAACCCCTTTTGAAATCAAAAGGTGGTACCATAACGAGCATGATCTCATAACAGTGGGGAAAGCCTATCACCAAGGGTGTTTCAATGAGGGCCAGCATGTGAAGTTGATAAACTACATATGCATTTAATGCAAACATTTTATGATATTACAGATTTCATTCAATTCTTACCATCCATCTTTTTTAAAATCTACACTACTACACTACTACTGCTACAAAGAACAGGATTGTTTCTGTCTCAGTTGTACATGTATAATCACACACACACACACACACACACATACACACACAAACTAACAGACAACACTTACTGCTTTCCCATCAATGTATACAGCCACACTAAAATACTGTCCTTGGATCTGTTTACTGCCTGTTGTATTTTCCAGGACAGGTGAGAGGATCTCCATACACTCTTCAAAAGCCCCTGGCCAGAACCACCTGCCCTGTAAAATCCCACTGGGAAGTTTGGAAGAAGCATCAAACACTGAAAAATTGAGAATTACAGCATTTGAAACATCCAATCTATTTTCATTTGTATGTTATAACATCTTAAACTTTATAAACCCTGGGATAACGAAAACTCCTAGATAACGAGATTTCATTCTAAATGACCTCAATATACTGTCAGCTCATTTATTTTTGCAGTATCAAATTATTGCTGTTTTAAGAAGAATTACAATTTTGTTGATATTTATACTCATAGATTCAACGAATTCAAGGTATGACCATTTTTTTGGTTTCACTGCTGAGTCCAGAAACCATCTATGATATTTCTCAGCAATAACATGATTTCAGATTAGCTGCTGTGGTGGCCATATTTAGATGTAAGATTGGCACCATTTTCATTTCGGAAAAACTCAGCATCATTAGAAATCATTTGGTGAAAATCCCAAGTGAATGACATATATTTGGAGGAGTTGTAAAACAAGATTTTCAAGATGGCCACCATGGTGGTCATGATGAATGTCAGGTCAGCCCCATTTTCATTTAGTCCTAAAATGATCCTATAATTAATCTCCCTGTGAAAACCCCACATCAACAAGACCTTCCATTTAGGATGAGTAGCAAACAATGGAATCTTCCAGCTGGTATCCATGATGTCCATTCTGGATGTCAGATCAGCACTATTTTCATTCAAGGCCACATTGACATCATAAGAAGCAAAACAGACCCCATGATTTTCAAGATAGTAGCCACAACGGCCATACCTGATGTCAGATAAACACCTTTTCTCACCCACTAGTCATCACAAGAAGAGTTATGGTGAAAATCCAAAGTCAATCTACCAACTACCTAGATGATGAAGTAATACGATTTTTATGGCTATCATATCAATACAATTTTCATTTGGACCAACTAGGCATAATAAGTCTTCAATTATAATCTTCTTATCAATTAATCTTTCCATTCGGTTGGAGTTATAATAACAAGGTTTTCCAGAGAGCCATTTTGACAGTCATGTTGGACATCAAAGCAGCACAATTTTCATTAAAGATCAACTAAAGATCAAAGAAATTCTTTTTGTGAAAACCCCTTGTTGACATGCCTTGCCATTCAGGAGGATTTGAAATAACTGATTTTATTAAAGATGGTGACTTTGGAAACCACACTGAATATCAGAGAGGCATCATTTTCATTTCAGATGAGCTAGACACCATAATAAAGAGAGTGTCAGGTGAAAATCCATCTCAGTACAACTTTCCATTCCAGTGAGATACCAATAACAAGATTTCCAATATGTCTACCAAGATGGCCATATTGTGCAACACACCAGCACCATTTTAATTTCGGACCAACTATGCATTATAAGACATCTTTTAGAGAAAATCCCATGTTTATAAAGCCAGCCATTCAGGATAAGTATCGATAACAAAATTTTCAAGCTGACTACTGTGGCAGCCATATTGGATGTCCATATGGTACCAGTTTCACTTAAAACCAACTAGATATCATACAAAGTCTTCAAATGAAAACACTATCTTATATGACTTTCAGTTCAGGAGGAGGTGAGATAACAAGATTTGTAAAATGGCTATCAAGTAGCCATAATGGACATCAAATTGTCATCATTTTTATATCAGACCAAACCGACATCATAAGAAACATAAAACCCCATGTCAATATGACCTTCCATTTAAGAGTGATATTAAAATAAGATTATCAAGGTAGCAGCCATAGTGACCATACTGGAAGTCAGGTGACCATACTGGATGTCAGGTGACCATACTGGAAGTCAGGTGACCATGCTGGATGTCAGGTGACCATACTGGATGTCAGGTGACCATACTGGATGTCAGGTAAGTACCTTTTTCACTAATCAGACATTACAAGCAGACTTTTGGTGAAAACGCAACCCTGATACAACCATCTACTTAGAAGCTTAAGCAATAGCAAAAACAGATTTTCATACCTATTTTATTAGCACCATTTTCATTTGGACCAACTAGACATAATAAGAAGTCTTCCATTAAAAACTCCAGATCAAAATCAATGCTAACAAGGACTGGAGCTTTTATAACCTGCTCCAAATTTTGGACAATCTGTTAACATCACTCACCATTTCAATGAGTGATGTTAACAGTCAGTAGAGATTAAATGAGTCTGCTGTCAGGAAGTCCTGAGGGTGTGGACAAAAGCTTCATATAAGCTTTCTCTATGCTGTTTGCATATATGATTGAACAGCTAAAACATTGTAAAATAGATTTATTATTCCTTAGAATGAACATGTAATCTTGAAGTCATTTCTTTCTTAATTCAATACAATTACATGCACACTAAACAAGCATATACTGTATTACAATACAGATAGATAGAAAATTACGAAAAAAGCAGATAGAATGGTTTCCAGACATAGAGATAATAAAACTTACTCTGGTAGGCATATGTCACTGAAGCATTTCGATTTTTAAGGTCTGCAATGAACCTCTGTAAATCAGCAGTACAGTATGATGAAGTCTCACTGGACAGACTGTGATTCTCGGGTATATGTTCTACCAATACTGCAGCAATAAAAGATTTTGTAACCAGTCCATCTTTAATTTCATTCAGTAGGGTCTCAGTGCCATATGGAATTTTTGAATACTTTGACATAGGAATATGAACAGGAATCCCAATGTAAGTCAAATCCAATATATCACGATGCTCAAAGTTATGTTCTGATGCATTCCCACTACCAAACATAATTATAACAAAGCACACAATGGCCAAAACGCAGTATCTCAATTCTGATATCATGCTTGAGTTCAATACTTTTTATGAAAATTATTTGAATTTTTTTTATTTATTTAAGATAAATTATTTAAGATATTTTGCAAATCTAAAGTTAAGAGTGACAAGGTTACAGTTTGAAGTTTTATAAAATTATTCACAAAAATAGTTGCATTAATCAGATCAAATAGGCAAAAAAATGATCCACAATAATTCATGAAAATTCATGTGATCCTTCTGTTTGGTGGCAAGGTGCAGGAGTCATATATACTGTAAGAAAAAAAGTACAATTAAATTTCATGTCTCTTAAATTTGGGCTTGCATGCATAATATATGTACAAATCTTAAGTAAAAACATTTAGGCAATTAATCATAAGTGGATTAAACCTGAATGTATACTATTATATGTCATTTATATTACAAGTTAGACTGAGAAGTTTATACATAAATGGCTTAGTTAGGTTTACAATCTGTAAATGTTAATAAAATCTATGAATATGTAAATGAGAATATATGTGGATGTCATTGACACATGAACTACCTGTTCCAGTATATATTTACACACTATGAGGATAGTTCAGTAGAATGCTTTTAATGTTACTTTTTTTCCTTAAAGTATGTAAAAATGACTTTCACATCAAGTGTTACATTACTAGGGAAACAGCAGCAATGGACAATGGTTATAGTGCATTTAGGTTTGGTAAACATATTGCAGCCTTAGTTAACAGGTATATCTATGTATTGATTTGTGATAGAAATCACATTTATATCAATTTAAAAATATATTTGTATGCATGTTCAAAAATGCATTTTCTGCCCATCACACACATTGACTCTGAATTGCTTCTGTGTATGTGCCATTGTGTTGTACACCTAAATTTTAGGCAGATTAATTTAACATTCCAAGATGTTATTTTACTTGTACATATATCTGAATGCTTTACTTTTGTACATATATCTGAATGCTTTACTTAAGAAAATACAATTGCCACAGTGAAAAACAAAACCCAGGAAACAATTACTAGAAAATAAAACTTAAAAAACAAGTGAATGCTAACAATGCAAGCCTTTTATTCAGAATTTGTGTCGATATTGGAGAGTAAATGCTCAGTGACAGAAACTAGTTCCACAATTCCACACAGCAAAACCTCAAGCTTGTAACTACATGTTCCCCACCATAGACAACCCCAATTTTTTCTGGATCATATACCATGGGTCCTAACCCAAAATCTACTGTATATTATTATCCTTAATTTTAACAATGGTTACCATACTGACAAACCATGGTGAATTTCTGTCCATCAATTTAGTCTTAAGGGAGACAGACAATAAGAAAAATGAATAGATAAATGGACAAACTTAGATGTATCACTTTATCCCCTGCTCAGAAGAGGGCTAATCTAGAAACCAGCTCATTTCAATTCATTTCAATCAAATTGTGAGATTTAGCATAATATTCTGTGCAATTTTAACAAATTATCAAGGATCTTTTTCTTCAATGTTAGTCATGTGCAAGGGTTTAGAAAAGAAACAAAATTGTATTCGATTCACTTTTTCACTATTAGAAATAAGCGGTATAACTATTTCTTCTGTTACATATAGCAAAAAAGAGAAATTTAGAAAAGAAGCAGTTATTAGAAGAAACTATGGAATTAGGTAAAGATTGTGAAACTTCAAAAAATTTACCTGAACTGAACCAGAAAATGGAAGAGATCATGGAATGCAAGAGGGGGTCACAGTCTGTTCTAGAGCTAAATGTGTTGAGGAAGGTGAAAAGATTACAAAGTAGTTCTATACTCTTGTGAAAAGAAATTAGGTTACTAAAATGATAACTACATTAATTAGGGATAATGGGGCACAAACAATAACTCAAAGGAAAATTTGCAAGAAACTATTATATATTTTGAGCTCAGTACATGTATTCAAAATTTGACTCCATCAATTTAAATTAAAATTTTAATAATGTGAATGTGGATATTCCAGAAATTGATAACTTGGAGAGACTATCATTAGAATGACCTACATCTTGTAAAGAAGCATTCAGATTCTTGATATAAATGGGAGACAATCAGGTTAGGGTTACAGTACATGTGCTAATAATTGACTCTGAGAAGGCATTTAGTTATGTTGCTTGGTCCTACATTCTTAATTCCCTATTCATTCTTCACATTTTGGAGATTGTATTACAAACTAGATATAAATTCTTTTGTTACAATGCTACATTAATTGTTGCTGTAAATATCTACATCTCTTCTTGGTTTAACATGTATATGTATGTTTTGTGCAGAGATACTGGCACACATGATAACAGTTAGTCCAAATATTTAAGGAATACTAATTAATAATAGGTATCTATATAGTCAATGCACACTACACCCGCCGGAAGCTGCAGTCGCGCGCCCATAAATACTGCCCTTTATGCTCATTCACATCAATAGCATTAATATACTTGCAACAATCTAGGAAACGGCAACGGCTTAAAGTGATACGCCTCTGGCATACTTTGCCAACACAGTAAGAATCGTTATATGTTTCTGATTAGAGAGAGAGAGAGAGAGAGAGAGAGAGAGAGAGAGAGAGAGAGAGAGAGAGAGAGAGAGAGAGAGAGAGAGAGAGAGAGAGAGAACTGCATATGGGCCCAATTATCCTAGCTAGGTTAATGATTCCATTCTACTACACGACTTGCCCATTAAAACTGCTTTAGAGCTAGTCTAGTACTAATATTAGTTCCTTAGTCCTTTTGTGGACAACCACGACAAAACAAGTTGAGGCTACGACATTGTAGCTAGGGCTAGCCTACTTCTTGGCGAATACACATTACCGTGCATTAAAAACAATTTCATCCCATCGGCTACAGCAGTAAATAGTCTTCTTTTGTCACATAAATTAATGTTAAAATATATCGAGGTCTACCTGCTTATTTGCGTCTCAGACAACACATTGAATCGTGTCTATGAAAAAGTCAGGGGTAACATGGTCCTATTCATACCACTGAGGGCGTTGACCTGAGATCGACAACTTTATTGTTAAAGCTGACCACTATGATAGTGACTGAAATACGGGAAGCAGTCAATCTTAGTTTTTCTTACTAGCAAAAAATATTTTAATATGACTTTATACACAGAGACACATAGACCAACAAGTAAGTCTCTGCCTTTTTTTTTTAATCTGACAGCAGCAGCAGCAGAGACCTACTTGTTGGTTTAAGGGACACAGAGGTATATCCGACCGTGTTGTGGCTTATTCTGACCTCTGATATGTTTAATTCCGACCACCATACATGGACCGTATGTATACAAGTTTCATCTCTAAAGTACAAAGAATTTATTTATCTTTACATATTTAAAAGCTTTTGTTTTTATTTTGTTTCAGATAGAGACAACATCAGATAGAAGCGATATTGCTACACAGATAAATGTAGATGTTGTTATAGAGATTATTGCAAAGAGAATTAACATTTTATTTTTATTTAGGTTGATACCTTTAATTTTTGCATTTATTTCTTTTTAATTATGTATTTATTCCTGTTTCTTTTTTCTTTCTTTAAAGTTCAATACAAACTAATCATAATTCTACATTTTCTTTAAGGTTGTGATCATGGTCAGAACTGTCCTCATATGAAAAAAAAAAAAACAAAAAAAAAAAACCCAGGGGTAAATATAACCACTATACAGAACATTGCATATTACTGTTATTTGTCATAAAACTAGCGCATTTTTACTTTTCTAGAGAGACAAATCATCATTTGAAAGATCTGATAGCATACGTTATTGAAAACTATACAAATCTTGGATGACGGATGTCTAACTAGCGGCCTGACAAAAAAAATAAAAATAAAATATCAATGCCCATTCTGAATTCGCGCAGAAGCGAGACTACTGAAGCTATTACATCATTTTGTCATGCGATGCACACTTGGAAACATCTTTACAATATGAATACGCATGTGCACAAATAAAAACAAAGAACAAAGTAAGTAATTTGCATATCTTTGTAAACAGAGGGAGGTACATCAACAGTCGGAATTACCCTACTGGTATAATGGTACCAATTGTACAACCCCCAGGTGGGTGGAGCTTAAGGTGTATTTAGAAATAAACAGCAAAACTAGCTGTGATTCGTGCATTATGTAAGAGTTGTACTTTCTGTTTGACTTAAAAAAGTTGAGCCTCTTGGCAACATTTGAGATTCTGTTAATTCATATCTAGATCACATTTTGTTTTTTTAAGATTTTTTTTAAAAATCTGGTACTCATGACTGAAAATGTGTCTCGTGTAACTAGATAACTCTTACCCCTGTCTAGTTCCAGCAGAGTTATCTCTCTTAAATACAGTTGAGTACCTATTTCCGTCTTTGTCAAACCACAGGAGTCTGCAGTTTTATCAATAAAGCACGACGAAATTTCTGACTACATGAAATCACCGTAACGGTATTATCTAACATTGTTCTCTGTGACAGTGGGTGACATGTACGCTAAGGAAGGATAGAAAATATATTTATTTCACTCACAAAACATTAGCATTGAGTTCTATTGAAAAAACAATTGGTACCGTTATACATACTGGTCGGAACAAGACCATTTTACGCTAATAATTATACAGGCAAGGCAATCCCGTTTATTCAATGTTTTGAACACTAGTAACCATTAACAGAAAATTCTGGACGAAAAGTTATTGAATGCTATGGACGGTTTACGTTATTAGCCAGATTACTAAACTGGATAAATATAAAAGAACAGTCAAAATTTAATAGTTCGACTGTTTTACAGTACGCACAGTTTTCTATTGTGACAAATCTAGTTTGTTTAGTCCAACGCTATATTTTCACGGGCTCTATATATTCGCGGCAAACGTATTTTTCCGATTAATTTCGGACACGTGTCGTCTAGCGGTTGTTTACGTATGTATAACTGTAGCCAGCAAGGATGCAAATATCCTAAAGCGAAATTTCCTAAAAAAAAGTCAACATTTTTTTTATAATTTTACAATAAAAAAAGAATGAACATCACTTTTTTGTAAATTTGTAAAGTGCATGTAATTACATTGATCAGCGTATTCACAACTCCAGTCAAACTTGCTATACCTGCATTGGATTTGATTAGGAAATATATTCATTGTATGGCCTGACATTTGATGCTTATAGTTCATTGTCATAAAGCTTGAACATGATACACGTCATTACAAGGTTATAGTTATTATTGGATTGACCGATATCTTTTACAGAAATAGAGAGAAAATTTCAAGAAACTTCACAATTTGTAACAATGCAGCAATAACAGATCGGTTTTATTGTGTACCGATAACAACATTATATACTGCGATAATACAGCATTCCAGGCTACTAGATCATATCTTTAGTAGCAATAAATGTGAGAAATCATTGGAACTAACCTTGCAATTGGTTGCAAAACATGCAGCAATATGGTAATGATACTATTCATAATGCCACACTGAGCTGCTTTAAATATGAAATTATTTAATTTCGTTCTTATAGTTTATTTCACATAGCGTCACAAATTTTCTCCTATCTCTAACTCTAAAAAAATTTAAGATCAGCATTGCTAGATTAAGTTAAAAGTACCAAATTCATTTCACAAGAAGTATTTAAAACTATTTAGGTACTTCTAGCTACATTTAGAGATGCTAATATGAAAATTTACTGAGTTACAGATAGGTGTATGTGTTGTTACAATTTCAAATCAAAAGATGTTTGTATGTTTATTTACTCATACAACTATATATATAGATATATTCAGTATATTCAAATTCAGTATATATATATATATATATAGATATTGGTTGGCTTACGTTAGTCTCGAGAGACAATGGAAATGCGCCCATGAAAGGTGTCTTAGTTTGTAGCTGTGCAACGTCTTCTGTGACTATAAAGTCCCACACGTGAATGGCAATCCTTGCTGCATATTTTACTTAGCGGGTAGATATATAAATATTGTGGGCAGATTTTTACTTTGAAAACAGAATATGAAATGTTATACATGGCATTCTTCCAACAAGGATAAAAAATTTATTAGCATTCTGTCCACAAACACAGTGCTGTCATATAAAGTTCAGGCTACCAACGATGTGATTCCTTAAATAGTCTTTAATATTTGCGGTATAAAATATTTTAATATCATGTTATGGCCACTTGTCCATACACAAATAACAAAATTCCATTTTTTTTTTCAATCAACGTTGAGAAAATTGTTTAAATTCATCCAGACTGATTAAAATAAGCAGCAAATGAGTCATCATCTTCATAATAAAGATGAAACACACACAGTTGTCATGAAACTGACACAGATATATCAACAAAATGACAACATAATTTGTTAAATTCAATCATACAATTCTTTCAATCAAATGATGGAAAAGTATGAGGACTTTATGATTTCCTATATGTTTGATATAGACAATCGGAAAGTCAGCATACTTTTCCACTATTTGATGGAAAGTGGTATATGATTGTATTCTAAATGTAACGTGTGTGCTTATATTGTTTTATTTACATTTGAGTGCTTCGTTTGACAAAGTTTTTTTCTATAGGAATCGAAAGAGGGAACCGGAAAGTCATTGAAACTTGACAAATTAAACGTAATGCAACAATATCAAAACAGTTTTAATATGCCCCAGTAAGTACATTATGCACCGATAATACAGCATCCCAGGCAATTCTGGTACATGCATATAGAGATACAGCTGGAAGGTCTTTATTTTTTGAGTTACTGGTATTTTTAGTCTATCACTGATACTATAAATTTATTGGCATGGTCCCTCTCAGAATTAACATCAAAAGTTAAAGGGATTTTATGTATTCTTTTTTCTCCAATATGTATGTGTAGTTTGTGTTACTATATTTTTTTATATATAAAATTATAATTTTATTAATTTTGACTTAGAATATGTATGCCATGTTACTTTTTTTGTATAGTTCTATCAGTTTTGTTTTTTCCTCGGCTTTATAAGAAAAGGATACTTTATAGGGAGCGACAATTTCATTTTCCGGATTTTCTTTTAAGCCTGGATATTTTTTATTTATCATAGATCATAATTTTTTCAAGTAAAATAATGGCAATAATATTTTTTGTGTGCAAAAAATCAGAGTAAAGATATTTATATTTATGGTATTTGAGAGCCAGATTAAAAATAATACCTTCTCCCCCAATTAAATAGTTGGTCCTGTATAGACACTTTTTGTCAAATGTAATGGGTTCTTTTCACTTTTAGAGGGACAGCTTATTGTTTCATCATTTATTATGAATAGTTCTTGCTTCTTACATCAGAACAATTATGAATATATTAAATTCCTTTAAAATGTTGCATTTGTTTCATACTTCAGTATGCAGCAAATGAGCTAATGCTTGCATTTTTCATTGTTCACTGAAAAGAAAATTGTGTATTGTGATAGTTTGCTAAGGTCAATTTAATTTCATCGCAAGCCGTGGGCAGCAATATGCTGTACTCCTGTACCTAGGATGCCTGTCCATCAAGTAAGGAATTATTAAATTTTTCTTCTACATATTTAGCAACATCTTTATATTCTCCAGTAAAGCTACGGAGGAGACATGTTTCTATGAAGAATTTAAGGCATACATATTGTTTTATTTTACTAGTTAAAAGGTTTTTAGTTTTAACACCAGGCCCACCCATTCAGGAGGAGTAGTGATAGCAAGTTTTTCAAGAGGGACCCTGTAAGATGGGGAATCTTACATCTAAAATAAACGTTGTCCCAGATATTATCTTGATTTTAAGTATTGATATGAAGATAATGCATAACTTTTTCAATATTTTCAGAGAGAAGAATGATCATTACAAAAAGAGTGCAAAACTTGTTGGTATTTTTGCATGTTTTTTTTTTATTTCTTTTGGTCTCATGATTTCAACCAGTTTTCTCTGTTGCATTTTTTTTTTCATTTATTTTCTTTAAGTTATAAAATTCTTTCCAATGAAAATAAAGTCTTAATAGTTTTAAAATTTGAATTACATATTAGTGCATATATGTTGTATTATGTTCCAAAGGATCAAACAACTTGTCTGGTTATGAACTAAAAAGAAAAAGGAAGAGTTTGCAAACACACTGATGCAGTGTAGTCAATATAACTATACACTGTATATGAAAAACTCCATCAACATGCAGAAATCCAAGCCAGAAAGGACCACAACTGCATCCAAATTCAAGCTGGAAAAGGTGAAACTTAGTTCATCTGTAATTGATGATAATACTGTGTAAATTTCGCAGCTCTAGGTTGAATAGTTATTGTGCTAACAAGCTGATCAGTTTGATGTGCAGAATTCAAGTCAAAAGAAGGACATAACTGTATCAATATTTCCATGTCAGTGCTCAAAGAATTCATTTTTAGTCATAGGTCCAGGGCAAAAAGCTTTAAAAATATACCACTTGCAGACTTATCATCCAACTGCACAACAAGACCGTAGTTTTTTTTTTACTATTATTTCCACTCCTGAAACATTAAAGCATGGGTCCATTTAACTTGTGATATTGTGTACAAGACTGCATCCTTCATCACACTACGCTGTAGAGGGACTCAGAACTAATGTGATTTTCAACAATTTCACAATTTCTGCATTCTCCGGTGTGGAATTCTGAATAATAAAATTTATACCTCTACTCTTGTAGACTAGGACTTGATGCCTTAAGTTTTGCCATCTGTTCAATATATGGCCAGTGTATTTCATCATGATTGGTAGGTATAAGCATTAGGGGACCTTGGAGTAGTTCATTTTTTGAGTGCTGCAAAAATCTCCATGTTTCTTATTCAAAGCTGAAAAAAGAAATGAAGTCAGAGTGGCATTGATCTTATTCATATTTTGATCAATCAGTAAAAACAGTAGCTTCAAGTTTCCGGTGATAGTCCTAGGTATATGTCACAATTACGGACAACTCTAGCTTTGTATCATTATAATCTGCAGCTACCAAATCTCTGAACTGAATGGAAAAAAATAAATGTAAATATTTAAGTATCTTAAGGATTAAAGTCTTTTTAGTATGGCTTTTGTAATTCACTAATTATCCTAGCTTTAACAGTCATACAGGTGCCGCTAATAATATATGTACCCAGTGATACATTACCAAATAAACCCAGGTAAGGGTCAATTCATTAATAATTAGAGGTTACCAATGAAAAACAGATGGTACTGTTCCCCATTCATTGGTTATGTGCATCACTCTATACATAAAGTTTACAGCTTTCAATACAATTAAACGGAGGATCTTTGCAAGATGGCTGGATTAAAAGGAGTCCCAGCAGGTGCTAAATAATTTCCCAGTGTCTTTAAAGAACTTCAGAATGAAAATGCTGTAATTTGCAGGGCTCAAGATTCCTTTCAGGAAAATTAGAAAACGGGAATTTAGTTTTACAGGCCCAATGGGCAACTCACTAAGATTATGGGAGGGCCTAATATAGATTAGAAGGATCCTGGGCTTCTGGTAATCTGATCTTTTTATCTACAAGGTTTCATGTACAGATCTAGTCAGCTTATGGTTATGGCATTGTGTACATAGTTTCACATTTCTATGATAAACAGTGTTTTAGTAATTGTTTAACAGGTAGGCAAAAATAACAGATAATTGGCACATTATTGATGTTAAACAATGAACTTTAGTGCTTATTTTGGGTAGAAAAAGCACACAGATTTATTCCCAGTGTGCAAATCTGCATCTACTCAATAAAGCTTTCCTAAGCATAGGCAGTGGTTTTCATGACTCCTGCATATAATGCTAACACCATATTTGGCAGCTTTTGCATGTGCAGTGCTTGAGATTTGACCCAAATTGGGAAAGCATGAAATATGGGTCACAACGACCTATTTATGTAACAAGATACATCCGCTCTCCAAATTATTCATGACTCGTGATATAAGAGTGTATTGACAAATTGTAAAAATCCTGCAAACACTTAACCTAAACCATTAAAATGTTAAACATGGGTCCAACATTGGGAGTCTAATGCCACCCCAACCCCCACAAGTTCTAAAACGCTGGGTACTCAGGGAAAATTATAGGGTGGTATCAATATCATTATTCACACCTGTTTAAATTTTCAGAAGTTAAATCATTGCTAACTGCAGTGTGAATGATGGACTACACAGAAACTCTACTACAATTTGTACCTTAAAGAGGAATGTGTATAGTTTTACCTTTGGTATGAACATGACCCTTGACACTTCCAATGAAAATTGTTCATTGCTATGGAATACTACAGGTAATAAACTGGGTCAAGAAAAGTAGATGTCAGGTCTATCATAACAACTATTTACTATGTCATACACAGATATACTAAACATAAAGAAACAGACAAAGCTTCAAAGACAAATGAAAGAATTGTTAAAAACATAATATTATATCAACATTACTATTATTTAAATTTTGGACCAAACTGAGTACGTAATTGTGGCTGAGTACATGAAATGGGCCATGTACATTATGACTTTTTTGGGTAGGCCAAGTTCGTTATGGGTTGAGAATGTTAATGGACTGACTACTATGGGCCAAGTTGTCCCATAATTGATATGTAGGATTACATCATAGCTTCAGCCATGTTGTAGATTGATTTCACCATGCCACAAAGCTACTCAACGCCCAGTTCGCTGCATTCCTGGTATTTTTACATCCAGTTTCATTATAATTTTGTATGTCCATCAACATGAGAATTGTCAGTGTCATCCCAAGAAATTTTCCAGTCTTCAAAATGCTGAAGTCATGATCTAGTACTAATATTGGTTCATATCTCAAGATTATAACATTGTAGCTAGTCTTTTGCTAGTAAATCAGTTACATGGTACATTACCATGGCTACCATCCTTCACATTTCTAATATCCTGGAGACTGTAGAGATAAGGCTATGTAATTAACTACTTATCCGTAACAGTTAGCCCTTCAGTGTAAGACATCCATCCTGACATTTTTGCTGGACAGGTGTAATTAACTAGAAGTGCTACATAATAATTCTTGACGAACTGATGTAATTAAAAATTGTGACACTTAATATTATGGGTTTAAAATTTTTTAATTAAAATGTTTTGTAACAACTGCAGAAAAGTAAGCAGCAAAGAGGCAGAAAAGCAAGTAATAAAAATTAAATATAAATATACATTTTAAAAAACAGGTAACTTGAAAATCCAAATTGAAAACTACTGAGGCATCACACAGGCACAGCTTAAGACAGCTTTAGGGCTGTAATGTGAAAATTCAAAACATTTGCAAGTCTATTTCTGAACATGTGGTACCATTAGTAGTAATGCATTAGTATGCCAGCTTGTAAATAAAGCACCTGATTTTGTGTCTTATTTTATAAAACTGTACACCTGCACTTTGTTCTTCCTACTAATTTTGTGTGGCTTTTTGTCTTTCCTTTTCTTTTTCTTTCCTTTTCTTTTTCTTTGTTTCTTCATTTGTAGATTGTTACTAATACCATGTGTTCTTTTGACTTGAGCTATCATGATTTAGAATGGCTATCATTGACTTGAGCTATCATGAGTTAGAATGGCTATTATTGACTTGAGCTACCATGAGTTAGAATGGCTATCATTGACTTGAGCTATCATGAGTTAGAATGGCTATCATTGACTTGAGCTATCATGAGTTAGAATATCTATAAATCCATTTAGCTCATGATACAAAAACACACAAACAATTTTACAGACATCAGGATGCAAATCTAGAACTGGCTAAAGTCAGTAGGCTTCTTTTGACAGAGGCAGGTAAATTGGATGCTTACTCAGGAAAAAAACTTGAGCATGTCGATGTAGAATAATAATCAAATATGCATAATTCATAACTATATTTATTGGAGATAAGTGTGCAGTATACTGGACCAAAGAGAACAATTCTAGTACTGACATTGCCTACTGGTCATAAATGATATAATGTAATTCTTTGCCTACCAATTTCCCTTCTATCGATCATGAAACCAATTCTCAGTCTGAGTTTTTAAAATATCATTTTTTATATATTTATATGCAGAGTACTGAAATCATTATAGAGAAAATCCAGTATATCTCAGTCTGATAATAAATCTAAACAATAAGAGTAGAATAGAAATAAAAAATTCAGACATTAAATCCAAATGATGTACTAAAACTGGTTTGAAATATATTGTATAAGCATATTAATTCTGAATAAACTCTACTGATACTCATAATACTGTTAATATCTCATGTTATCAACAATGAAGACAAACATTTTTAGGGCATTTATTCAAGGCATTTTTCACATTATTCCATATATTAGCTTTCATAAAAGTACATTTATACTGCTTTGCCTTATAAGGTTTTCAAGCAATTTCAGAACCAAAATCATGACCTTTGACCTTGAAACCACTGTCACAAAATTTCTTTGATTAGACCTCCTGATATAAAGTTCAAATTCACATAGAATTACAGTCCAAAATAAAAGCATGTTTATGATTGATTTTCACTTAAAGAATGTGATTTTGTTGACAATAAAAATCTGATAGAGACTTCTGTTTTAACTAAAGATCAGAGTGCACAAGTGAACAGACCTAGTTAAGAAATCAATCAGATATACTAAGACACTAAAATCTGATTAAAACCATAGCCTGTATTTCAACTTGCAATGCCATCAAGTTGCTGATTTAAAAGAAATAAAAAACAAAACATGTCTTGATCAGTAACCTTCAAACCCAAGTCACAACCAAGGACCATGAACACACAGTCATAAATATGTATTACTTAACTCCTGGAAAATAAAATTGAGATTTATCACTATATCAAATTGGTTAAAATCCATTCATATTTATTTAAGTTATTTAGTTCACAAATTTATAATACAACTATTCCAATCCTTGACCTTAACCCAGAGATTAAATTAGTTACTGAACATGCTCAAGAAGTTCCCCATATGAACAAAATTTTTTTTATAAACAATAGTTCCTAGTTATTGATTTCATTGCATTCATAAAACTGTCATTTTTGTTATAATTTGTATGTATTGTACTTTTATTTATGTCAATGTCAGTGAGCATTTTTGATATTCACCTCCCTAAATTGTCTTCAAAACTAGTACAATAATATGCTATACAAATTTGAAGGAAACAAGATATGAAAAGATGTGCAGATTCTAATATCAAGATCAAACAAGCACAGATTGAAGGCCATTACTGCCCCTAAATTAGCTCATATATAATGAGTACCCATATAATGAACACTTATAATGAATTATATTTTTATATTGCAGATGATGTTTATGACAAAGAGGATAAGGAGGAAGTTGTTGCAGATATAGAAGATAACAATGATATGGATCTAACGGGTTGGTATTTTAGAAACAATGAAACAAAACAATTTAATAAATGTTGTATTTAAATATCAGTTCTATCATATTTGTGAATTACATCCAACTTGGGAAAAGTTTAAAAAATATTACTCTAGTGATGCAAGAGCCAAGCTAATTCTCTTGAGTAGTCAAATAATTCAGTTCCAAAATCTGTATTGGCATGTTGGATGGTTTGAGGTATGATCTCACCTATTCATAAAACTGCTTTTTACTGCAGATAGATTTTTCAGCAACTTTAGTGCTCATATCGAGCATTTGAAGACACTGGTATTTCTTGTGGCTCTCAAGTTATGGTCAATTGAAAGGGCTTTGTAGCTTTCTGTATAGGACATTTCAGTATCAAAATCTGATGTTTTACAAATTTCCACATTTGCTTGGAATAACACAACCCAGCATCCTGTCATTATTTCAAATTACCGGGCAACATCTGCGGATAATTGGCTGTTTTTATGAATATTTAAGAACCAGTTCAATATGACTTTACTTATTATAAATGGTTGTTTTGGACATTAGACTATCACATGATATCTCAAGTCTTTGAAGCATGAAATATGAATTACTGTGACCTGCTTTTATACTGTGGTGTAGTATTCATCAAGACCTATTGATCTGTCATAAAAGTATTGCAGGTGGTTCTACACCGACAGGCATCATACTACTGATATAATTCATACTGACTCATTCAGTTCCATTTAGTGCATAGTTGCATATCAAATTTTGATTGAACCGAATAGTCCTTAAAAAAGTCAAGCTGGAGTAAACAAAGTGACATAAGTCATATGGACGGTAATTTTATGGCAGAGCAACAGAAGTTATGTGATGACAAAGCAAGTCAAGTAATATGCCTTGCCCAAGTACACACCATAATAGCTGACAATGGATGATCCAATGGTAGGATTCAAACCCACATACTGTTCCTATTAGAATTACTAGAATTACAGTACCACAAATCATAACAAATAAAGAAAAGTTTTTATGAAATGTCCAATAAACAAATTCCAGAAATAATGGTATGAGGATTGTCAGACGGCACTTTTCATTTTCACCCACCAGGCTTAAAATATAGTTAATATCAACTGCCACCTTGAATTATATATATATATATATATATATATATATATATATATATATATATATATATATATATATATATATATATGCATGCACCACCTTGCATGAAATTTATTTGCAGAAATTCAACCTAGCATGAATGCATATTATGGCAAAAAGCAGCCCCTAATATTGTTTTAATGAAATGTTTAAGATCTATGGTGCAATATACAGTGATTGTTTACTCCTCTGAGACCACAAACATCAAAAAGTTAGAATCCACTGATATGACTCAGTGTCATCTAAAGTAGCCATAAACCAGCTGGCCTAGCAAACTTAAATGACCTTAGATAGAGATTTACCAGCATCAGTCTGATAGGAGGAGGATTTATTTACTTATACATTGCAAGTATAGCATTTCTTATATGTGTTTAATCTACTAACAAACAAGATGAATCTATAGTATTGATTAAATTTGACCTGATACTTGCAATTTGAATTGCTCCACATGCCTAACCAAATCTCAATCTACAGTAACCATGACATCAGTGGTCCAGTAGTCATGTGATACCAACGAATGTTGTAGAAAACAAATCAAAAATATTAAATAAATGTCATGTAATGCTTGTAAAAAAAAATCATTATTCTAAATATGTTTATTCTGATAACAACTACAAGAAGTCTGTTAATGTTGCAGCAACCTTGAGAAAGCCAGACTCATCAAGTAGAGAGTTTGTGTCAATGATATATTTTTGTTTGCATCATGTGACTACCTTGTTGACAGGCATGCTGAATCTGGCTTTTGACAGGTTGATGTGATATTGACAGGCTTCTAGCATTTGTGGACAGAATAAATGTGGTGAGAATTATGTGCCCTTTTGCTTTTTTACAAACATTTTATGACTTTCATTTAATATTATTGCATATTTTGTACAACATCATTGGAATGGGTTGTTTTGTTGGTATCATGACTGTTATACCTATGTTTGTCATGGACATGTTCCGAAAGTTTATAAGTTATGGGACTAGCAATGCAAATGGTGCGTACCAGGTTCAATTTCATCAGCGCTTGTAGATTTATAGTCATGTCTGTCATCAGATTAAGCACAAAATGAATGCTATACTTGCAATTTTTTCGGAAATAAATTTTCCTCCTATTGATCTGATGCTGGTATGGCTTGATGTAAGGTCGTTTAAGTTTGTTAGGTTAAATAGTAAGTGGCTACCTAATACCAACACTATGCAATGTCTAAATTCCAACTTTTCGATAGGAAATTTGTTTTTACCCCACACCCAACATAAATGTCCAAAATATTTAAAATTGGGTGGGAAGGGCCAGAAGAAACTTGGGCCCTCGTTCATGTGGAGTAGAATGACCTAGCTATCTCAGGAATCCTGTGCCACATGACCATGAGTCCACTATTTTTCAATACACAGTAACCTATACATATTTGCCTCAACAAAGTTCTAATAATGAGCAGACGCAAAGTACTGGACTGATGGCCAAGGATAATACTTCATGCATCCAAACATTCATAAGTAGTCAAAAAATAGGGTATTTTAAATTGTGCACTACATAAAAAATGTTTTCGATATGCAATGGCTGGTTGGGACTAAGGAAGAGGGGAAAAGGGATGAGGTAAAAGGAAGTAATATATGATACAAATCAGTAATTTGGTATATGGCAAAGCTACTGAATTGCTACAGAATTTGGCTTCTTGCTTTAAAGCAAGAGTTTTGCACAATGAATAAATATGAAATTTTCTGTGGTTAGAAATTTGAACTGAAATATGTATCCTTACAGATATCAGAAAGTAACATTCTGAGATGCCATGTCTGTTTGTGTAGCAACAAAATATCTAAAACAAAATCACCTTAACTTTTATCGAACATTATTGTCAACACTCTATCTAACAGGATATTTCAGCATTCGTCATCCAAAATATATTTATCTCAGTGGTAGTGACTCTTGATTTAAAGTAGTTTACATGTAGTTTACCCCCAATGTGCATATAAGGTTTCTAAATAATCTTATGTGCTTCATTTTATATCCAAGTCATGGAGAGTCTTTAGTTAAATGAAACTTTTGTTCATTTTGACAAATGTTGTCCAAGTAGTTATAATGATAAATAATACTGACAAAAGAAACATTTGGCTTATCACTATCAAACATAGGGAGTCAAGATAAAATAATGCTATCTGATTTATTTGTATGTTAAAGCATGGAGATTCTTTGTTAGTCTGATAAATGAGCTAACAAACCTGTACTGATTCTGATGGACAGTTTGGGTCTGATGGAACATATTCATTAAATCAATCATTTGGTGCTGAAAACTCAATCCACAATGCATCAGCATACATTTTAGACACATGTATTTGATAACAGCCATGTGCAGCCAGAAGATTCAAACTGAGGTTGATTTGTGTTATTCCACATGAATTTGCAACTTGTTAAACATAAGATTTGATCCAAAACATAATGATTAACTCTGGGGGCAGCATTAATCCTCCCCGATGATTTACACCTTGGCAAAATGACCATCTGAGCAACAATAACTCAAGAGCCAAGAGAAAATACTGGTAAGTGCCTAAGATATATACTCATGTACTGCAGACAGATTTCTGTGCTCCAAATTGCATCATTTAACGAACAGGTGATATTGGACTAAAACTGTCCATCAGAATCAACACAGGTTTTGGGGGCTGATTTATCAAGCAAAACCTTGATGTGAATGATGTTAGGGTTGGAGCAGTTTTGATTCACGATGACAGAAATGATGTAGCAGATCTTGTGCATTATTTCTCTAAAAAATTGAATAAGCACCAAAAAACTACTCAATAATCAAGAAGGAATGCATTGCTTTAATACTGCCATTACAGCATTTTGAAGTTTACATAAGTTCTGCTCCCTCTCTGGTTGTTGGGTTTAGTGATCACAATTGCCTTAATTTCATCAACAGGATGAGAAATAAAAATCGAAGACTGTTCAGATGGAGTTTAGCTTGCAAGATTACAATCTTGACTGTGCCTGATGCACATCACAGCAAAAAAGACTTTAATTGTAGAGGCACTTTCCTGTATATAGCAATATCATTTTCTTTGTATAATTCATAAGAGTTCTTAAGTAATTTTTTTGCCTGTGTATACAGCTGGTAGAAAAAGAAAGCATTATTACATAAATCTTTCTTTTTTATGTGGGATAGTTTTATAACTTTGTAGTTGTATTACTGTTTAATTACATGTGTATTAAAATTTAAAATCTTTTTATTTCATTTTTGTGTCATTATATTGTTATGATGATTATGTTCACAAGGACTGATATTGTGAAAAAATGTCTTTTTTTTTTAGAACCGAAATATGACTCTTGGCTTGTATAAGATTTAATTGAGATTGACAGGTGGATAAACAGCCAGTGTAAATGATTATTTGTTGTTGTGACCATGGTCATTTCTAATTATATGTGTTTACATCCTGTACAGTGATGTTAAAATAACCATGTGCTTTTCGTGCACGCCTGAAATGATGTTTTAGTTCGCTTTAAATACTCAGGTCCATGTGAAACCAGAGAGTCATTTTTAACACCTTGTAGAATCACTCAGAGTTGTTTTATACCTTGATATATTTTTTCTTGTGCTGAAAATTTTTTTTTTTTAGATGTGCCTTGTTATAGATGTTATCAATATTCTCTTGTTATAGATGTAATCTATAACACCTTATCCAATTTTTAAATAATAATTATTTTCCCTGGAGAGCAATACATGTGGCTTAGGACAAAGGCATTCAGTGAAATTGATTCTAAATTGGAACAGAACAGTACAAATTGTGGCTCAACGTGAAATTCTAGATGTTTGTGTAAAGACTTCATATGGCATCATCATCCACCATCTTGGAATATAATTGAAATTCAAACTAGAATTTGGTTAGAACTGTTATTGATAGGACTTATATATTTTTGATAATTCTAGGATAAATATTTGGATTTTCATCGCAAACTAAGTCCTATTTCATATTTTTCACCTTTTCTCAGTGTTTTCCTGAGAAATAAATTATTTTTTTTTAAATTTTCAAAACTTGTTGTCTTCACTCTTTTCTTTTGTTACTTTTGAACAAGCTGATATGTAACATATGTTATACTTTTATCACATTTTATCTTATTTAATGTTTTTTAATTGGCTTAATGTCTAATTCACAACTCTGTTTCAAGGTACTCTATTTGGTGGAATGGATAGGTTAATCCCCTAGTCCATGCTTGGAGAATGCATTTTGATTATTTGTATTACAATTAAGAAATTTTTAAAGAGTCCCATCTTAAACAAATGAACAATCTTTGTGCATACATCTTGTTTGCAATGTTTTGGAAGACATTTTTCTTATCCTTTTATTAAGGTTTGATTTGCATTGCTTTACTTCCTGAATAAGTACATGCACAATTAGAAATAAATTGAATGGCACTGCTTTTTGTGTAGGACTAAATAATAATCAATTCATGTGTCTCTTTGGATTTTAATCACAGGCTTGCAGATCAACATTTGACTTTTTGGAGTTAAGTTTGTTGTAGGAACTTAGATTGCACCAAACTATTGTTTTGTTTTGTTTTATAACAATTCTGCATTTTCCCTCAAAAGGTTTTATATTGTGTTTTTATTTTGCATGCCATTCTACATTTTTTCTCGCATACTAAAACTTTATTTTAAGAAATATTTCCTGGCTTGAAATGAAGAGTCTCCTGTTAAAATGACATCTACTTTTCATCTTTGCTTGTGGCATTATATCACACTGTAATATGAATATTGTTTAAAATTTGAGCTTAAAAGTGTGACTGTAGTATGCATTTTATACTGTTAGAAGTATCTTCCGCATTTTTATTTTTCTTTATTTATGGGAAGCTAGTTTAATATCAGTCAAGCCAGACTAATTTTGGCCATATTTTACAGACCTGTACATTCATAAATCTGGTATCTGACAAATGATGCAAAGTAAAAAATAGTTATCTGCTGTAGTACTTCCTAATATATAATTGGAAAAAAAACAAAAAAACATTTACGTTTCTAGGTAGACAAAAGATGATCTTTAAACCAAATTTTGATAAAGTAAGTGTTTTTGTAAAATTATTCCTCTTTTTGCATAATGGTAGATATCATACGCACATCTGAAAAGTGTACATGCAGGAAATTAAGAACATGACAAATATCAAAATCACTGAATTTTTCTATTCATCCACATATATAAAGTGTGAGCTTGGTAAACAATTCTTGAAATGTAACATTGTTTTCTTATTATCTTTTCTTATACATACTGATTATTTAGTGTGCTTAAAATACTGCCCCCAGTAATATAGTACATACATGGTATCTAAAGTTTTAAATACACAAATATTTATGCTATGTTTAGGTATCTCACCGCTAATTATTTAACAAAGAACCTGTCAACTAGTAGAGAAATAATACAGAGTACTAAATATTCTGAGATGCACCCATTGATCAATAATGGATTTATTTTCCATCTTTTAATTGTATACACTTTAATCTATGTATTATAGTTGATAAGAACATATTTACTTTTTATTCTCATATCCTGTATTTAATTTCCAACATTTAATATAGCATATTAAATTTTGTTGCTAGGCCATAAACGAATTAGCTATTGCAGCAAAATCTGGAACAGATTTCCTATAAGATTTAAATAGCTTCTGGTTTAAAAGGTTCACTGATCGCTCAAATTTTTTCACGGTGGGTTTTCAACAGGACTGTCCCACTTGCTTGATGGTCCAGGAATAATCCTATATAAAACATGCAGTACTACACTTGGTGGATCTCACTGTGAGAAACCAATGTGTGAGATTGGATTTGTAGAGTTTGTCAAATAAATTAATAGGGTATTATGCACTTCCTACGCATGTGTATACACAAGCATGTTATCAAAAATCTAAGTGTTCTATGTCTTGCAACAATTTATGCTTAAGACAACAGCATGATGCTCCTGTGTTGACCAAACAAAGAGGTATGGCTTTAAATTAATAAAGACATTTTGAGTCAAGAAAAGCATTAACACACAGGGACTGTCAGCAATGGGTATTAGTCAATGTCCTTTATGAAATAAATCTAAATTTAAATGTATTAGTGTCCTGCATCTTGTTATAAATAAGCTCGTCTATCAGGAAACATTAATCGTAAACTATAGAAGTCTTGAATTCTTTTCCAGTTGTTATATCAATGCCCTTCACTCTCAGTTCAGTTCGTGCATACATCATAGTTACTAGTGCATTTCTCTCTGTTCCCTGATTATGGTCGGGCATTTCAACAACAAGGGATCCTATTTTCTTGCATCCCTTGTCTGTGACATACATAGGATTCAGTGACTCAGTTTGGTAGATATTACATGTGATGCATGTTTGGTCTTTTTCAAACGGTTCATACACTTGTGCTGGAAGCTCTTCATTCAAAGACACGATTTGGTTCCTTTTGACATGAATATCAAAGACATCTTTGCACCAAATCTCACCAGAGCTATCTATTTCCTTTTTTTCCTGTTGATGCTTCTTAGTGTTGAATGGTATATACGTGTCTATTCCGTATGTGAAACGAGAAATTCTACTGTCAAATATGTCAGGCTTCTGGCCATATAGAACAGCTCCTTTTAGGATTGCGTAGAAAGGGTTGGATGGTGCCTGTGTGCGTCGGGGTTGAAGTGCCTCCGAAATTTTCGTCTGGACGATATGTGATTCTGCTAAACCTCCAACCAATATGACCTTCTCTATGCCTCGAGTATTTTTGTCATTCAAGATAGGTTGAAGGTAGTCGAGTATCACCTTCATTGGTTCATTGAAAAGTATATCTGAAATAATTGCTGGCTTGAAGTGTAGGCCATTTTTCGTCTTGTCAAAGTATTTTGAATATTTGTGCCCATCATCTTTGATGATTTTGTCTTTTTCTTTAGAATAGACATCATGAGGGAGGGAAAGCTTTATCCATTGTGTGTCCCGCTTTTTCTTTCTACGTATGGCAACCTTTTGTTTCTCAAATTCAAGTTCCATTTCAAAAAGGTCAGCTCTTTTGCACAATTCAAGTGATGAAGGCCCATCCTTGGTTATGAAGATATCTCTAACCAACTGGAAAAATGAATCGTTAATTGACTGCCCTCCCCAAGGTCCACCATATGCCATCATTATCTGCTTGAGATGGCCGTTTTCCAACACTTCAACGGCTGTTATGTCAACTGTACCACCTACAAGAGAAAAGGTGGATTATAACGCAATAATCACCATTTTTTTCTTCCCATCATTGCAGTTTTTCCCTTTCACAAATATATAACTTTACGTAAAAACTGTTACATAACTCATTACAAGATGATGTGTGGATTTAGTTCAATTATATATTTGGAGTAGATTCATGATGCAGTACTTAAAACTGTTTCACTACTCCAACAATCATGATGTGGGTAATTTTGATTTGATTTTTGGTGACTGCATTTTGCATCACAATTTATACACTAATTTGAAGTTACGAATCATTTATGAAATGGAGCATACTATATTTTATCGCTATTTTGCTAGTCAAAACCAACCTAGTCAATCTGGACCCTGTGGCGATAAAAGATGCAAAACCTGTCAACATATAATAGAGACCAAGACATTCACTAGCACAGTGACTAAAGAAAAACTAAACATACATGGTCCAAACAAAACGTGCAAAACAGAGAATGTGATTTATCTCATCACATGTAAGATCTGTGGCCTTCAGTACGTCGGAGAAACTGACAAGCTACACAAAAGGATAAACCTTCATAGATCTGATTGGATGACAAAAAAGGTGTACAGAAGCCCGGTCGCAGAACACTTCTCCTCCCCTGGCCACACTTTCAGTGATATAATACTTATCGATATTGCTAACAACCACAGCTGGAGTTCCGAAACCAGGAAGGAAAAGGAATCATACTGGATACGCCACCTTAGAACATTGAAACCAAGCGGTCTCAACCAAGAAGACTAGAAAATGAAAACTATGCACTAGTAGAATTTAACATTTTCTAAATCTTCTTATAATCATTCAATTTTTACTATAAGATAAACCAGTATGGAATCAAATATCTGGGATATAATCTGCATTACATATGTACAAAAAGTAAAAATAGATGTTGCTTTGGCTTGTAGACTTTTAGGGAATTATACAACATTTTCAGTTTCTGCAACTAGTCTATACAAGCTGGTTGTATTTATAGTTTTAGCACATGTGAAGACAGCCATGTAGAGGTTTACAAACACAATGTTTTTGTGTTTATTTGTTGTATATATGTTTTGTATTTGCCTTTGAAAAAGACTCATTGAGAGTCGAAAGCGCTTAGGATAGTTAGTTACTAGTTTCGTACTGTTCGTCGTCAGTTTATATATATATAGCAGGTGAAAATAGATATTATCTCTAATCTGGTATCTTATTTAAATGACAGGAGTGGGCACATAATGAAGTATGAAAAATTATATAGCTCATTGGATTTTCCTAGTTTGTAATATATGAACTACACTTGCTCATTTGTTTTCAACAATGAACATGCTCTCTGGGTAACATAAATGTGTGTGTATATATATATATATATATATATATATATATATATATATATATATATATATATATATATATATGTGTGTGTGTGTGTGTGTACACCTAAACATACATATATAATTACGTGCACTTTTTCCGGCAGACTTGGGTGACTGGTCTAAAGCGGTCGCTATAATCGATCACTGCGTGCGTACTTATCTTGGGCTCGACCAATGTGGGTATGTGAAAAAGCTATCTGTTGTCTCCCATGGGTCGGTGGTACTTAGCGGGATTTATTCTGGTTCTTTCTCCATCAGATATACTGGCAGTCATATATAGCCTATCATGCGCTGAGAAATGGTGTTAACCATAAACCAACAACAATCACAGCAAAACAGTTCCATACAATATATTTTCTTCACTCATTTGCTATCATTTTAAATGATTATTTGCTATACAACATCTAAAAGAAGAAGACAATACACAATATTTCAACATTGTGAAAGATGAACACATTAGAAACTGCTAAAACTTACATATGTGTATGTACGACTATTATAAATGAAATATATTTTTGTGGTACTTTTGTGGTCCTTTCTAACATACTCAGCAAATATTTTTACAATTTTGAGGCCATACTTATTACTTATCCATACTTTATTGCACATATTCATAAATGTATGTGTAAACATAATTGAGTTATTTCTAATAATTACTCGTAAACATAGCTCATATCATTTATAAAGAAGTTGGTATTGTTGCCAAATGTCAGGTAACGTTTCCCATGTACAAATCAAAGATGCAGAATATTTTCCTGACATGTAGCAACTTTATTTAGAAGACTTCATGCTTAGTCTTTGAGTAGTAAATCTAAATGTATAGCTATGTGAGTTTAGTTACAGCAAAAGGGAAATTATTCTATCTCATCTGGCTTTGTCTCTAATATTAAAAAGTAAATATTTTATTAGAAACTTGAAAATTATTAGGATTATTACACTTCCGTCTTTTGCACTCTAAAAAGCTAAAAATTAATTGGCTCATACATAGGACAGTTCCAAAAACAATCAACTAAAATCATATTGGGTCGTCACATAAAGGGTACTTGCTTATTGCTAATTCTTAAATTTTGTTTAGATATGTGACGGATAAATTATATGCATTTTCTTAACGTGACACCCTAACCTCAGTCTAAAAAACTTAGTTTATTTGAAGGGCATGAAGAAATATTTGTAACTATAAATTTCATCTATGGAACTTTCGTTATATTTTCATCTCATTACCGATGATTTTGTCAAAGATATAGCATTTAATTTTTGACATGTTTTTACAGCCCTAATGTTTTAATGAACATTACAACTGTAAGTAGAATTTATATTAAGTTTTAATGGGTTTTTTTTTTCATGAGAGCAACTGATGGATATGAGCAGACAAGAAACATATTTTTCCATGAATGGCTTTTGATACAAAGTCCACAATTTTCACTCGGTGCATGAACAGAACATTAGAATCTTAGAGCTAATCTATGTTGGTGTTTTTAAATATGCCGTCATTTCTATATAGCACATTTATCACGCATTTCAACATATGCTGAAAATGGAATCTGTTCAAAGTGCATTAAAATTATTTCTCGCTTTTGTTATAAATTATGTGCCAAAACTAAAATAATTTTCTTTATTTGTAGAGGAAGTTATTAAAGTTGCCTTCCATTTAAGTTGAAAGGTAATAAGTCTCCCTTCCTAAGTTAAATTCAAGGAATGCATATATATATATATATATATATATATATATATATATATATATATATATATATATATATATATATATATATATATATATATATATATATTCTTTTAAAATACTCCTCACACAAACTTTCTTGTTCTACCCTATCCTTTTTACCACTCCATAAAATCTTGCTAAAAGTTGGTCTAAGTAGTGAAGTCTAGTTTTACGTGGATTTAGTAAATTTGGAAATGGGTGAATGATCTTGAATAGGGCCAAACGTTTCAGTTGAATGTTCACGTGGAGTAAATAATACTTTAACCACTACAAAAGTAAAAAATTTAACTTTTCTAGATTTGCTATCATAATTCAATTTGACTATATCATCTAACCATGTGAAACATGCAATATTAAAATTTTGCATTTTAGATGATATTTTAACATTAAAATCAATACAATAAAGTTTGTATTGCGTCTAAATTTGTAGAATATTTTTAACTTTTTAGATTGTTATAAATTTTATTGATCCACTTAGGTCTTTGCACTAAAACTACATTTTTAATTAAAAAGGGCTAAATTAATGTCTTTACTATTTATATGTATTTAAGCTCATAATCTTGATTCCAATTTACTATCCTGATTGTTATATACTTTTCTATAAATTCCAAGGTTTAGGGAGCAATTGTTTTGGAACTATTCATTGCAATATTACTTGTATATTTTTACTTGTACTCTCTGACCTATGAAATTATAAACATGATCATATTTTGTAATATGAATATTGGCTTCTTCTGATAAAATATCATTATGTTCCAAATGTTTGCTTTCAATTTCTTTTAATGATGAGCAGGGACTGTTAGTATTATAATCATTTCTTCAATTAAATCATGGTTAAATAAATGAACATGTAATATTATTAAATATTATAATAAAAATCTTTATAGTAAATTAAAATTTGTAACACAATTAGTGACTAAAGACATCAAATTATACATTTCTAAGTAGGCGATACAGTTTAAATCAGAAAAGATTATATTATAACATAATTGAACAAGAAACTTATTTTGAGGATGCAAAATAATCATTAATTGAATTTGGGAGTGGAACTATATGCAAAAAGCTTCTACAAAATGTTTTCTTTTAGGAACATGTTGTGACCCTAAGAGAGCATTATGCCCTAAAACTCTAACAGCATAACGAGGGCAACAACAAAAAATATGGAGTTGGAACAAGCCGATATTGACATCCTGCTTCCAGTATAAATTTTAAACTAGAACCAACCTGCAGTGCTATAATACAGCGAACCATGCAATCTAGGACGTCAAGGAGGATATTTATGAGCAACTGCAAAGCGTGTATGTCAGAGTACAAAAGTGTGCAGTCACACTTGTGATGGGTAACATCAATGCAGACGCGGACAGCGACAACATTGAACAGGAACTCATCTTGAATAAGAAGGGCATAAGATAGATGAATGACAACGGAGAACTCTTTGCTGATTTAAATGAGACTAACGACCCTATGATTGATGGGACAATTTTGCTAATCGCAGATCTACAAGATTGCATGCAATTCCGTATTTCGGCAACAAAAGATCAGATTAAGCACCTTGCTATATCTCGCAGGCTGTGGAGGAGCAGATGTTGGTCCAGTACACACGCTGGTGCTGTGAAAACTAAAGATAATAATCAGCAGAATGAAAAAGACTGGACTTCAGAAACACCCACAACATGTCTCATCCACTCTCGCGACTATTGAGAAACAACAGGAGTTGTCATCCAGGATTTTGCTGATGGTAAATAGAAAAAAGGCGAGAACTAGTTAGAAACACATTCACGTCAACATGTGAGGAGATGCTGGGATTCAGAATACAGAAGCTAAAGATTTGGTTGTCAGAATATACAATCATAAATACTGAAGACACATGTGAAATAAAGCAGATAATTTTTGCAGGAAAATAACCATAGCACAGAAACGGTGAGTTGAGGAGGAATATAATACAAAAAGGAGAAAGGTCCTTGGGAAAGATAAGCTGGAAGTACTCGACGTAAGAACCAAAGATGCCGAAAATGCTGCGAAAATGAATGACACGAGAACCCATTACAACATCACACAGCAAAAGCCTTACTAATAGATGCCACAGTTATAAAAGACGTTTTGACGGACCATCTACAGAAAACATGAAGCCAAAGAAAAAGTGACGCAAAAGTGGAAGAGTGGCTACATTATCACCATTCCCAAGAAAGAAGACCTTAGTGACTGCCAAGAATTGAGAGGATTTATCTCCTATAGTTCAAGACAGATAACTTGCATACGACAGCCCTAACTATTGGCCTAGAGATCAATACAGACAAAACAAAATTCCGGCTAGTTAATGCAAAGGATGTACATATTCTCTTTGAGGGAGATGCCATTGAGAATGTAGGTAAGTTCACAAACCATGACAGCACTGTGAACTAGTCAAGAGGAACAGACGAGGACTTCATGACCAGGATTTCCAAGGCACACCAAGCCTTTACACCCTTAGACAAGTCTTCGAGGAATTATAACATCCATATAAAGACAAAGACTAGACTGTTGAATGCCAACGTCAAATCAGTGTTACTCTATAGGATAGGGACCTGGAGACAAGGAAAGAACTTGGAGCATAATCTGAAGGTCATTGTCAATACTTGTCTCGGGCAGATCCTGCGCATCAGATAGCCAGAAAGAATACCTAACCAGTAATTATGGCTGAGGACGCAACATTGTCTAGTATCCGACAATATTAAGAAACTTCAGTGGAGATGAATCGGATTCACCCTGCGGAGAGACCAATCAAACACTGCTCGTCTTGCCCCTGCAATGGAACACTCAAGGCAAAAGCAGAAGAGGACCAGCAAGTCAAGAGATATCCCAAGACCGTAATAAATGGACAGATGCATTGAAGACTCCGTGAAAACGAGGAGGATTCGCTACTGCTGATTATGATGATGCTTTATTTGGGGAATGTAAGATATTACTGAGTGGTCCTGCTGAATGATCTTATTGAATGGCATCAATATTTTTATAATCAGGAAAACCTCCATAATTTGTTTAACATTGGAAAAGTAATCTTTCATTTGGATAATGGTAAAGAAATCTAGTGACCAATAGTTTGATTAGAAATATAACATTTTGCGCATTATTTTGAATACTTAATTGAGATGATGTTTGAATATGAAATGAATCTGCACCAACTAGATTTGTTCCTCTCATAAATAAACCAGCTTCTTTTAGTGAAGAATAGTTAAAATTAGTATTATGAAAGAAAGCTGTTTGCAATCAATGAGTTAGCTCTTTTAACCATGCAATTCGTTTTTTGTTATCAATTGTTTTATAATATTACAAAACGTTTATAAAGTTCCTCATCTTTGGGATAGTTACGAATCTACAAATTGTTTTTAATCAATTTTGAAAAGGTCCGTATCTTCATACATGACAAAACTCTATACTTTTCTGTTAAAACCGCGATTGAATTCAAAAACATCGCTAATTGCCCAGCTGTGAGTAAAACTGTAGTCATGTTGACTTCGGAGATGGCAGTGATCCGTAACGGACAGCGCTTTAGACCACTCGGCCACTCGGGGCCCCTCAAAACTGTAGTCATGTTGACTTCGGAGTAAAGGTGTAATGGATCAACAGGAATAGTTAATATTGAACCAATTTTAACAATTGCTTTTATAATGTTATGTACGTTTAATTTAATTGTTTGTCAGTTAGTTTAAAATTTGGTTTTACTCTATTACATGTTATGGTAATGTAGCATTGTTTGCTGGACTTGACCTTGTCCAAAATTGAGTTCATTTCTGTTTGACATGATTGACGTTTTAAATTGTTTTATTTCATTTATGTAAATACTGATATCGTCGTTATTTTCTATGTGTGTAAAAGTCTTTTAACCGAAATATGATTCAGGTGAATATGTTAATTTGGGTCAGAGTTTTGGAGATTCATAAGTGATTCTATAGGCTGTTGTGTTGTAAGTAAAGAAGGCTCATTACATCATTCTAGGAGGTTATTTTCTATCAGATAATGGTTGCTTTTAGAAAATGCTAATTTTGACTTGAGGCCAAGCAGAGAATTATTTTATCTTGTTTCTGTGAAAGTTTTACCAGTCGCGCTTTAAGATCTAGCACTTTCTATTGTATTATCTTGTGACCAGCTTTGACGGATTTTTTTTTCTTCAAATTATTGAATTCAAGTGATTATTGTCTCTGGAAATAAAAAGTGATCTGATAAATTTATTGGATAAAACATTCATTGGAATTTATACTGAATTGAAACCTGGATTTATATTTCTGTGATTCAACAAGAGACTGTTGACGTATCAGCAATTCGCAGACATAGCATCGCCTTCAGTTTTGGATGTCTTCGGGACTTGAACTGAGTTTTATTCAGGAATTTTTAATACTAGGACTTGTTTCTTTAATTCTTGGATTAACATTGGATTTAATTTACAATTCCAAAGGTTCCTTTCTCTCATTATTTACTTTGTTGTCTTCACTATTTTATGTTACTTATTTTAAAAGCACAGACTTGTAACAAAAATTACATTTAAGTATAGCAGTTTCTTGGATAAGACCCAAACGGAATTCTTCTATCCAGATTAAGTAAGGGAAAAAAACTGTATAAACTCCAAAAAGAAATATAAATATACCTTGCTTTTTTCAATATTTCTCGAATTACAGTGCGTCATTTCCCATTTTAATAAATCTGTACTTTATACAAAGTTACCTCCCATATCCACAACCATAAACTTGTCCCCAACACTCCCCAGTTCTGTCATGTATGTCTTCTCCTGAGGGGATAGGTACATGCAATGTACTACGGCGGCCTCTGGTTCTAGAGCTAGGATCAACTGATCATCTGGAATACCTGCCTATGAAAACACAATAGTAACAGTTAAAACCTGTATCTTCTGCTTTATTCGTGTCTGATGTAAGACGGTTGATTTTTTTCTCCATCCCCAAGTATTATATTGTTGCTAAGTTCTCTTGTAATATCTCTGCGTGTTTTCTTTAATAAAAAAACAGCTTTGTGAAACAAAGGAAACATAAAAATGCTTAGAAAAAAGAATGGTATAGATATCATTTATTTGCAAATGCGTTATCATATTTGCTTCTTCTATGGTTCTGGACAGTGAAGATTCGCTTTGTAGTATAGAAAACTATTTGATATATTCACAGTTTCATTAACTGAATTGCAACAAAGGACATTTTTGACAAGTCTCTGTAGCTATAAAATCTTCATCCACAGCATGGAACTTTTTGCTTAAACCTGAAGCTCAGTTTATTTCCACTTGCATACATTGTGTTTGTTTCAAAACAATATCTCCCTGTGTCAATAATAAAACTATCGTTGATATGAACGTACCAGAATGGCTGATTTTCTCATCGCATCTTTCGCGAAATCATTCCAAATAGCAGGAACTGTAATGACCCATCTAATTTTTTTCTCATCTATCTTCCGTTTTCTTTCTTCATCTGTTGTCTGATCTTTCCCATCTTCTAGAGCTTTTCTTTCGCCATCATATCTATCAAATCTTTCGAGGCAATCCTCTTTTAATCCCTCTATGAATTTTGACATTACTAATGTAAATGGCATATGTCTTCCTCCGTAGTCCTCAGCTTGATATTTAGGATTTTCCGGCTTTTCGTCATTTCTAAAATCCTTTAACATGGAGTAGAAAGAATATAAAAGCATATGCCTCTCTTCGCAAATAAAAAACACAGTAAAGAAACGTCATTTATTGGTTTTACATTTAATAATGGCAAATACAGCTTACGATGTATTGATGATAAAACAAACGTTTTTAAACGGATATGTTTTTCAAAAATTTAGACATAATCGCAATTTAGGACCAACTGAATGACAATTGTGAAAAGGTATTACACTTTCTGTATTCCAGTTAGGGATAATGGTGACCAAAAACTAGCAAATGGAATGCTACGTCTCGCCTGTCAGACTATTCAAAATACTTGTGTAAATTAGAGGAGCAAAGAAATGTATGTTAACATGTCCACATGTTGCCTATGATGGTAAGAACCGTCCACAATGAACAGTCTTCCAGTTTCATGACTGCATACAACAGTGTCAAAACGAATAAGCTAATTGAAGTTGTAGGTACCGTTGGCACTTAAGACAACAACAACAACGGTAAAATAAATATGCTACGTATGTCTCACAATGTTTCGCAATTGAGACACTAAGTTCAATAACTTCAAATTTAATAATAATAATAATAATAATAATAATAATAATAATAATAATAATAATAATAATTATAATAATAATAATAATAATAAAATCCCGATCCTATATAGTTCACTAACCTTTGTATAGAGAACCATTTTGAAGTTTTTGAAGAAGTGATATTCAAATTCATCTACTGTATCACAGAATCGTAAATATTCTCTTTCTGCATCTTCGCCAATTGCAATCCTCTCTAGCGTCTTTTCGCGGAGAAGCACACAAGTGCTAGTTTTATGTGTATTGTTAGAGCTGCCCCAACTATCACTCATCCAGATGTCCCTCGGATTCTCCTTGAAATCGCTGCTGAACTGATAAGCATATCCAGAGTACGAGCTCCCGATATCAAGGGCAATAACAATCTCTATATCCATATCATCTGTCTACCGTACCAATACCTATTTCATCTCACTTTCCTGCTACCTGTAAGTTCAAAAACAAATACCGTACACATTTAAATATGTTAGAATGAGAAATAAAAACTAAGTCATAGATATAAATATTAAAATAATTACTAACGGAAAAGCTTAGTGATCAATGTACCTCCTAATTATGTTTCACTTTATATGGATTTTCATACGCTACACTAGCCGTAAGGCATGAACCTTATTAATCAGTGGAGATCCGACCTGTGTCAAAAATAAACTATTCCATGATATCACATTTGGAGTGGGTTTTTTTACTAGAATTCTTCACATATGTTCTATAGTCTAACAATATCTTGCTTGTAACGAAAATTCTATCTTAGTGAGAGACACTGTCTGATCCTATATTAAGTGATCACGTGTCTAATTGACCGGGGTTGTTACCACTAAAAAGATTAAGTTTCAGAACAGATTTCCCTGAAATTAAATATATTACCAAAAGTCTAGAATAAGTTCGATTATATTATATATCGGCCTAACAAAAGATCTAAATTGGGTTAACAAACTTTGTTAATATTTTACTACTTCATGGATTACATTATTTAACGCTGGTTACAAATAGCACTTCTAAGGCTTAAGGTGTTAGAAGGTCCACCTCAGATGCAGGAGGTCTCGCGGCTACGAACCCAGGCCAAATCACACCAAAGGCATAAAAATGGGACTAGTAGCGGCAATGTTAGACACTGAGCATTAAGAGGTTAGTGTCAAAACTGGTCGGTCTGGTGTCAGGATAATGTGACATGCTCGGACCTGGTGCTATATGTCTGCAGCATGATACCCCAGTGATAGGCATCATTATAAACTGCTGTACTGAACTGATCATAGCGACACCGCAAATATTATTTTGTCCACACACACACACAACTTTTAAGGCTACTTGGGTTCTAAACTGATACTTATTACAGTCTCATCTAGATTTTTAATACGCTACGTTTGTGCAGATTAATAAGGCAGGCGAATGTTGTCTGGTTGGCTTTGATTATTTTCTGTGCGTTAGTGAAATATTCTTATTAGATATTGACACAAATTTATCTATAACCAATTTCCATGATTATGCAAATTTGTTTACACAATTCTACTTAGCATATTTTAATAAAGGTAGGTTCCATGATACGAGTTTATACTGTGATGCTATTGTTAAAGTTGGATTATGTTGAACTTTAATTATATGGTCTATCATTAAACAGTCTTTAAAGCTCTGTTGTATCTCCCGCTTAGAAGGCACCAGAGGAAAGGCTGGTCCCTAACATTCGAATTATATCTCATCGTATTGATAATACATTTGAGAAGGAGAAAACCTTTTTGTATATTTTAATATTGCCTATAATGTTTGATATAAACATTCGAATAACTGTCATCTATAAGGTTATAACACATATTTCATTTTACGTTGTTGAAACTACCTAATTATAATTCTACAAATATGCATTGTCACATACAGGATTCTTAACATAAATAAATCAACATTGAAATAGGGAGAGCCGCCTCTAGATATTTGCATCGTTGAAGCATTCCATCAATATTTTGATGGCTATTATATCAAGACTTGCATTTAATGGTATAAATTAAATAATTAAATGCGTTTTTAAAGGAAACAGATATTCATAAGAAGCCAATAATGTATTTATTTATGATATAATAATAGAAATTATTTTGTTTTAGATTGAAGTTTCAAGATTAGCATGATTGGTGAATTATTACCATATATGATTTCAGCCACTAGAATAATTAAAACCATATTACTTTTCTGTCGGAATTTGACAAATACCAACACCTTCTTTCATCCGGTCAAGGCATTGTAATCAAATCATCACTTACAATAGTAACATGTGCTCTGATGACATAATGTAAGATGACAGGTGCAGAGAGCATACGACAAAATTTCTAAGATAGAAAGAGCACAGAAATCATGTCGACCTTATAACATGCAAGAGAACTAAAACGTAGAACAATTACCTTCCATTCTAACGTTCCACCTAGAAAGCTTAAATGTATGTCTCATCATTCAAAGCTATCATAAAAATAGTATTGTGTAAACCACTTAGTATTTCATTCATTTGCCTTCCAGATGACTTCACTTTCATCTTATTTTCGATCATTTTCGTTGATTCTGATAAACCGTCTATCACAATTGCAACAATACAGTCACCACCTAAACATGTATCACGTATGATTGGGGTTCATTAATCATTCATGAACAGTAAGTCATTTTCATAACAATTAACTTGTCTACTATTCTGGCACCTCATGATTTTTCAACTTCTTTGTTTCTAATCTCTTAAATTATTGACAAAATAGTTTTGGTTCGACATAAGCAGAACCATATTGTATTTTAGTTATTTCTAATACTAAATAAAAGTATTTACGTGTTTCTCTTTTCTTTTCTACAGCTTATTATTTTCCTCTTAAGGATTGATCAGCGTTTTTATGGTTTGCATACGTCATTCTTATGGGGCTTTTTTCTTCCACGAAATTTGATTTTACCTTAATATGTAAAAGCACTTTAGCAAAGATTGCAAAGTCTACTGTTGCCGGCCCGTATTTTCTTGCAAAATATTCGTTTCATTAGTTATCTACTTTATATGACCTTAACATGCACATAATGTCCAGATGCAGTGACTGTTTATTCGTTACTAAGGCTGCCATGTTCTTATTACTGCCTTCCGCTAGTTTTGACAGTACAGAAGCATTTTCTGAAAAGTCTTTTAGCTAAGTGGTTTCCTCCTTCATCAGTTGGGTATAATTATCCTTTGTTATGGTATAATTTTAAGATCACTGCCGATTCTAGATTCCAGCCGATGAAGGTGTCCGCGACAAGATGGAGTTCCTGACTATGATTTCTAAAGATTTTCTCCATATGAATTTGGTGTATCAACAATAATTTCCAATCCTGAATTTCGAATTGTGAAACGTTGTATTTAACTACGACCTTATCACCATTTGATGCTATGTAAGTCTGGTTTAAGGTGCCACAGACTTAAAACATATATTTATTGTTGCTGTGGTTACCGTCACTGGCTTTCGGAGCATGGTTGATTTGCAATTCAGTGATAGTAAATTTTATTAGGCCACTTATATTGGAGTGGTTGCGAAAATGCAAATAGTCACAATTGCTTTCTGACTCTAGATTTCGGATGAATAAATAATGTTATAAATGATAGCATTATATTCGTTATCAATTCCGTCTTTATCTTCGAAATTTGCTTTGACATTCCACTTGTACATAATTTTTAAGTTCCTGCGTTAGTATTGTGTTTCAAAGTAAACAATCTCCATCAGTATTATTTGGCTTGTTTAATGGGATCATCAGAGGTAGTGTCTGCAAACCCTGAAACCTGTTGCACTCAATTTTCGTGAATTTCAATCAAACGATTGACATAATTTTCCTTATTAATACATGAGAGAGAAACATTTTCCTAAACAGGATCCTGATTTAACAGAAGTAAAGTATTCAACAGGTTAGGAAACTTGATATAGCATCATATAATAAATAAATAAATCTGCACGATTCGCTTGGGAATGATGGGTTGGAGACTGATTTCAGAATCAAGAAATGAATGTCAACCATATTGAATTCATTCGATAGTTTATACATCCTTGGGTTATAAAGAACATTCCAAATCAATGATTACAGAACTCTGTAACTATGAAAAGTGAATAATACACCATTTTTCTTTGTTTTGTTTTGTTGTCTGTTGTTTTGAAGACATGGCTGGATAGATTTTAAAAACTGACTACGAGAAACAATTTTTATATTCACTAAACCGTAATAATCTAAGCAGAATGGTTGATGCTGTTCTTACTGATATAGACCAAATTTTCTTTAAATTAGAGTTCCCTTTGCACAATTTGGAATTAATAAGCTTGCCTCATGAGTAGTTAGAGATTTGATTAAACATTGTCCTATAAAAACTAACCAAATGATTAATTTAACAGGTAGATTACTTGGGAATTAATCAGACACTTATTGTGACGCTTTTTAAGCCATTTTGATTTTCCATACCGTGAAAGGTTATTGTTCTAATGTATGACGGAAAATCAAAACTCAACGAATAGTGATTTAATATAAACCATAAAATAACTATTTTTTTATTTTATATTCCGTTGATGCGTAGTAGTACAATAAGAGTTGTCCACAGAAAAGCACTTTTTCTATGCATCGAATGTAATCAACATGTCCGTAATTGCAAAAGTTAAATAAAGAGAATCTTGATTTCACGATTGAATATAAATTGTTGTATTACTTTAAATGTTCCCTGTAAAATGTATAAATTGGTCAATTTTAAATCATTTAGAAAGTTTTAATTCAGAGGTTTAAGCATAAAATTGCATTTTGTGTGTTCGAACCGTAAAATTATTCACATCTTCTTAATGCGTTTTATGTCTTAAAAACTTTGAAAAATTCTAACTGGAAGAACTTTTGTCAAAACAAATTAATGCTTTATTAAGTGATATATACCTTCTCATTTTCTTCGGTATGTTCCTGCGAAATCAGAACCACAATGAAAGTTCATCAAACATGTTTTTAAAAATTTGCTTTATTACTGTCGTTTGATCCAGAATTTATTTAATGGCACGGGTTCATACTTTCCTAACATTTCTTCTGCTTGTCTAGCCTTCTTGGATTTTTGTGCTGATATGGGTTCATTTATTTGTCTCCTTTTTCTCGGAACAAGATTAAAGTCCTTTCTCCCGACAGTGATAATATTTATCTTTATATTTGTATCTTTTCTTCGGTGTTAAACATTCCATTGTCACAATGTTCTTTTCCTTTACATATGTAGCATTATCTTAATGTTTAACTAGACAGATGTAGGCAGAAGACACACTGAAAGAACACTTTCAGTTTCAAGTTCCGTCCATGTTTAGCCCGCTGTGAGATCTGTTGGAAATCCTCCATCTTTACAGGTTGAGAAGGGAATAAGCGTGTTTTATTCGATCTAAGTTGTTTTGTATCTGGAGAGAACGTTGTAACCTAATAAAATTAAATTTTTAATCACGATTCCGTCATGAAAGAGAAACCGAAGCTTACCGCTGACGACATTTTGTGTCATCCAACACTCTACAGGAAATTTTGGCAGCTGGAAATGATAATGATTTTGAAGAAGACACGATTGTCCATATCCAGAACCATATGCATCCAATAGGCAAAGAGACGAAAGAACAGTTTAGAATGAAAGTCGTTCGGTAGCTGTTAAAGATATTTCTCACTTTCCAGCTACCCAAATGTGACTTCCCGAAAATTTAGAACGTAGGCTTTGCACTTTTAATGTTCAATATAATAAACAGAGCTCTTGATGGTGCTTATGTCCTTAACCCCGACATAAACCATTCAGCACTCAGTTACCTGCTAGAGTGACCATTTCCATTTATTGTATATCCATCACAATTCATTCATTTATAACCAATACCAACCCTTTAAATCAACACACAGTTTGGAGTGAACACCCAGTTATCTACCATCCAGAATCCAATTATCAAATTATATATTATCCACCATTTTCATTATATCATCAACGCACCATCATCCGCGCATTTACTTGCCAAGGAAAAGTGGTAGGAAAATATATATTATCACCCAAGAGACTAGGATTCAACCTAAGTGTCGTTATGTAATTCAGTGCTTTTGCCTGTTATCCATTAGAGAAGAGCTGGACCATTTTGTTTGAAGAAAAGTTGTTTTCTTTTTATTTATATTTTATTTGATTTTAATATCCATCACTAGTCACTCATTTATGCCCAATACCAACCCTTTAAATCAACACACTGTTTGGAGTGAACACCCAGTTATCTACCATCCAGAATCCAATTATCCAATTATCTATTATCCACCATTTCCATTATATCATCAACGCACCATCATCTGCGCATTTACTTGCCAAGAAAAAGGGGTAGGAAAATATATACTATCACTCAAGAGATTAGGATTCAACCTAAGTGTCGTTATGGAATTCAGTACTTTTGCCTGTTTTCCATTAGAGAAGATCTAAACCATTTTGTTTGAAGAAAGGTTGTAAAGTTTCCATTACCTGTAAATTTGGTTAATATGTGAAAAGTTTGGAATTTCAATTTTCATGTTCTCACATTCAAAATTCAATTCAATTCTTAATTTTAATTTAATATTCGGCTTTTAATATTCATTCTTTAAGCTTAATATTCAACTTTAATTTTCAAAATTTTGTTTTTCATATTTAATATTTTTCGAACTTTTGTTTTCAAGTTTATTTTCAATATTTTTTTAATAATTTTGCTTCACATTTTCCTATTTTGTTTTACAATTTTGTTTGTAGTTTATTTTACAATTTAGTTTTTCAAATTTCATTATTTTAAATCTCATTTTTAAACATTTCGTTTCAGAACTTCCTTTTCAGTTTTCCTTGTCATTGTTTTCACTATCAATGTTCGTTTTCAAATTGATGTCTGAATTTGCATATGTAAATGTTTATAAATTTCAAACTAAGTTTCTCAACTTTCAAATTAATGTATGAACTTGTATATTTAAATATTTGTAAAATTCCAACTGAATTTCTCAACTTATACCTTTTCTTTAAATTGTTGTTTCTACTTTTCATTTTAAATGTATCATATTAAAGTTTCATTTGCTGACAATTTGTTTTCAATTTTCATGTCTTATTGCTAATTTTCAGCTTTGATTTTAAATTTTAAGGTGATGATTGAACGTTTATTTTTTCAAACCAAAGACTGACAGAGAGAAAGTAAAATTTCATGTACAAGATTCAAACTTCCAAACTTTTAATACCATAGTGTTCTATAAACGTTAAAAAGGGTGGACAGAAAGGAAGTTATGTATTGCATGTGGTGTATTTGTATTTGATAAGAAACGAAGTGTCTTTGTATCTGTAAAATGGAAATTTCGTAGTTTTCTCACACTATATTTTCAAACATTCTCATGGTTTAAGGAATATTTAAAAAGACATAGACATATGCAGCTTCTCTTAGAAACATGATATTATCCAAACGATTTCAAATGATAGAAAAGCAAAATCCCTCTATTATGATTGCCCTATATGTGTATAATGTTTGTGTTCGGGTATTGTGTGTGTAAGAAATGTTTTCCTGTTTTTTCTGCTCCATTTTAGTTTCTGATGCATCATCTACAACGCAAAAATAAACACCAGAGATTTGGTTAACATAGTAAATCAAAGCAAGAAATTGGAATATATGAGAAGATATGTTTGAAAATGTATTATTTATTTGCCTTTGTTACAACGCACGACTTGGAAAGAAAAAATGTACCATATCAGAAACAATCTTAATTCAATAACACGTAGCTGTAGGAAAACATTGACTACAAGAAATGCACGTTGGATGTAAAGGATTTTCATATAATCAAACGTTAGTTGTATAATATACTGAATGTAGATAGTACCATAAAAGTGGATGTTTGATATTAATCAAAGCGTGAGTGTTGGGCAGTTTATCAAAGAGTATGTGCTGGATAGTAATAAACAATAATGTTTGGATGCAACTAAAAAAGTGTTGGATATTGTCCAAAATATTTTAACATTACATTTCTTGTAGAGACCTAAACATGTTTTTATAGGGAAGCGGTGTTCAGTATTCCCAAGTTAACATTACATTTCACATAGAGGGCTCAAGAGCCTTTCTCATGTTAAATCGACAGATAATTTTAAAATAAAATCCAGTACATACCAATAGCGACTAATTTTGAGATCACATATAACTATGTAACAATGCAACACCACTTCAGGTCAACCACCTCAAACAATGTTACCATATACTCTCAATGATAATTTCCAGTAGAGGTCTCAAATGTCCCATTAGGTTAAACGTATGGACAATGCCAACATAGATTTCCGTAGAGGCCTAAATCGACCACCATTATAAACCTACACATAAATATCTAGATTGCTATTTGCATGATTCTGTTTCAAAATGATAAATAAACGAATATTCGATTGTTGTACAAATATATAATAAATAATATGAATTTATTGAGTTCGACGCAGATCCCCCACCCCCACCAGTGAATTAACAACAATAACAAAAAGTATAAAGCATGCACTTACAGGCACATGTGTGAAATGTGGAACAACAAATACAAATTTATTTCGTCGCCCTTGACGGTTGTCAGGGAGGGTGATATCACTGCTACACTGGGAAAATTACCAGGGGTTCTATGGACTAAATACCCAATATAAAATATATTCCTGGATACATTTATTGTGCTCCTGGAACTCGACTGGATAGCCGATTGACAAACAAGGATTTGACAATCCAATATCTGGAGAATATCTAATAAATTGATCAAGAATGCCACGTTCATGACGTTGGGCATAAAAATGACGGTTTACAACAATGACACATTGCAGATGCGAAATTGATTAATTTGTTAAATTTTATAAAAGATAAATCTCTCACAGAAAAACGTGTTCGATTCCTAGTATAATCTGCGATGAAAGGTAAACTACCACTAGAATCTGGTAATTAATCAACTGATTATTATTATTATTATTATTATTATTATTATTATTATTATTATTATTATTATTATTATTATTATTATTATTATTATTATTATTATTAAAACGGAATCTGTTTATTATAGCCCTCGAGGATATTGGAGGGGTAGAGCAGTGATTAATAAACGTGTTGATGCGGCGAATGTCTCACGAATTATTGCTGCAGATTGGTTAGCATGAGAGGCAATATGGCAAATACATCTACCATCACCTAAAACAATTCATACGCTCATTTGTTTTATCAGCGCTCCCAATGAGGTTAATCAAGCAGATATTTTGTTTTTGCCACACGATACAATTAAAATTGGTAGATATAAATCACTCACATACAAATACGCGTTAACTGTCGTTGACGATGTAAGTAGATATAAAGAAGCAGAACCGCTATCAATTAAAACAGCTATTGAAGTTGCATCTGCGTTTGAAGGAAGATATCAATGTGGCGGTCTACTACAAATTGATCCTAGAAAATAATTTGTTATTGCAGTATCATATCTGTAGTATACATGCAATCTATAGACTAGATTCAGCTACTCCTCATCGTGGGTTTGTACGTAAACAAATACAAGTAATTTCTGAATACATACAGTTACCACCGCTTTCAAGTCTATGAACTGGCTCCACTACTTTGATTAGTCTAGAGGTTAGCATCACATTATCGCATGTGTTACCAAGATTACTGTTACTTCTATCCACTGTAAACTGTCTTGGATTATTATAAAATTACTGCCGGAACATAACCTTGTTACAGCTCACACAACCGTCATTCAGTTTTTGTCACCTTGCATATAACTAAACATTTTTTCTTGACAACTTCGTTGTTGACTACATCATCGGTATCATAATTATTTAATGTGAAGTCTAAAGAAATCTCCGAAGCTCAGATATTCTTCTGACTCGAGACACTGCAACTAAATTTGACCATTCAATACTATCATCAATAATCCAACAATTTGTATCAGAAATAGCTACTAATTGTGACGAATGAATCACTATAGCGTGTCCTAGTATCATGGAGTTAAAATCACTGACAGGAACTGAAACGATATCATTTAGCACAAGAATTTATTTCTCAAAAATTCCTGGATTCTCAACTTCAATATTCTGTCATCGAGTATCTGCTGTGCGATAACACAGTTTTATAGGTAGATTTGAAAAATGTTTCTTTATGTAACATAAATAATTGTTGTTGAAGTGCATCACAAACTATATTTCTATTTTCAACTACCAAACAAGCAGGCTTCCATTAACTCCAAAATCACTCCAAAATCACTTATAAAAGTTTCTTGAATTACTTTACGCATTATCTCCACTGAATGTTATCTGACTGCAGTCTGATTAACTTTTTAATTCTTTCAATAGTTTATCAGTAGCTCAATCATCATCATTTATTTCTTCGTAATAATCTACCACCGTTTCTAACCATTCATGCGAAGAGGACACAACTAAGGCGGCGGTTGACCATGATCACCACACATTATCACAGCAGTATTTTTCGTCAATATCCAATTAATAAATATGTTTAATACTTCCAACGATACCGTCCATATTTAATCCCAGATAATAATCTTAGCGACATATTTTTCACCCATTCGTTCAAGATTTTCCTCCACGTTCATTCATTTGTCTGGCGAGTCTCTGTGTGGGTGACAAAACAGCCATTTCTGAACAACGGTTCAAGAAAATAATTCAAGTTCACGCGTTGTTTTAACAGAATCAAAACATTCATTCAGATAAACAGTTTTATGTCTAAACATAGAATTATATACAGATAGCAACTGCGCACATGTCGATTATAATTTTGACATTTTATTATGCTTTTAATATGTCCGCGTAATTTCAACGTCGGCAGATTCAGAATAACTAAGTATCTTTTCTCGTTTAATGTTCCATCCGTCACATGATGCATCATCACCGATATGCAATTATTTTAACTAATGCGCATATTTTTTATTTATATAAAATGAGTCTTTGCGACTCTAATCGCGGTATCAGGCAATATTTTTCATCGATAATATATTCTAACATCGAAGATCGTAAATGAGTAAACTGCGGTGACTCACCATCAATCTAGCTCACATTGTACCTAATTTATATTCGTCTGATAAATAAGCATTACTTCAACTTATAAATGCGCCTTTCTCTGTTATATCAGCAACTTTAAAATAGAGTTCAACATAGTCCATAATTAATTTTGCGCAACGTCGTTAATGATCACATGAACTACCCTAAGCAAACTTACCGATTATATGTCTCTGCTGAGATCCTTTGCAAGCTTATTTTCATATTCAATTTCATCGGGATTATCAGTAATTATTTCCATGATATCGTCAGGGGATTTTGGTAGACAGATTTGGTTTTATAAATAATATTATATTATCGCTTCATTTGCAAAAGAAAACGATATTAAAATTTTATTATCAAGCATATATCGCTCCGGTGGCATAGAGGTTAGTGCGTCGAATCGGACGCGAAAGGTCGTGGGTTCGATCCTTGGTCGAGTCATACCAAAGACTTACAAAAATGGTACTAAAACCTGCCTCGTTTGACGCTCAGCATTAAGAGGTTAGTGTTAGGACTGGCCGGCCTGGAGTCAGGATAATGTGACTGAGTGGGGACATCATGCTACATGTCTGCGGCAAGATGCCGCTGTGCTAGACATCACTATAAACTGCCACACTGCAGACATCGTAGCGATATGACTGAACAAATGTTCAAGCTAGGTTAAAAATCATAAACACCATTATCAAGCATGTATCATAATAGTACTATTAGAACCCAATATGTTTCTGAGAAATGGCGGCCAAACCAAGCATAATAAATATGATGGAGATTTCCGCAAACGAAAGCGACTTTACACAGGTGAATCCGATCAAATTTTGACAGGGATTCATTTATTGCAACTCTGGATATCTCGTGTGTTGGACGTCTAAATATCTTATAGTATTCAGAACACTCTCCGTATCCAACAAAATTTCCGGGATAACATGCAACCATATCAACTGAGATAACGTCGCTATAATTAAATTTAGCATTCCACAATCCGCTGTGTCCGTATTCCAAACAACTGCATTGGACATCAAAAAGAAATTCCGATCTTGTCGGTGACCATGAATTTTTCTCCCAAGCAAAGTAAGCAGCAACTGACTGAACGGTAGACCATTACTCAGTAATTGTTCAGCATCGTAAGTATATTTCAAAGCAACACTTTTATTTCCTCGTGTAGAGATTCAGCACGATAAATGTCTCCAGCAGGCTGTAAAAACTGATCATAGTTCCCAGATTCTGAAATATGAAATAGCCACACGGACACAGGGTCACTCCTACTGATATTTCAGATAAAATCAAATATATAATAATTTTAAATTTAACTGTTCTGTCTCGTGGAAATATTATTACGGCTGATATTCATGCATATGCGTTATCATCAATAATCTCTACCGGATCTCCGCTTGAAAAAATATTTCAATTTGTATGAAATCCCTCCGGTTAACGACTTCATTGTTATTGGGAATTTTAATTTCTTTTCCAACTCAGCAATGTCGATGATAGACGCTCTGGTATCTTTAGCTATTTCTACCTACTCATTTTTTTAAACGTCTTATATCTGTTAAACCATTTTCCAAGCATCGCATTTGGAGAGTATTCTGTAACTCACTCAGCTACATAATTTAGCCTTGATAGTTTAATCGGTTTGAGATCAGCAACGCGAGGTTTATCATTTAGAGGATATATCGCATAAACAACTGATGTCACATGATAAGCTTGTTTATAATATGGTTTACAATACCAGTCAACACAACTGGCTTGGAATTTTCATTCAATGTAACAATATTATCTCCAGTGTACAGTCGGACAGGGTCACGTACGTCGCAGATAATCAAAGTGTCGCCGTCTGTCTCTACAATAAATTTTACTAGAATCAAATATACTTTACTGTCGATATAGCTAATAGCTTCTCGCTTGTCATTTATTCTAGTATCAACAACACTTTTGGTCTTACTCATGATTCTGAATGTTGACAAATATGAGCCACGTAATTATCACGAAATTCCTTCTTTATTTCATGGATACGATCAGTTATATCCCTATTCGGTAAAGGCAGATCTTGCATCGATAAACTAAATTTATATTTCGACAATTTGACAAGATCAAATGCGGCATTATGGGTTTTAATTGCGGATAGTCTCTCAACCTCTTCCATATTATAATTAAGACACACACACACACACACACACACACACATATATATATATATATATATATATATATATATATATATATATATATATATATATATATATATATATATATATATATATATATATAATGATTCAGTCAAAGAATAAACATAAGTGGTTTATGATAGGTTCTTCTATTCCTTGTAAAAGACTTGAACATGAATTATGTGGATATCAGATGCAACGTTTTCGTAGTGGGAGTCTAGGGATAAAACCTTGTATGCGGTGTCGTGTTGGGCCAGATGAGAAAGTCAGTTGTTTGTGCAAAAAGGTGGTAAAATAAAGAGATCTGAAACGGTATAATGATTATAAAAACAGTAAGGATGACGTCAAATCTCTGATAAGAAAAGATGAAGAATATATCACCAGATTTTCACTCCAACAACAAACAAAAACATTCAGACAAATGATATGCTATATAAATCGAACAAAATGAATTTGTGAAGCATCCCATCATCAAGAATTATGAGGCAGCTAGTGATGGTGTAGTCAGGCACTGTCGACTCAAAAAACAGTCGGTTCTGTCAATAATACTGGTTATCTCAAATTTAATTCTAGGGGAAATAAAATGTATCTGTTGTTTGGGGTTTTTTTTACCGATCCAAGGTGTACTTGTGATTGATCATATTCATTAAGATCCAAAGGATAATTCTTTAAATGATTTGCGAGATATTATACAAAGTCCAAACTGCAAGTTTTGATGAACCGGTTTTAATGAAAAGAGCGCAAGAGTTATTAAATCTGTAAAAATTGAGAAAGCAGAAGAAATCATATTTTATTTGATATATGCGGCTGCTAAATATTTCGAGATTAACGGTTCTTCAGTAAAACCTGTACATAATGCAACCAAATCGTTATCGTCAACAAATGCGAAGAAAAAATATTTCAGTATTACATGCATAAAGGGAGATAACTCCGTAAAGCAAATCTCTCTGATAGAGTTATTAAGTAATTACCTAGCTTGTTACTTCGCAAAAATAGATCCACTCTGCATTATACAGCACTTCTTGATCGAATGTAGGTCATCAGAAATTAGTTCATAATAAGTTTCTGAAACGTATATTTATAAGGATGAGTCCGTGGCGCAGTGATAGAGTGGCGAATTCTCATACTCGAGGTCTGGATTTATATATCCGTGACTGACACATTGTCGACGTAGAGTGATTGTGGCAGTTTTTTCTAATAACCTGGGGTCCAGCCCAATTAGAATTCATGTACATCTCCTCAACACATCGAACGTAGTGGGTGCCGTTTTGAACTGTCTCCGGGATTTGATTTGGGGATGGTGTGCATGAAATTTAAACAGGAGCCCTAAAAAATGATCAGTAATAATGAGGGCTCAACCTCACTGAAGGACGTTCGAAAAGAATGTCGCCAGAATGAAAAAAAAAAAACGTCACAGGGTCCCTGTGGGTCAGAAGAAAGGCTTTAATTAAAAAATAATAGGGTGCTCCATAACCGTCATAGGAAAGGCATCAATGGAAGGACCATAAAAAGGACATTATTGTAACCGCTCATCATCGCTACTGTTTTTTTTTTATCTTTATTTACTTTTATTCTGATTCATAATCGTTTTTATTATTGATATTTTAATTTTAATATTCTAAAATATATTTTGTTCTAAGCAATTTTTTATTAATAAATTTATTTTTATATTCTGAAATATTACTATTCACATTTAAATAATTATTTATTACATAAATGAATTACAAAACTATTGTTATTACTTTGCTATTGAAAAATTATAAAGTGAGGATATAAAAATATCTGATCAACTTAATCCTGAAAAAATTACTTGTGATTTTGAATCATTATAAAAAAGGAAGATTCGAAAATAGATACCCATTATCACAGATTCATACAGTTGATTCAGCAATCAATCAATCTATGATGCAATCTTGGCATATTTAAAACTGTTAGTTTCACTTGCACACGCGATTGAAAAAAAATAAAGCAGAATTGTCTCACGAATACGAAACACAAATGATTGTGAACAATCCCGTAAGACAGTTGAGAACGATTATGTCTAATCGCAGTTTTTTGTACAAGTGAAAGTGAAAGCGACGTCACCACAAAGTGAATGTGATTCTGTCCTTGACCAATTCCAAGATTTTTTTATGAGGGAATATTTTATTTCTAACTGTAGTAAAAAATAATATTTTTTTTCTGAATCATATGATAATATTTACTCAGAATCAGATTTAATAATAGTTATTCAGAATTAGATATAATATTTACTCAGAATCAGACATATTTATCCTGAATCAGATTATATATTCAGAATCAGATTTAAATATTTATTCTGATAATAGTATTTATTCAGAATCAGTTTATAACATTTATTCAGATTCTGATAATAATAGTTACTCAGAATATAACATGTACTAAAATAAGATATAATATTTACTTAGAATTTGATTTAATATTTACTAAAAAGCAGATATAAAAACATTTATTCTGTATCAAATTATGTTTTTTTCTGAATCAAATGATAATTTTTATTCAGATATTTCCTCAGAATCAGAATAATATTTATTGAGATAATTTATTTGACAATTTTCTTATGTTTTATAAAATACAGATCTTGGTGATATCTTACATACAGACTTATACGCAATGACTTTCCCCTCATATCCAACAAGTGTCCAGTTTGGTCAGTAGTTTTGAAATGTATCCTTGATAATTGCGGATTATAACATCGGAAACAATATTAATTGGTTTTGATACAATCAAATATACTGGTCGGACTTGTGGAGAAAACGTATATAAAATGTATCTTTGCGGAACCTTATTGGACTTTTCACGATTTACTTAATAGGTGCAATCAATGCCTCACATACTAGATTAACTGCTATCGTCGATGTTACATTTACAATACTGTCTTTACCGTATACATTTTTGTTGCGTTTGAGCATATCTGGCGCTGTGGATACTTTTTCCATGGTTCCACAACTTTTGGAAAATCATTATCTATGTTGTCGCCGATTGCCTGTCCTGTATCGAACTGATGATCGGGAAAATTAAATATTCATCATCTAAAAATTAATTACTCTTTAAAATTGTATAAAATACAGATCTCGTAAATCAAATTGGATTTTATATTTTAAGATGAATTTTGATAACATATATTAGATCTGAATGGACCTGTTTTAGATGCTCAATATTTTCAATAATTTGGTGTTTTATATCATCGCTGTAATGTTGTTTCATAAAGGAAAACAAGTTTGTTTTATATATTGACGAGTGTCCGAACGAATTCAGGCTCGATTGCGTCGGCTTATGATTTAATAAAAGCTGTGTTGACAATTTGTTTTTCTATATTTTCAGGTTTAAAAAAATAAATTCCTAAATCAGGAATCTTTTCATTTTGCGATAACGAAATAAGTTCTATCAAGATGATACCAAGAGAAACTTTTCCGATACTCTGGAAGCGTTATAAATATTCGGTTTTTTGTAAAACAAAATTCACAAAACAAATTCCATATTTGGTCAGTTCTGGTGGACTTCGATAAACCGTTGGAACCTCATGCCATCCTTATACAGTTTGACTCGATTACTAATATATATGTTCAACATAATCTGGGGTTCACATTTCTATATCGGCTGATAATGTTGGATCATGTAGAGTGATATCTATTTTGGATTCTTTTCCTCTGATAGATTTAATCCAGCGCTGGAATTCATCATTGATCTGTTCTATTTTATACCTGTTACAACTTGACAGTCGGGAGTTAAATCATCGTTTAGTCGCAAATACTAATGAATTATTTGCTTTTAATCCACCGAATGATTTTGATCTAATATTTGGCCAACTATAATGAACTCGTAATTGTTGGTGCCCTATATCTTTGGCCGGAATCGCAGTTGGAAACATATCACTGAACTCGGTTTTAGTTTAGCTTGCTGATATCAGTGTGGTTTAAAGCGGAGATGTATTAAGGATGATCTGTTGTAGTAGTTCTTACAATGACGACATTATTATTATAAAACCCTGATTTTAAATCAGGATTCTGATTCTCACTCATCCTTCTATTTGATTTTGCCTCATTAATTAACCGTCCTTGTCGATCCTGAAAAAATAACAACTTCACTTTGGTCCACTTTTGCGAGACTCAAACGATCAGCGAGTTCTTCTTTGATATGGTAAAGAGTTGCATATTTAGATAAGTCACCTTGCTGAGTTTTACTTACGCTAGAAGATCTTCCGTATATATCTACCATTATATTTACTAACGCATGATTAAAACGTTGAACGACGATGTTTACTCGTGCACGACTTTATGAAGTGGTGGTGTTGAAGATGAAACAGCTTCGAGCACATAGAGTACTTCACGGCCACATATTTGGTCGATCAGCGATTGTTTGTGTTGGTAATGTTGATTAACAGATTGGAATAATTCGCATCCTGCTCACATATTTTATAAATTACTTTCGTGACCCAGTTTATACGAATCGAAATAAACAATTTCGCATGCTTCAATCGCGTATGCAACCAAAGGAGTACCTACATTTGTACTTTCATCGAAATTAATGATACAAGCTTCAACATTCTTCGGTTTGTAAGGTAAATGATCACACATAAAAACACCTCTGAAGTTTTTTATGTTTAGGGTTTTAGCAGCATCAAGTAAATCAAAATTGAACATAAGAAGAATCAATAAAGTGTCCATGGAAGTCTCAAATCTTTTCCGCACCACGAATGGGGATTTCCTGGCAGTCTTAATGCCTTTTCTTTTTTGGAAGTTTGTATTCCTTCTTCTTTTGCTTTCTTTAATGCAATTCCAGCAGCAGCTCCAACAGCACCAATTGCAGCTTTTGCATCAACTGGGGATACACCGGCTAACAACGCATGTACAGCTGCGAGAATTGGAGATATTCCACCCGTCTAAGGGATGGCTTAAATTGTTCCTGCAGAATGATTAAGTTGTATGCAGGTCTTTGACCCTTTGGCTTCAGACTACCACTAACATGATGATATGATATTAAAATTATCATGACCGATTTAATTACTTATTCCTCGCGATCCAATTAAATGTTTTTTGCTTGGGCATCAATGACTCATTCGTCCACAAACACTTTCATGTAGCATTGTTTTGTCTGAGAGTATAAAAGCGATTGTTCCATAACCATCAGCGGCTTTCGAGCTACAACGAAAGAGTATATTAACTACAAATTGGCTGTATAAATCCAAGTGTTCCAGTAAGAAATTGTAGATTGAATACAGCGTTGTAAAATCCCGCTAAGATATGTGCAAACTAAAATCAACATTCTGATCAAGCCACATAAATGTTATCAACCAATGATAAGTATGTTCAACATGATTATCAAAATACAACAACACCTCTTTAGAAGGTTCTTCATATCAATTTGTCCTCAAAGACACTTCAGTAACTCCAACAGTGTCAAACACTATTGAATTTCGATCCTGTGAATCTTCTCTGGCATTTTCCAGAAACGCAATGAATATATCTCGTCATGCTGACACCCCATGCTGTGAAACTGTCTGCCACTACAAAACAGCAATATTACTTTGAATACTGTGTGTGATAATAGTCAAACATGAAAATGTTGCTTTACCACGATGAAAGAGAGCATCCGTTGTTCTTCGGCAAGGCAAGTGACTGAGTGATTACTGCTATCCAGAGTGAAAGTTTTGTTAATAATTCTTTACCTCCATCAACGGCAGCATCACTCCATATTGCATCATCGTCGGTGGTTTGTTTGACAAATACCACTGTGTGTTTATCGCCAAATATGTCTTTTCTAATATTTCTGCAGAATCAAAATATGTGTGACTTTGGAATCAAACATGAAATTCCTCATTGACATGCAACATTGTTCGACGTGATGCGAATCCCAAATTGAAGTTTAATTCATTGAAGCAACTTCAGTTCCAACTGCACTTAGTGTTACGTTTCTGCTTTCTAGATGATCAGTTGTATCCTTTGTAAATATCAGTGATGGACCAGCTGATCTCGAGTAATCATCGATATGTCTTGCATGGCCAAATATAGTGGTGGAAACGTCAAGATTTCCATTCATTATTCAATATTTGTTTCCGTCAATGTTGCATGTGGCACTGTTCAATAACGCCATGACGCCATAACAAAACCAACTCGATCACCAATTACGTATGCTGTATCTGCTTTTAAAAGTATATCTTCGAGCAGGAAATATATACTTGCATCCTGAATTCCATTCTCCCTCGTGCATTAGGTACACGTGCGTCAGAAGAAGTATACTGATGTTACGACCCTGTAGTCTAAGTCTCTGTGTGTTAAGGAATGAATTTTGTATAAATCTTTTTATTTAATTGAATTTCATTAAATGTAATTATTAATATGATTATATTAATATTAGTCTAATATGTTGTTTAAAACGTTGTGTTTATTTGAGTCGTAAATGTGACTCATGTGAGTACGTGCTGTTTATGATGGCAAGTTCATTGCAAGTAAACATTCAGGAATAGCTATGAAAACGATTGGCTCATACTTGGTCAGGAATACCTAACATACAGATGTATTGGGAAATCGCACGTGTCCTCCATGCGCGTGCAATTTAAACGACTTATTAGTTTCGTTTATATGCTGAGGTATTTTGTAAGACGTAGAGAGTCAGAGTCGGAGTTAGAGTAACAGCCAGAATAAAGAACAGCGTCGTAGCCTATTGTAACATCTTAGAATTACACAATTTATATTACCTTAAAAAAGGTATTTTTATGCTAAATGAACTTGTCTGTTCGTATGTCTACATTGTACAAGATATGTCTTGTTAGTGAAGCTAATTTTATTTCGTTTTTCTGAATAATTGTTTTCCTGGAGAACAACATTACTGGTTTAGATAAAGACATTTTTCGAAAATATTCTGAATTGGAACGGAACATTACAGACTGTTCTTTACCGTGTAAATTCTGGATTTTTTCTGTTAGCCTTCGTCTGAAGCGATCAACCGCCATTTTGGACCGGAACTGGACATCAGACTGTTTTTATTTAGAACTTTTCACAGGACTTATGTTTTATATCTTTAGAACAAACAATTTGGATCATTTCCGTAAATCTTTTTTTTTACATAATTACATTTTTTTTCATATTTTCTAGGAAAATACTTTCAAGGAGTCGATACGTAACACTGATAATCGCGCACAGGCTTGTCACTGAGTACAGTTGCGTCCATATCCAATCTGGGACCAGATACACGTATGAACATCTTTACTATATATATATATATATATATATATATATATATATATATATATATATATATATATATATATATATATATATAATGCGAAGACCACATCCCACTATTAAACGTGCAGTTGTTTTCCTTTATCTGATAGTAGTACACGAGCCAACTCTGTTAGTTTTTTATTTGATTTGTTTTTTTTTTCTTATTTTTTAATGCATCACATCAGCGCTAGGTAATTGTACCAATTTCGTCGTATCATTCGTGCTAATCTATACATGACTGCTGAGAATGCTGTGCTAGTAACATCACCAACAACACCATTTCCTTTTTCACGAATAACGTCAATAGCTTTCATACCCAGATGCTTTGTAATCGGTATTACTTTTGGGGCTATCCTTCTGAATAGACTCTGAACAACATCACCTTGTCCATCACCGTAAATCGCTTTAAACTAGGTAATCGCGAATAGATCACCCTGACCATTACTTGTCCACCTTGAGTATTATGTATAATCAGCTTATTTTAGTCATTGTATTTAATTGCATTTCCTCAATCACTGCAGTAATAATCAACGATTTCATCAGTGAGGGAGAGATAAACATTAATTTTCATGATACCTCCTGAAAATAATCTATGAAAAATATCAGCTGCTTTATTGATGATTTCTGGGGAATCATTAGCGGCTCATTTTACACCATTGATGATTTCTAGTCTATCAACATCGGCAAGAATGTTATCGGGACATGGACTAATACGACCACTTCCCTGGTACATGTACCAATGTCACTTTCAGCAGTTTCTTCTTCCTTAAAACGAGATGATATGAATAGCGATTTTCCTGACGATAACATATTTACCGGTAATGGCGCTCTTCTAACTTTATCGTCTTGTCTCACAAACTTTGCAAATTCATTTTTGCTTTGATCACCAGAAATTTTAGATATACCACGTGACTTTTGAAAATACAAAAGGAACTCAATGTTTTGTTTCTGAATTACTGGCGGTGTTTGGATCTAATAATTCATCACAATGTGGATATCTTGTTGCGATAACCAACATAGGTTTCTCTCGATGTAGTTTACGACCTTCTTTGGTAAATGGGACTGGTGGTTTTGGTTTTGGTTTTCGCATAACATCAGTTACATCAGCGACCTCCTCACGAACATTGTCAACACTATCAAGTACTTGTACTTCTTGTAATTGTGGCTGAGCCGCAAGTATTTCAGCCGAACGTTCTCGTATAATCTTTTTATGTTTTCGTAGTTCTTTCTGCTATTTTTTTCAGTTGCTTTAGCGGTTTGCCCATACGTGGGAAGAAGATCTTTGGTAGTGTTTGTAGCAGGTTGAAATAATTATTATGCACCTTCTACAGACTTCACCTGTGATCCTGACGCGCTTATATTTTTGTGTTTGACAGAATCACGGACTGGAATATATTTATTTATTGCCTTTAGTCTCTGTCGAGTTAGTTTAGCTGTGCGAGATTCCATTAATGATTTAATTATAGCAGCAGAGATGATGATGACCAATAGTATGTGTCCTACGAGTAAACCAATACGCATAAAAAGAAATGAAAACACAAGCGTCAAAACTGAATTAACAAAATGAGCTAATCAAATTAGAGAAATCTCGGTCAGTTAGAGGGTCCGGTTTGACGCTATTGACCTTGTATTTTTAGCCTTTGTAAGTACCTCTTTTTTTCCAACAAATGACATTTCAAACAAATGGTTTGTTAACTCCTCTGCTGCTGGGACGAATCTAACTCGATCTAAGATACTCGTTAGATAAAAGGTTTCAACTGACATACTCAGACCAGTGCTGTCAAAAGTGAAAATTTCGGAACTAATATTTATTTTATGACTATAGCTTTATCAGTTGTTCAGTATGTAATGCACGATGGCTTTACAACATTTCCAAAGCTAAACTACAGCGTACCTGTGACACTTCCCCAGACTATAAGCGTGAATTACTTTGGATCTGTGCTAAGGGTTACTGTGAATTGCTGTAGCTATGGGGTCTTTTGTTTGTTGATGTCGTTGTTAGGAATCAAGTTCCTAGCCTACTCCTTTCTTATATAAAATAAATATGTGCAGTGTTGATGTGCCTCCATTGATACATGACTTATCTACATATATATGCATTTACTACTGTTCCATAGGAAAAAATATACAGCTTACACATGTAGTGGGTGTAGGTTTGAAAAATGAGTACGATGGAGTAAAACGTTTTTAAGATACATATTCATATGTGGGGATGACATATTTTAGTATTTAATAAATCGTGTTCAAGCAGCATACAATGTACATCTCGCTCTCCTAAAATCACACATACGCGCGCGCGCATGACAGCAGGGTCAATAGCCAGCGAAATGGCCATTTTTGCTGACAAATAAGTTATATACAATACAAATGAAAATAACTAGTCGTGATAAAACTAACAGCTATCGGTTTTTTAAACAACACGCCCACTCACACACCCCAACAAACAAACATGAATGTGCACACAAAAGCATTTGTACCGCCATATAGTGATCTCGATTGAACCACCCCCAAAGACTATCGACGGCACAAGACATTGCGAATAAAAAGAATCATTTGCCCATAATTAGGATATATATGCAATGTTACGGAAAATAATGTACTTGATTAGATGACACTAAAGCAGTGATCATCTTAAACATTCTACCTACCTTTGTGTTATCTGCCTTGTATGGAATGTTAATACTTGTGAAATCGAAAGTACAGGAAGTAAATTACTGAGTAAGAACGGACACGTGATAAAATATATCGCTCATGAAGTGTGGGTATCGAATTTGAGTACAATTTATTTAAGCAGTATTAAGTTTATAACGAGGAAAGGACCACACGAGAAATATATTTTAAATCAATACATATACCAGCGATTAAATATATCATTGAAAAAATTTTTTTATTTATATATTTATTTATTTAGATTGTTATTAACATCTCTGAAAATAAACATTCGAATCTAGTGAGATATGTGAGGCATTTTTGTTGGTTATATTTGGAATTAAAATTAGAATTTTCAACACACAAAGATACTGGAATTTTGTTTGTTCAATATGCCTGAACAAAATTTAATTATCCGACAGACTTTTTATCTCGTCAGTTAGTAATAAAATAGAGCCACATTCAGTTCAGTTAACCTCACTGTATTTTTCCAAACATTACAACCATAATGTGGAATCATTCACAAAGAAACTTGCAAAGTTCATACATCATAACATATCATTCAAAAACATAACTAAGTTTCATGAATTTTACAATTATCTAAAAAAAAATGTTTTAAAGGAGTTTGACAAAAACTTCAAAAAACTGATGAACGACGGTGCCCATGAATAGTATAATGTATCACGTTACAGACAATGGTTTGGGGTAGATGCCCATTGTTAAATAGTGTTGAAAGTTTACTGGAATTTTTAGCATGTGACGGAACTTTGGTGTCAATGGGATTTTAGCATTATCTCTCCATATTGTGGGTTAACATAGTCAATATGGAACAGCCTACGTTTACAATTTTCCCTTTATTGAATGCACGCACTAAACAATTAATATGTTTGTACTAGACAGTGCGTATGTTTGCAAAAATTAAATAATCCAAAAGTTAGGTCAAATGCTCATTCATCAGTTTTGATGGTTGAGAAAAGCAGCAATAGCTTGATAAACATGTTTACCTTGGATAAAATGTCGACACTGGATACAGAGTTTATAGTGTAATAATTCCTGTTGCGCCAGGCATCAGGTCATAATTCAGTACCCAGAAATGTAGTCACAGTCTATTTTGAGAGCATTTTTTTCTTGTCTCCGTTTGGTGGTAATACAAGAAGTATATTTTAGCATTTTTGGTATGAATTTAATGGCAATTGTCTTTTCTTTAGAATATGAGCTTATGGCGTGGCTGTATGTGTGTATATCGGCGACAGTGTACTATGAGATATAAGATCTTGATGATGACCCGGAAGTGAAATATGTGTTCCATTGCACGTTGGTTTGTCGACTGTCAAGCCTTTGAATAAAATGCCGGTGAACTTTTGACAACAACTTCACCGTGAAGTCATCTTTGAAGTATTTTAGATTAACAAATAATTTGTATTGACTGTATAGAAAGTTTAGTACTGACAAACAAACGTAGATAATATATAGTAAATTTAATTGTGTTCTAAGACCTCAGCTGATAAATGAAGGAAGACTTTTTTTCCATTAGTCAAAAGATAATCATTTGATCAGACCAAATTGCGTTTATGTTGTTCTTGTTGTTGTTGTTGTTGGGCTTAACGCCATTTTTCAGCACACGATAGGCTATTCATGGCGGCCAGTATTAATGGTGGAGGAAGAAACCGGAAAATCACCGGAAAGAACCACTGACCCACGAGAAGCTACTGGCAAGCTTTCTCACATATCCACATTCGCCGAATCCTAGACTCGAACCCACGCAGACAGAGGTGAGATGGCAGTGATCCGTAACGGACAGCGCTTTAGACCACTCGGCCACTCGGGCCCCCCGTTTATTTCTGAATACACTTTACAGAGAACCACTTTATACTAACGTCACTGCAAAGTAATTAACGTAAACGCTGAGCGGGAAGGAATACACATTGCAAGCATTTAAAACGTCAGTATTTTATTTTGAAAACTTAGTAAATTGATTTGACAAAAGGAAAGAACATAATTTTGATGTGTTCCTGAATATAATTATTTCTTTATTTAACTAGATTTGAAAAGGAAAAGCTGGAAAACTCAAAATTTATCAACAACGTTGGGACTACAGCGCCTTCACTACAGCTCATTACAAATAAATTTGAAACTAAAGGTAAATGGATAATTGGATTAGTAGGTGTAGGTTTCAAAGACTGACATTTTAAAAATTGGATTCACAGTCCTACAATGTAAGACGCCGACCTTGATAGTTACGATGTGGAGCGGGCGGGAGACCGCTACACCCCGCATCGTAACTGATATATAGTGTTGATGTCTTGCATTGTTTGACTATTAGATCTCCATCACTATCACCATTTAAGGATAGTCCTAATTTAATTTGCAAGTAGCCTCTGTTGGTAACCTAAACCGTTAATCAAAACAAAAACATATTCAAAAACGCCAAAATTGGTTACTTAAATGTATGGACAATAACGATTCACAAGTCACAATGAACTCCTGACAGCATAAAAATCCAAGAGTCATTCGTATGTAAAACAAAACAACACATCATATGTTTAAATATTGAACTTCTGTTCAGAAAACACGTGTCAATTTATATAACAGATTAAGACCATGCTGAGGAATGATCTATACCTTAGATCGCCTACCAGTGGCAGAATGTTTTGTTCAATATTGAAAGAGATAATACAGTACAAGAAAGTTCACTTACACTATGATACAATGACACAACCAAACAAAGTAAACAAGATAGATACATACATTAAAAAGCACACATTCAACATACAAACATTCCAGGATGCATTTATATTTTACATTTCATTCAGTATTTGCTTGCATTCATTTTACTATCATTGATATTAAATGGCCAGCACCATAGCCATTTGTATCTCAATCTACAAGTTATCTTAGTAATCATTCTGTATTTCATCAATGTATTTAGATGGCACTTCCACAGTTAATGTTCACTGCGGATGACAAAATTTAAAGGAGAGTCATGCACACGTAATGTATGGAAGGCATTTCATTAGAAATCAAGCTTAAGGCATATTATATTTACCGGACAACATTCGTTTTCGACTAATTCAGTTCTAAAGACAAATATACATTTTCGATAATGCTATAATCTACATGACAGTTTGTGTATACCTGCCTGCTTGTCTGTATGTCTTTAGAAAACCTCACTCTATTAGTGGATATTGCATGTATACTTAAATCACTTGGCGAGGTCAATTAAACTTTTGGAAGTATCTGCATGTGCCAGTTCAGAAGATTGTATTGCTCAGATGTATGAAGTTTTTCCACACTTTGTCAGTAACTATATAAAAATAACTAATTTACGGCATACATAAATTATCTGCAATCTGCGTTTTGCTAACAAAAATTGTTTAGAATCAAGCGACCGGCGTATACATTGAATATTTCTAACAAACGCAAACATCAGGGCTGACATGCATTATAGGCTATATACAAGTACCGGATACGTAGTCACCAACATAATCATACATGTAAGACATATAGGGCGTAAAAAGGACTATATGTACCTGGCACTTTAATAATAGTAACATACATTTTGAATATGAAGATTATATTACATATGTAGCAATGACCCTTTGGCCCCTTGCTGGTGCAGCAAACTTCAACAGGTTTTGTCTATCTTGGATGACCTCCATTTTTACAAATACGATAATTTCAAACTGGTCGGTAGAGATAATAGATAACAACTATAAAGGCAATATTTTAGAACACTTTGGGCTTACCTATTAAAAATAGAGCTCAATAATGCGTTTTAGGCGAGTTGGATTTTTTCTCAACAAAATATTTCCGATTAAAAAGAAGAGACGAGAAATCGATCGTGAAACAATAGGTCGCAGTCAGTTTTCGACAAATACTTGCTTTGACCCAGCATAAGTTTCTCACAATCGAACTTTGACCTCTGTTTGATGATGGGTTGTATGTATGTATGTATGTATGTATGTATGTATGTATGTATGTATGTATGTATGTATGTATGTATGTATGTATGTATGTATGTATGTATGTATGTATGTATGTATGTAATATTATTCGTTTGATCTATATTCCATTGTCAACAAACACCTGTCACGATCACGAAACAATTCGCTATGATATTCGTTGTCTCCAGTAGAAAAACACCGGGTAGTAGTTGTTTACATGCTACGTGTATTAATCGGTGACGCAAATGAGGGAATCGCAACAAAATTGTACGAATTCGCGCACTTTGGGAACAATTATTCACGAAGACTACCTCAAATTAGTTTTAATCTCGCGCATATAAAATAAAACTCTTTGCAGTATACAATTTTTATTTAACAGTTATTCTTCAAATTGTTAGTGGCGACATTAGTCATGCAGAGGTATAGTAGTACATGTCGGGACATTTCTTCTTTTTTAGGCAAGTAATTGTTTGCACATCTGGGTTCTTTGGCTTGTTATGAATATTTGCTAAATTAAATATATTTCTCACATCGGGCCTTGCAACAGCCATTTTGTTGTAGTTTGAACCTTGCATCGAGGAAGTTTTACCAATGCATGTTTAAAATACAGACCACCTTCAATGGCTGATTCTAAACGTAGTTCATCTTTAGATTTACGCTTCTTCGGTAGATAATGATTGATTATAGTAACAATGTTATGAATTATACCAGATTATCTGAGCTGAGAATAAAGATATTAGTGGTTGATTTTGAACCCAGAATGATGAGCTTTCGGAAAATGTGCATCACATCCAAGAAGAGCAGTCTCTCAACTTGTATGGTGTGTTATCAAAGTTAGAGAGACCTTACGTTGCTCTATAGGTGAACTTATTTTTGTTATATATGTTGTTGTTTGATTTTGTAATATCTCTGTCAGGCACAGCAAAAGACAACAAGGGCTTCTTCTTTAGAGAAGCAGGTCCAAGCGCGAGATTATCATAATACGACCAGACTGAGATAAGAAAAGTAGGGTTCGCAAAACAGCTCGGTCTCTATGTGGCATGGTTGAGACAAAATAGCCATATTGCTTAGCCTACCAACGGGATGAAGCTTTATAGGGAAATGGGAATGACAATTTGTCGACAAGTGGAAAGGTCTATATAGGATAAGGGTCATTTTCTGCCCCCCCCCCTCCATATATATTCACATAATGTATGCTAAAGGTATGAAGTGGCTTCATTTAATATCTGACAAAGTTTTGTATTCACTTACGTGTTGCCATGGAAACTGTGTTGTCTCTTCATTAACAATTCACTAAATTTAAAATACATTATTTATTTCGATTCTTTGTCTGGTATAAAGTTGCAAATCTATTAACTTTCATTTTAAAAATAAGACAGTCATTGATAACACCTAAAACTGTGTGCTTTTGGAACTTTGTTTAGTTTTGATGGCTGATATCATTTATTACGAGATTTAAAGGCTTCTAAAGTCTCTTATGAGCTGAAAATATTGGTGTTCGTCTTCTACGTGCAAAATTAAATATATTAATTCCTTAATTTCGTGGCAACACACACACACACACACACACACACACACACACACACACACAAACACACACACAACCCAAAGCTTTGAACAAATCAAAACTGGGTATATATACCTGTATAGTTTAAAATCGGTATCATAAACATACCTATGTATTGATTTAGTAATTTGCGTTACTTGTTCATGAAGCAATGTTATCTCTTACTGGAGATCTGTGTGCATCGCAAATCGTTTATAATGTTATAAAATAAAGTTGATGTGCATTTAGTTATAGCGATCTAATTGTATCAGATCGAAACATCGTAGCATCAACTGCATTTCCATGATTGAATTTACCAAGGATGATTCGTCGAGCCCACTTTAATCGTGGCGATGATTTGTACAGAGACTCAACTTCACATGATCCGTGATCGATTATATTTATAATATACACCGAAACACCCCGATCCTCAGAGACCATAGAAGTTTGAGATTGACAAAATAACTGTTTTGGGGGTATTTATAAAAAAAAAAAAACCGCCACATAAGCATTTATATTATTATGGAAATGCAATGTATTCACATCTAACATAGTGACCTCATATCGGCCAAATAATTGTTCTATCGTCGATGGGGAAAGTACCTTTTTTTATTACATATGTTGATTCCTCAGCGATAATGGAAGCCTCAGTTGTGTTAAAACACAGCACAAAATAATTATTCTGTCATTGATTATCATTAACATTTTCACCACCCATGATTTTGTCACCTTTGACTTTGTCATTGAGATTCATAGTTGTTGTACTGACATAATTGTGCAGATATTCTTCGACATTTGGGTCGTTTTCTTTTATCGTGTACTTCGGTTTTCGCTTGTTGTAATAAATTAACATAACTCCAAGTTTGTCTCCGCCACATATTGTGCAGATGTCGGGTTTACCACGTAAATCACTTTCACAGGGTAACCACATGTAGAACCTCTTGTTAATGCCTGCCCGCAATAATCACCTCGGCATCTTTTGCCGCATATTTCGGTTGATCCTTGAAACATCCATGCAGAATGATTAGCACCTACTTTAAATGCCATTGTATATATAAAACATATTTTTATTTTTCAATCAGATATAAATTTGCAAAATAAATTATATATATATATATATATATATATATATATATATATATATATATATATATATATATATATATAACACTGGGAAGTATATTATCTATATATAATATATATATATATATATATATATATATATATATAGATATATATATATATATAACCCTGGGAATTATATTATCTATATATATATATATATATATATATATATATATATATTGGCTGATAAAAACGACAGATAATGACCGAAGTTTAGTTTGTGAACTTAATAAAAATTGTGATTCTAATTGTGACATTTTTCTGCGCTATTTTACGATGCAAGTGTTCATTATCAGCAAAATCAGGAGAAGATATATTCCAACGAAATCCCGGATAAAATCAGTGGAAGATATTCTAACGAAATCCCGGATAAAATCAGTGGAAGATATTCCAACGAAATCCCGGATAAAATCAGTGGAAGATATTCCAACTAAATCCCGGATAAAATCAGTGGAAGATATTCCAACGAAATCCCGGATAAAATCAGTGGAAGATATTCCAACGAAATCCCGGATAAAATCAGTGGAAGATATTCCAACTAAATCCCGGATAAAATCAGTGGAAGATATTCCAACGAAATCCCGGATAAAATCAGTGGAAGATATTCCAACGAAATCCCGGATAAAATCAGTGGAAGATATTCCAACGAAATCCCGGATAAAATCAGTGGAAGATATTCCAACTAAATCCCGGATAAAATCAGTGGAAGATATTCCAACGAAATCCCGGATAAAATCAGTGGAAGATATTCCAACGAAATCCCGGATAAAATCAGTGGAAGATATTCCAACGAAATCCCGGATAAAATCAGTGGAAGATATTCCAACGAAATCCCGGATAAAATCAGTGGAAGATATTCCAACTAAATCCGAAGTCGAATATTATGACTTTCTTGTTGAGAAGTATTTCGATGACAAATGCAATCAACTATCGTTTTGATAGTTTTGAAACCACACCGGAAAATGAACTACAATAAGTTGTTAAATTTAGTTATTGGCATTTTAACAAATGCTCGTCGTTGTTTTTAAATTCATTTAACGATGGGTTACATCGATTCACATGTATTAACGAGATTCATTATTCATCAATAACAAAACAACGTAAAGAAATAACGTACGTCGTTTTTAATCGTGAACTAAATCTCGAAGAGAAAATTAAATTGTTCAAAACACCTCATGCAGGAGAATTATCAACGTCATATGGATTTCCGTTTATCATGATGCCATCAACGAGAATAATTCCAATATGTATTTTACCAAATATTAATCGTGATTATAAAGAACACTGAATACGAGATAATACAAACACGCACTACAATCGGCAAGGATGTTTCGATCTGATAAAATTAGCCCACGTGATACACTCAAAGCGATAAGGAGTTTCCTAAATATCTTAAATATTCCTGATATTGTTCCGGATGATCTGTCGACGACAACAAAACCAATATAGGATCAGATTTAAGAATGTAGATCGAGAACATGATATGCGACACATATCAGTTGTATTTCACATTTGTATGAAGAATTATTATTCTATAAATAATGTCTCAAGCAAATGGTCTGTTCACCTGCTCTGCTGCTAATAATCAGTATACAAAATTATGTTTGAAATCATATTGTGTTGTTTGTGTATAAAATATTCTGTTCTGATTATTTGTATTTTCTTCTGCACGTTTTACATGTATCTAGTGTTGATGTAGATTTTGACCCTCCATAAGACTGGTTTCCAGTCCAAAGACTGAAGATTCATTATAAGTCTGATGTCCAATCCTTGCATGGTAATTTTTATCTAAAGACCGAAAATTTCTTATAAGCTTGGTTACGAATCTTTATCTGAATAGTTTTTGTCCAAAGACTGAAGTGTTATAGTCAGGAGATAGACAACTGTGATCCTAAATTATGAAAAGTTATTTTCTTTTCTGCAGTGCATAGAGAATATTTTTGTTTGAAAATGAGGAATCTAATTTGTTAAAATTCAGCATGATTCAAAATCTTGAGATCATTTGCTAAGATGCCTAAATGATAAAAAATTGACTAAATTTTATATGAAATTTGTTAAAATGCTTCAGTTTGTGTCACATAACAATAATCAGTATTTGATCGCATAATCTTAGATATGAAATGCAATTTGTATACATATTCTAGGGTATATGCACAGAGAGGCTGTTACGTTTTATATATATATATATATATATATATATATATATATATATATATATATATATATATATATATATATATATTGGCAAATCGGTTAAATGCAATTTAAATTGTTAAATAAAAGAGAATAAAGTAATAAAAACACTTTCAGTTAAACAAAAGTACTCAAATCATCAGAAGCAATAGAACTTTTACAAATTAAAATTGAGTGCGGAAACTTTAGTTACATGTATAATATACATTGTACTTGTCAGAATGGGGCCAAACTTACCCATCCACATAAATAATGCGTTTTGTGAGTTTGTCGCCCCTTCATCGGTCAGATTAAGTGGTCTGGCATGATTGAGAGGTCTATATGTGGAGTGTGATCTTTGTGGATATGTTTTCACTACTTGAGTGGATTTTGTGGGTCTCCCTATGTTCGGGACCCCGATTAGTCTCCACTCCGTGAACAAATAACAGGAAAAACTATACACATTTCGCTGCCATTTTGTGACTGATGTAGATATCAGAGATTTGATTAGCTGGACGAAACATCCAATTCAGCACTGCTCCAAACCAATACCCATCATAAAAGTTAACAGATGGCGAACAGTGTAGTTCCACTACGTGTAGTGTGACCCCAAGCCGTTTCTGCGCGGGTTTGCTCGTGAATATAAAGTTCTATGTCCACACCGTCATTTTAAATAGTCACCTTTTCAAATATTCATGTTATTGTCTATGCATATTTGATATAATAAAGATTTTAATATCATACGACAACTCACCAATGTGCTATCTGTAAAAAATATAAAATTTATAAATTTTTGTGCAAACAATATTCGTCGCTGTAACCTCGTGTGTATCGGAAGTCAATGAATAATAATAAACATAATAATAGTAATAATGATCGTTACAACATTATTATTATTATTATTATTATTATTATTATTATTATTATTATTATTGTTATTGTTATTATTATTATTATTATTATTATTATTATTATTATTATTATTATTATTATTATTATTATTATTATTATTATTATTATTATTATTATTCAAAGCAATTTGAGATACAAAGTCGAATTCCTTCTGGAGCCTTTTAAAGTGTCCAATCACCACGCGTGGAATAATTCACGTCAATGGATGGTAACAGTACTTTTCTCTGTTCTTTAATATGCATTATGATACAGACCAAAATTTTAGATTTAACGAAACATCTATGATTCGCAAAGAAAATCTGGATGGTTAAAAAACATAATCAGAATTTCAACATAATATAAAACGTTAAAAAGCGAGAAAATCCGGTGGAAATTATGACCATTTGAGTGATTTTTTGTTTCATAGCAACTGGAAGTATTACGGTATTTATCTTGATATATATGTTCATTCAATTATTTAATCGTGAATACTTCCCAGTGTTAGTCCACGGCTTCTATCAAACCCATTCACAAAAAGGGGAAAGTAAATATGCTTGAAAATTATAGAGGGAGTAGCCTTAGTAGTATAGGGAAATGAGAATTTTAGCTCACTTTTTTATCCTCCAAACAAGTATAAATTATAGTCCTAAATTATCCCCCACCCCTTTTTCCAAAATAGGAAACAAGGGTTTTGACTCACCCTCTCCCACCAAACTCCTTGTTTCCTACTACTACTACTACTACACAGACAGATATTTTGTAACCAGACAAAACAACAGGTGTTGGAATGCTATGATTTATCCAGATAAACTCTGTCATACAGAAGTGACGAATTTGTTAGAACAGCGCATGCGTGGAATACGATTATTCTAAAGACGGCAAATGGGTTTTACCACAAGTTTTTATCAGATAACAGGATGAAAATTAAACTGTACATTAGAACGTTTCAGTTAACAAGGCGGAAATTAAACTAGCATTAGAATGAAAATGATATTATTTTATATCTCGTTACCAATGATTAATGTTTCAACTGTTGATATTAAAAATACTTCACTATCACGACTATAGATACTAAATTTTACTTTATCGCTCACACAGCGACGGGACTCAAACAAATCTTTCATTTCTAGTTTGATCAGAGGATATTTTTTGTCGATAAAATACACCTTTGACCGATCAAGATCAATTGTGAGTTTAGTATAGTTTTCTTGGTTAATGGGGCTGTGAAAGTATTTAAATTCTGCTAGCAACTTTTGATACAATTGTTCGAGATAATTGAAATACACGCTGTTATCAGATCTGATGAGCGAAAGTTTTAACTTGTCACATGTTCCATTAAAACATATACCTGATGTTTCATTATTAAATTCAACTGTCAATTGTTTACCGTCCATCATTAGATATTTGATGTTACTATTGTAGCTATTTGTCATTATCAAATTTTCACACATTATTTTATAAGTTTAGATAAAATTTCAGTTGGAAAAGATAATGTCGATTATAGATCTATCATCATGACAATACCCAAGGGCAAATGTATCTACCCCATTTTCACAATAACGTTTGTCATCAAAATTACACAATCCACGTTTGATAATGACATCTGTTTCGAGTTTTTGACCTTTCGCTCGAATTGCCATAGCTCTCATAAAACTAACACCACCATCAAGCGCATACCTGTAGTCATCAAATTGCATAAACTTTTTAACAAAATCACGAGGCAGACCTTTTGCTTTTTTCGTTCTTTTATTATTGTCTAACAATACGGCATACATTTTGCTGCGTAATCCGATAAAATATTTGATAGCGATCGAGTTCATTTCATCTTTGAACTTACCAATAACCTTTTTATTTGTGTCGTCATGAAATTTACTGTCACGTGGGTAATCAGAAAGATCAAACAGATGTCGATTATTGTACATGTCCTGATAGATGTCCTCGCATTCGATTTCATATACGAGCGAATCAGTATCAGTAAACAAAAATCTACTAGCCGACAACTGATTTTTAACAAAATTATAATGAAAATCATACATCAGCCACTTTGATAAATCTAACACGGCAGCTCCAACATAGATTGGCTTGTTTAGTTTTAGATTTACTTTTCTTCTTTGTATCGCAACAAGATTTTCTTTAAATATTTTCATGCTCACAAAATCATCGTCTGACACAAGTTTGTTTCTGCGATTGACATCATTAACTATTTCAATATTTACACGTTTCCTAATATTCTCCATCGTCTTACTAAAAACGGAATTGTTCATCAGTTTAAAAAAGTTTTTCTCAAACTCTGTTTTCGCTGCAGATCTTCTTGAAGTGTTTGAGTTAATATAACCTCTCATCCACGGCGACTGATTAAATTTTAGTACACGATGAACTTTTCTCAACACAAGACCAGCATCGACTGCTTGTTTTAAAACTTTGTAATGCAAAACGTAATTTTTCTTATCAAGTAAATTTGGTGCTAGTTTCTTGACCATGGAATGTTGCCTTGGTGATGCTAACGCTTGTTGTTCTTTTGATAACAAACTATAATCTATGACCATCGATTCCGCACAGAAAGGGTAATCGTTATGTAATTTGTGTAGCGAATTTGGATAATCAAGATCAACTTCAACGAAATAGGAATATTTTTTTTTCTGTCTCCGATAGAAATCGATCAGCCGTGATCCAATGAAATCCACCAAGAGGTATTGGTTCTGCCATCGAACCACCGTAAAGATTATTACAATCTAGATAAACTAAATATTTCGAAGGGAGCTCAGGGTTATACTGTTTCAAATATGTGTTGTTTGCTTCAGGATATTTTTTTGTTATCACGCTAATACCGCCTCGGATACCTTTTTCGATAAAATTGAACATATCAACATCAGTCAGTAATTCCAACCTTACCTTACTAAACTTTAGCAGAGCATCCCATGACAGTCCAGGGGCAGAATAATACCAGCAAGGATCTAGTCCGTAATTATTATAACTCACTTCTCTAAAACTTTCAAAAACAACTGCCAGTAATAATACGTCAGTTTTCAAATACAAATCATGATAATCACCCAAAGTCTCACAATCAAACTCTTTTCAGATATCTTGTGCATACCTGTACTCGTCATCGGTTATAGTTTCATTTTTAAGTTGCGATTAAAATTTATCTTTGCCAGGTAAAGGTATTTCGTCAAATTTACTCCAATCGTCGAGATTTTCGTATGGAAAACTCCTTTTTTAGCTAGTAGATTAAAGTTATCTCCAAAACAGTCTCTTAGGTTATCAAATTTACTACAACCTTTCACTAACTCATCTAACGAGGCTGCCATAAACTGCAGGCTGTCAATTAAACGCAATTTACCTAGCGTAACTGACATGTACTTTTCAAAATTATTTGGAATGCATTTGATGACGTTATCGAGTTTTAAACGAGATTTTATATCAGGATCACCAAAAGCTTCTACTATAATATGGCTATCATATCCTCGAAAATTGTGCAGAATAACCGGATTTAAAATCTGGAGCATGAAATTTTAAATTACACTGATTATGAGCCGCTCCACGATACTGTCCGGTCAAATGACAATGGTCATGTACTTTTTTATTACTAACGTTGTCAGTCCTGACATTGTCAGGGTCAAAAGCTTTTTCACAAATATGACAAATTTCCGCTTGCTCGTGATCAGATTCTTGTTGAGGTGTTAATTTTAACATTGGCGTTATTTTTTTCAAACGATAAGTAATACTATCAACTTCGTTAATCAACTGTTTGAGAAGCCAGACAGCTGGATTTTTACCACGATATAATTTGATTGGTTTAGATAATCTAGAATCAGTACAACAAACTACCTTGTACGCTACTCCACACGGAACATGATTTTGAACTTTTCTTGTACTCGATTTTTCAGGACTATTTTCTACGCCATGTACAGGTTGAAGTAAACACTCAAAATCAGCGTATATAACGAAAGGAATTTTTAGTTTGTGATTATAATGGACAAACTGTAACACACTATATTTTTTATATGGCATTGTTATTCTTTGTACATCACTACAGTACTGCAAATGATTTTGTAATGTTTCATTGTTTGTACAACTGTGCAAGCAGCGGTAACAAAAGAACTTTTTGTTCCTATTTTTATTGTACTGTTTACCAACTAGTCCGTTAAAGTTTTTAATCCAAACGTAATGATTTTTATAATACAGTAAATTTATAGTCGATTGTGAAGCTTTTTCTGAAATATATCTCGGGTATACATCCTTTTTTCATCTAATCCGAAAACGTTAATTGAAACATTATTATGCTTTTCAAATTTTGGTATTTGATTTTCTGCCACAGGAAAGTTAATATCTTTAAAATTTAATCTAGACACGCGAATGATATATTTTTCAACACGAGTAGCGTTTTTTTTTCTGCTGGAAATAGTGCGGAAAGAACACCCCATTGGAAACACTTGTTATCTACGTTTTTGATGTTTACACAACATCTTTTACTTTTTATTTTTGGTGGCAGGTCGATGTATGAACTACTTCGTAATGCGTTATATTTCATCGTGTGAAACAATATTTCTTTGATCATTTCAAACTTCCAACCCGAACCTAATTGACTGAATTCCTCTATTTTTTTTCCAGATTTCTTGGTGTATTTCATCAGATAGTGATAACAGATCAGTTCCAAGCCAAACACGTCTTGATTTTGCGTTCATATAAGGTTCTGCAATTTCCTTGTTAGTTGATTCTTCCGTTATAACTAACTTTGAAAATATAACATGATGTTGCACAAATAATCTAATACTTTTGTGTTTTTCGAGCTCACGTTTTACAGTTGTCTGTAGTAGGTGGTAAAGATTTGTTGCAGTAAAATTTACTAAAACATTTTGATTATCAAACTGATAACTATTATCAAAACCTGCAAAAACAGTCGCTATTTTATCAGGTTCTCCCATAAGGATTCTCATAGCTATATCACGCAATTTTAACATTATTATACTATAATGTAATATCTAATTGATAATTTACTTCACACTGCGCATGCGCTAAAAATCAATTAGAGATAAAAAAAATCTCCTATAATATAATGACAGCAAATCTGACAAACACATGTGAGCAAGAAGCATATCAAATTCACCCAAAGTATAACTTTACCTCACACTGCGCATGCGCTAAAAATCAATTAGAGATAAAAAAAAATCGCCTATAATATAATGACAGTAAATCTGACAAACGCACGTGAGCAAGAAGCATATCATGATCACCCAAAGTATAACTTATACGCTGGTTCAGTTATTAACCTTAAAACTGGAATATCTGTTGGCAAATTAACGTCAGCGGGTTATCAGTTTAGTGTAAAGGGAGATAATACAGAGAGGATTACAAAGCTTAGAAAAGATTTTATTTACACGTTGTTTTGCGATGATATTCCAGAGGGATAGCGTGTATATCACGTGAACGATAAAGTCACTGATGACAACATTGAAAACTTGTCCTTACAAAACGAGTTTCAGCCGCATCCGGTCTTTGATTTATACGAGGCTAACGATCGCGGTATTATTAGAAACAGAATAACTAAAAAAGTTCTTAGTACTATGAACAATATGGGATATATCAGAGTAACTGTTAGAGGAACACTAACAGATTTTGTTAGTTATAATGGTCATAGGTTTGGTTACGAGGTGTTCAACGGATCTATACCCAATGGTCTGGTTATCAATCACATCAATGACGTAAAAACAGACAATCGATTGGAAAATCTGGAGCTAGTTACGCAACAGAAAAATGTGAGAAAAGGAAAAAATAGTAATGGTATTAATTTTAGATGCCAAATAAAACCTGTTATTTCAAAAAACCTTGAAACGGATGAGGAGATTGAATTTAAATCGATTTCAGCTGCGGCAAAGCATTATAAGATAAATTCCAGAGTAGTAAAATTTGTAGCTGATGGATTAACAAAATCAGCTTTTTCAAGAGAATACAATGCCTGGATTGTTTTTAAATATGATGATCAATAATATTTTGTAATTCATTTTTAGTCAAACAATGGTGAGCAAATGTTATAACATCATCGCAATCAAATTTTAGCGTCGTTACTGCACTTTCATTAATTTTATCTTTTTCTGCTTCTGTTAGCAATATTCTATGAGAATCACCTTGCATTACAATAACGTCAACACTATAACCCAACAAACATTGTCTTACCGCTTCGTCTAGTTCGTTGTAATTTACTATATTAACTTTTTGGTGATATTTTATCTCATCAGTCATCTTATAATAACAAATTAGATAAAAATATTATAATAATGGACTTGATGAAGCGACTCGCTGAATTATACAAAGAAGATACCAGCGACAAAGTCGCCAGCGATAAGGTCGTCAGTGATGAGGTCATACATAGTATTACATTTTCCAAAGATTTCATAGACAAATTTGTTGGTTATAATGAAGATGATATTTTATATAACAACAAATTTGATGATGATGGTGAAATAGTCACTGACAGATCAAATTACAGCAGATCAACAACTAAACGATATAATGTCAAGTATCACATTGCAAAACAAATAATGAAATTTAATTTTACCGTTGCCGAACAGCAAATATTTTGGCAGCTAATCAGACCTTTCTTAAACATCAGAATTCCAGGCCGACAGAAAAATATCAAATTCGATTTCATATTTGTCAAGATTTTTAATCTAATGACGATCTCTGACGATCGTAGACAATATCTAATATCGTTATGTAAACCAGTAAAATGTAAATCTGTCAAACAAAAGTATGAGGAAATTTATAATAACATTATATCATACTCTGCCTGGTTGGGATCCAACTGTTAAATTTATCGCTATACCCACGCCATTTGACTAAACTTTGATTTCCTTTTTTCTTAATTACTTTTTCAATAACGAAAGCATCCTGCTCAGTTTTCTGTAGTTCTTGTTCATAAAAACTACCTATGATATGTTCCTCTGCCAGATCTTTTAAAGCGTACGTTACAGGTATTGTGAAAAGTACCTTATCGATTACAAATACTTCTTCGCTCCAGTTTGGAGTAAATCCTTTTGCAAATACCTTTTTTATCAAAGAAATTCTAACTTTATCACCAACCTTAAATTTATGTTTGCGGTACATGTTTTAATTTGCTAATATTGGATTTGTAATAGCATTATTAGGTGACATTTTGATGGTTCGATGTTTTGTGTTATTATATTCACCTACGATTTGAGAAAGGTCATCGATGTACCTGTTGGTGTTTTTAGCTGTCATATGTTTGTGTAATTTCTCGTTTAGCGTGCGATTAAATCTCTCAACAACAGCGCTTTTACCTTCGTTTCCTGTAACATATTTTTTCTATTATTTTGTTCTAGAAACTGTTCAAACTTTTTGTTAAAAAACTCAGATCCGTGATCAGTCCAAATTTTATTTAGTTTTCTTTCTGTACTCGTTATTATTTGTTTTAACGCATCAGTCATTGAAGTCCCTGTCTTATCCGAAACAGGTACACTGAAAGCGTATTTGCTAAAAACATCTATAACATTAAACAAATATCTTTTTGGAGCACCATCAGCGCCAACGTTAAACTGAGCTAGATTGGATACATCCACCAAATTTATTGCCCAGATATCATCTACACCATTAGCGACAACTTTACGTCGTGGGAACTTTTTTTTTAGGTCTGTGTAGTTCGACTGCAAGATCATGGTCTACTTTTTCCGAGTCCGAGTTTATATTTTGCTCCTATCATTCCCTGAACAAATCTTCTATCAAAAGGTTCTCGTAGATTTGTTGGCTCCATATCACATAATTCGTCTAACATTACTTTATCACAATCTGCTTTCGAGTTTTCATGATCACGATAACAGATATCATGACGCATCGCTATTGCATCCACTTGATTATAAGGCTCTTGACCTGGCAATGGATTGTCGTTTTCATCTAGTTGTTGATCTAGCGGATTGTAAGGTCCTGTATACCGATGACCTGGCAATGTCCAACCGCCTTTTGGTTTTGGTAATTTTTCAACAATTTTATGTATATCTATACCTGACCCTATTATTTCTCTGTTGTTACAACATTGACAGTATGCGACAATTTTATTTTGCTCAAGACACAAATCTCTGTCAGAATCACAGTTGCATATCATTCTATATTTTTAGTCGTCTACTAAAATAATATCAGGATAACCAGATCCTAGCGAATTTTTCGCTGGGGACACTTTTTTTAAAAATATATTTTTTTTTCTTTTTCCGCAGACTGCACAAAAACCTTTTAATATTATCCTGTTGTTTTTTGTTTTTTCTGTTGTTTCATCAATATTTTCTGTTTTAGTTCTACACTTGACACAGTACGTTGACATTATTATATTTTTAAGTTTAGATAAAATTTATTGCGATCTCATCATTAGCGTGAGAAGGATGCTTGTCAAACTGTAAAATAAATTTTAAAAAATTAAGATTTCTGTTCATCTGTTGGATAAACATAATACAATAATATCCGCAAGCAGACGTTCCAACAGGTCAAAGTTGATTTGATGAATAAAATATCTTTTTAAATTTTTTCTTCATATACTTTTTTATTACATCGCTTGGAGGAAGTCCAAACGAGTCAAAATAATTATTATTATAAACTGCTACCCAATGCGTGCCGGATCCGTCATTAAAATCTTGTATATTAATAACACACGAACTTACAGCTGATGGTGATTTTCTTGCTGCGAGTTCATCTTTTGAATAAACTCCGTGAAATCCAGGAACCGCTTTTAACTTATCAATGATATCAAAATTACTCAACGGGGTGGTCGAGTTTCCGGTATTGTTAGACCACGTCCGATTCCAAAAAGATTTGGCAGCAGACTTCCCGCTAGTCCCGCCAAAAGTGGAGCGAACGGAATAATTCCTCCTTGTTTTGGTTGATTGCATATGCATTTGCATTTTGGTGTTGGCGATTTTGTTTTTGTTGTTTTCTTTTTTTTGTTGAGGATTTTTGGTTTTGGTGATTTCTTTTTCTTTTGTGGCATTATAATATATCATTTACATAAAATTTACAATTTTTTTATTCCACTTCCACGAATGATACCATTTCCTTCGACTGCTTTCTTCGTTGCGCCAGATATTGCTCCAGACGCTGCTGCTAGTCCTAATGTGACTAAGACTGGTAAAATTTTAGGTATTATTGTACTAGTTAATACTGATAATGCTGGACCAAGAAAACCACTTTTAACGACAATGTCGTTTGCCATCGCTGTCATTTGTGCAGCACTCAAATTTAAAACAAAAGTTTTTTTTACGATCATACTTTTTTACTTGATTTTTTGTTAGCAATAATTTTGTTAAAACACCATCAGAAATATTATAATTGATTTTTAATGATACCTGTTCTCGCTTTGCAATAGCAGCTACTAATTTTTTTTACTTGGCCATCGGTTAAATATACTTCTTTTACAATATATTTTGCCAATTTATATAACAACTGTAGATTAAACTTGAACTGTCATTTTTCCTCCAATAGAATCTACCGTGATAAATCTATCACTAATCACTAATGCATATACGTACAACGGCGCTACTGGAACCGCCCCAAGTGTCCAGGCAATTTCAATATCCGCTGTGCTGTCTACAATTCGCTGGTTATGTTTACTAACATCAAAATGAAATATAGGATAAAGGGTACGAGATTCCTCTGCTGATATCTGAGTTCCATCTTCCACATCTTGATATTTTTGTATTGCGTCAAGCAGGTACATGTACGGTCGAGAAATATTTTTATTAACGTCATCAGCAAAATTACACTCGATAGCTCGTTCTGGATATTGCTTTGAATTTAATCTATCGTATATTCGTCTAACATCAGAGTGGTCAAATATTGCATTATTTTGTTGTTGGTTACCTCGTCGGGCTTGCTGTTGAAATACGACAAAGATATTTCTCGGCAGTTGTTCGCTTGATGTTATTGTAACCCCCCACGTGTAGTCAGTAGTATTTGGAACCGCTGTCTGATATATTTTATGCTGTTTAAAGTAAATTCTGTTTGTATGCTTATCAAGCGTGCTATTTAGTTCTGACATTTTAGTGATTGATGGTGTTATACGTGTCATCCACAAAGCAAGTTTGTTTATGATAAACTGTACATCAACCCCTCCAGATCTAAACAAGCAATCGTTTTGGTCTGCTCGATCTAAAATAAGCGTATGTTAAACTCAGCGAAATACTTTATCATAATCGCGACAAAAGCCGAAAATCATGCTTAGTGGAAGCATCATTGTAATTTGACGTGATCCTGCCGCAAGTTTTCTTCGCCTAGCAAAACCTTCATTATAACGCGGATTTCTCACGTCAAGTGTGTTAAGAAGTAAATTTAACATCACAGTACCGTTTGCATCTGCAGCTGGTGGTGTTATATTAAGATTATTAAAAGCGGCTATAACAGCAACTCTTGTGGCGTTTGCATTAGCATCTACAGCAGGTGCGACAATATCTAGAGCAGCAGCATTAGCAATGAGAAAATTTCTCACAATTACAGCATTTGCATCAGCATCAGCTCCATGTACTATAGCGCCTCTCTTTAAAAATTCAGTTGATTCAGCTATACCCTGTCTAGTATCTTTAAACCACATCATATTCGTTGCAGTTGATCTCGAGTAATCGTCGGAAAACGAAATAATATTTAAAATTGTACTTGCAACTTGTAGATGACTTGAAAAATCTTCTATAGTTTGATTGGCTAGTTGATATCTAGCACTTTTGAATAAACTCCAGCCGTTGTTTATAAGAGCTACTTCTGCTCCAACTGCAATTACAGCAGGTGGATTGGCTACTATCATAATCTGACCACGAACCTCTAGCATAGCCTTGTGTGGCAGTAGAAATACATCTTCGTCTCTGGTGTTAAAGGTTCTAATACCAGCTTTATTTGGTTCGTTAGAATTCTCATCAAGATACTCAACATACTCAAATTCTGTCACATCGTTGTCGATGTCATAAGTTTCTGTTAACTCGAGATAATTTTTAACAGACAGATTATTTTATTAGATTATATAAAATTTTATTGCGGCACTGTTACTTTAGATATTAATTTTTGTATGATCTGCTCGCCCTTTGGTGATTATAATTTTTTTGTTGTTGTTATCATAGCTCGCTGGGTTTCTATTGTTGGAGCGATTTCTGAGATAGCTTGTTTTATTTCAGATGCAGTCGGTAGATCACCTTTTATTTTATCAGCTATTTTTTGTCCCACCGCAGTCCCAGCGGCAGATGCAGCTCCAGTTGCAAACGCTTTACCCGCGTCAATAGCAATTGGTGCATCTTTACGCGCTATACCCGGAATATTTTCAATAACTTTAGTAAAAATATTTCCAAAAAATCCTCCTACTATTTTTCTTCCATAAACTTTTTTTCTTTGTTTCATTATATTTGATGTTGCATAATTTTTACTTTTGCTCGCGTAGATGTAAATAATAAGTTACAAGTTCATTATTAACATGTAACTGTTTTCCTGATTGATCTGTCAACTGCATTATTATACTTGATATTTGATCTTCAACGTTTAAAGGATAATATATAATATGTCGTGGAGTTATTTGCATGAGAGAACCTGGCGGAACTTCAGGTGAGAAACTGTAAATCGTTTGACCTTTGCTACCTTTTGATGTATAAGAGCCAGAAGCAATAGAACAATTTACTAATATCGTATTTACTTCTGTTATATTTACTGGCAGTTCACTGTCATATGTAATAGGCTGATCAAGTGCAGTATAAGTTTTTTCAGTAAATCCTAACAGTTGTGCAATACTTCTTTCTCTTCGTTCAAGACTGATTACTATATTTTTCAAAGTTATCCTAGCTCGCAATGTGTTATAATTTGTTGCCAATTCAAAATTATCATCACACCGCCAGCTTTTGTGATGAGCTCTTTCATTGTCCTGTTTAGATCAGTAATATTATAAGCTCCTTGCGGAATTTTTTTTTTGTTGTAGATATTGGAGATGTTGTAATCATAGTAAACTACATTTCATCGTTAACATCATTTTTCACTGTAGTTATAGCATTCCAGCAGGTACAAGAAATTAATCCAATTTCATATTGTTTTGTAGGATCTAGTTGGATAAGTGGAATACAATTTACTGAAAAATTTGAGCTATCTATCGCAGACTCACTAGAGTTTAGTAATAATGTTGTTTGCATTCCTTTTATATTATATCATTTTACAAAATTAAGTCGCCGCGATTAAGTCGCGGTGTAAAGTTTCATATTCGTCAGATGTTAATAATTCACTCGATCTTAGATGATCAAGTATGTCAATGTTTTCATTATCAAGTTCAACACTAACATTCCCAACTTCTTTTGATGATATTAATAACTTTAATCTACCTATCATTTCAGTAGTTGATGTAAATATTTTTACACCAGTTCCTTTTCTTACTTCTCTACTTTTCTCTACACGAGTTTTATCGAAAGTATCAAATTTCCTTTTAAAACTCCACCCTTTACCAAAAGGTTTTAATCTACTATTTTGTGCTGTTTTTTTTAAACGTGAGAGCAATAACACCATATCTCATCCTATCATAAAGTAGAATCATAACATCAATTTCTGTAACCGTGTTTATTTCATCTTTAGCAGTAACTCCGTCATTAAATATTACATTTAATCTATCGAGTAATTCTTGATATTCTGCATCAGTCCACTTGTTTATATTTTTAATATCTCTTATATTTTCTTTCTTTAAAAAATCATCATATTCACTATCTTTTATCACATCACTTGCTCTTTTTATAAAATGAAATCTTTGTTCTCCAACTTCCATAAACTTTACAGTAAGCTCACCAACTCTTTGTTGCTCCTCTTTGATATCTTTAATATCTCCTGATAAATTTTTTATAATATTTGTTATTCCTTGCGTTGTTAACTCTGCTAATCTTCGCTCACGTTCCAGCGGATTGTTTATCAATCGATCTGTTTCAGCTTGTCTAGCCGCAGGATCAGCTATATTTGCTGTAAATGCCTCAATTAGTTTTCTTTTTTCTTCATCAGATCTAGTAACAAGTTTTGCAGCAGCTGCTTCCTGTTGTTCTTTAACAATTCCAACCAAGCCTTTTTCCTGCAGTTGTTTAAGTTCTTCTTCTGACAGTGGTTTAGTTTCAGGTTGTTTACCTAATAGTGCTTCAGTAACCGGCTTGAAAATTGTAGCTGTTGCTTCTGTAGCGGTTACTTGCCCACGTCGTACTTGTTGTACTTTTTGCTTAAGCGATGTCTGAGATTGAGCAAGTTTTTTTTAGATCTTCTATGTGTTTTCTGTATCTTGCTCGTTTGTCCATTTTTATTATTATAAATTTTATAAAATTGATACCCTTACTGTAAGTAAGTGTCAATACAACAGCGAAACATTTTAGTTGGATCATTTGTAAGTTTATCAAATAAGAAAAAGTTGTATTTATCTTTTGTAGCATTACGGTAAAGTTCAATAAACTTATCTTTTGTCACGTCACCGCATTGTTCGCTTGTAATATTTCTAACGTCAACATTGTCCAGTCCTGGAAATAATATAAAACAACCCGTATTTCGCCGAATAAATCTGTCAACATTATAAAATCCTTGAGCGAGATAAACAGAATTACATTGTTTGTTACGTGACAGTGAGAAATACGATCTTATTTTGTTCATCTCCATGTTATTTAGCGGAATATCGTCAAAAACTACTATCTTATGTTAATCTGCATCAAATTGATTAACTGGAATAAGATCTTCTGGCTGCCTAATTATAAAAAATCTTCACCAGCCTTAAGTTCATCACGAAGTTTGTCATTATAATCGCTTAATAACTCATACTTATCTTGCTGTGGATTGATTGTGTAAATATAGACTCTATCGTAGTTAAAATTATAACCAAGAAGCAAGTTCATAAGCAAATTTGTTTTTCCTGATCCAGTTCGCCCAACAATAAGATAATGACAATCAGGAATTTCTTTGTTATGTTTGTGTTTCACCAGCTTCTCTGTATCAAAGTTTAATATCGACGATTTTGCCATTTTGTATAATATTAAACTAGTGTTGATAATTTTATCTAAGACAGTAAATAATGAGTTACTATACAAAATTTGGAACACTATCAGGAGATTTATCCACAAAAGGTTATCAAGGTGACTTATCCAAATATGCAACTCTTGATCAGCTCAAAATGAAATTAATAATCTATTAAATGTTGCTAGTGTAGATCCAAATGAAGTCGTCGTTTTCCAAGACAAAGAAGGACGATTAATGACGAGTAATGTAAAACTGTCAGTTGTACTTGTACGAATTCCTAATGCGTTTGCTGATAATATCATGACTTTTAACAATCAAGGTAGGATACAAGATTCTGGTAGGTCAGTAAATGATTTTGTTAAAAAAGCTGGTGATTTATTTAATGGGAATATTGTTATGAACCAGAACAAGATTACAGATCTTGGATATCCAACTACAGATGGAGACGCTGTAACAAAGAAATACGTCGATGTTCATGACGTTCCAATCAATAATGAAATACCAGCGCTCAAAAATGAATTTCTTGGTCATGTGAACATATTTTTAAGTTTTCGCAGAAACATAAACACACTTAAAAATGAATTTTTTGGAAATCCATCAAATGTTGACTTTACACTCGCTAATATTAACACAAAATTCAATGATATTAACACAAAACTCAATGATATTATTAGTGGAATTCTTAGTATTGTTGAAAAAATGAGTATGGTTAAAATTCCTCTCAAAGAGATTAAAAATATTGTGTTTACTGTTGATACTGGTTATACTAGGTGGACACCAAAAAATAATTCTATCAAATATCTTGCAGAGGTTACCGGTGTGTATAGATTGTCAGTGCTTAGCAGTGCAAAGTTTAGAATATGTACCAAATATCTATTTCGTCATCCAAATGATGACTCATCTGGAGTATTATCTGTAATAATAAACAAAAATTCTGAAGAAGAATTTGTACTTGAACCAGTTGATAAAACTTTAAAATTAGCAATTTTTCTCTGGTGTTTGGAATTTATAGCTGAACAACCAGATCTTATTATGGATTAACCAAACATATGACTATGTGAACTAATATTATAATGAAAAGAAGTATAGTTGATTTCAATCATATTTCAAAAGATATTCCAAACCAAGATGTAGACGCATTAAGACAATACTATAAATATTATCATAAAAAACTTTGGTGCGTGAAAAAATGTTACAAATACTACAACAAGATCCTTCGAGTAATATCTTATCTACCCTTATTAATGACCAGTTCTGGTATAATTTCAAGTGGGGTATCATTAAATCCTTTTTTGTTAATCATATCCGCTATTGGTGTTGCACTTACAGCGGCGTGTAAAAAAGTAGAACCAAGACTTTTGATTATTAAGCACGGTTGTTTAACATCAATTAAAACTTACAAGAAACTACTTGATCAGATCCGGTCTTACCTACGAGGAGTTAAATATAATATGGATGATTTATTACGTGAATTTTGTATTATTGACAATATGTTAACAGATATTCTACCAATGAAGGTTAGCAAATATAAAAAAAATTATCAAAAAAAATATGAGTAACGTAAAATTTTATCTAAACTTAAGATATAATATAACTAAAATAATATCACTTACCTTCATCATTTTCATTCTAATGCTAGTTTAATTTCCGCCTTGTTAACTGAAACGTTCTAATGTACAGTTTAATTTTCATCCTGTTATCTGATAAAAACTTGTGGTAAAACCCATTTGCCGTCTTTAGATAAATCGTATTCCACGCATGCGCTGTTCTAACAAATTCGTCACTTCTGTATGACAGATTTCATCGGGATAAATCATAGCATTCCAACACCTGTTGTTTTGTCTGGTTACAAAATATCTGTCTGTGTAGTAGTAGTAGTAGTAGTAGTAGTAGTAGTAGTAGTAGTAGTAGGAAACAAGGAGTTTGGTGGGGGAGGGTGAGTCAAAACCCTTGTTTCCTATTTTGGAAAAAGGGGTGGGGGATAATTTAGGACTATAATTTATACTTGTTTGGAGGGTAAAAAAAAGTGAGCTAAAATTCTCATTTCCCTATACTGCTGCCTTTCATCAGTCCTCAGCAAAATATTTATCTCCATTTTAAATGTGAAAATAGATAACTGGATCAAAGAAAATGTTATTTTAGGTGAAAACAAGCTGCTTTTCGAAGTGGTTATTCCACTGTAGATGAAACGACTAGGTAGGTTTTATGATCTTTTTGTTGATTATGAAAAACCACATTTGACTGTATTGACAGAAGCTTGCTTTGTCATAAATTAGTAAATGAACATATTAGTAGTAAAAGGTTTACGATACTAAAAGTCATCTATGAAAATGTCAAAGCTTGTGTGAAAACGCCCAAATGGTTTGATATCAATATTTATCTACCCGACAAGAGGAAGGCTAGATTGTCTGTTATCACCAATTCTAATTTCTTTAATCCTTAACGATTTAACGAAATATATTTCTGACCAGAATAACATGAAGAACTAGAATTTGCCAATTTATTTCCTAAGTTGTACGCAGATGATTTGTGTGCCCTAGCCGAAACCACTACTCAATTTTAAAGAAGTCTAAATAAACTCAAATTTACTACAACATCTAAAAATTAAAGATAAACCTGAAGGAAATTTAAAACTGTAGTCTCTTGATAAAGGAGATATTTGAGAATATATGATAGATGGTATTTAGGTGATTGCGTGATAGGGACTTTACCTTATTATAAATATCTTGGTTATGTATTCTTTTCTAAAAAAAAAAAATCATGGTGTGTTTTTCATCAAACTAGCAGCACAAGCTTTTAAGGTCACTTTACACATTGATGACTAGACTTAATCGGGATGGTAGGCTATCTACAAAATTCGATTCCATATACTTGATACTAAAATAGTCATTATGTGATTATGGTTTTTTTTAATGTAATGTTAACAATGTTTCTGTCATATCGCTACGATGTCTGCAGTGTGGCAGTTTATAGTACCAATATTTGAATTATGGGTCGGAAGCCTGAAGATTTCTACAAAAAGCAGTTGATTTTGAAGTTGTACATACGTCATTTTGCAAATATGTTCATGAGATTACAAAACATACACCAAACACTTTTATCTATAATGACTTGGGTAGAATGCCAATAAAAATAGTAAGTTAATTAAGAATTTTTGAGTACTGGTTCAGACTATTAAAGGTGGCTGATGATAGACTAATAAAACAATGATATAACCTACAATTGGCATTGGAAGAAATTTCTGATTGTTGGGCAAATAAAGTCAAGAATCTCCTGTTTTTATACGGCATGGGAAAAGTTTGGGTTAATCAAGGGGTAGGCAATTACAAACTCTTTTTCGTTATTCATAAACAACGTTGTCAAGATACTTTTCAGCAAGAACAAAATGGAAATTTAAATTCAATAAATAGATTACTCTTTTATAATAAAAACAATTTGAGTTGTCAATCCTATATAGATTATTTGAACTCTTCATAAATTGTTAGCCATGGGTAAGTGAGAAAGCCTGACAGTAGCTTCTGTGGGTCGGTGGTTCTTCCTGGGGTTTTCCATGGTTCTTCATCCACCATTAATACTGGCCGCTATGTATAACCTATCTTGTGCTGAAAATGGCGTTAAACCCTACGAAAACAACAACAACAATAACAACAAAAACAACAACACAAAATATTAGCCGGCTATGCATGTTTAGAAATGGAAGCTTTCCCATAATGGTAAATATAGGTAGGTAAAAAAAAAATCCATATTGAAAGAATGAGACCTTTTTGTGCAGATACAGAAGATGAGTTTCATTGTGCTGTCAAATGTCTAATGTATGATAATTTGAGAAAGATCTATGGGCCTTCATACATTCACGGTAATGCAAATCACATAAGTTTTATAACTTTATCCAGAGAATCAATAACAATATTAATACTCTACCTATTTTGCAAAGTTTTTAAAAGTAAGAGTGATAGAATAGTTGTTTTGGGGTTGTACCATATTGTTAATACATGCATGTAATTATGCCGAAGGCATACGGCCGAAGTCCTTTCTTACAAATAATAAAAATAATAATAATAATAATAATAATAATAATAATAATAATAATAATAATAATAATAATAATAATAATAATAATAATAATAATAGTAGTAGTAGTAGTAGTAGTAGTAGTAGATGTTGTTGTAGTTGTTGTAGTTATTGTAGTTTTGTTGTTGTAGCTGTTGTTGTAGTTGTTATTATTATTGTTGTAGATGTAGTTGTTGTAGTTATTGTTGTAGTTGTAGGTGCAGTTATTGTTGTAGTTGTAGTTGTTGTAGTTTTTGTAGTAGGCCTAGTAGTTGTAGTTTTTGTAGTTGTTGTATTATCATTGTTGTACAAATTATGTCTGGCATCGGTCTTTTAGAAACTTTTCTTATGATTTTAAATATATGTTGTCAAAGAACAAATGTTTCTAATTATGTTAAGGAGGGTCGTTACTAGTATGTAAATGTTTATTGTGCCAGCCACTAAACAAGGTAATACTATACTGCTATTTTAAGTGTTTATTATTATTATTATTATTATTATTATTATTATTATTATTATTATTATTATTATTATTATTATTATTATTATTATTATTATTATTATTGTCATCTTCGTCGTTTTTGCTACTGTTGTTGTTGACGATACCTTTTCCGAACATTTTTGTGTTACCACCTTTTCTGGAATATTTTATCGCTGAACCGAGAATGTGTCGATTCAATATGGCAACCTCCTTGAGGTAGTAAAAACGTGTGATTTATAAATTAAAGGTTAAATTTTTAGTGAATGGATGTCATCTGCAGACAATTACTCTGATGATAAATTTGTTATTTAATAAAGGTAAATGTTCTCAGTTCGTAGACTGCAAGTAAATTTACGAAGGAAAAATGTAGGCGGTTGTTAAAAGTGTTGGATCATTTGTGTATATTTTTTTTATTTTTTATAAACCTTCAACGTAAGACACTTTATCTGATATTTTTGTTCTGAGGGGTGATAGGTTTGAAAGCCAAACAACTAAGGGTGCTATGTGGTGTGTTTTGATGTTGACTAAATGTGTAACGGAAGTTAAATTTTCAGAATATCACACAACTGGCAACCAATAACGATGCTTTTATAGAAAGTAAAATTATGTTTTTTGTCAGATTTTACTTGCTCTGATGTCTTTACTCTAATAAATTCAAATTCTGACCAAACGAATGGACCTGTTTTCAAGTTTTGTTGGTCTACATTTCAGTTGGCTGGAAAGTGATGAAAGCCAGGTATGCTGAAATCAGGTTAAGTTGAAATATTATAGTTTAATGAAACAAATAAAAATATATTATGCCTTTTGTAGCTGTAAGCAAAATTTCATTTAATTCAAGAACATATCCCCCACATAAACCTGCTTCACCATATCTCGACTATCATTGCATTGCAACAAATTCAGATGTATGTTAGTGGCACATGAAAATGCATACATTTGCTATTCCATCAGGATAAAGACAGCACAGTAAATATATTAATTGCACATAAATTAGTGGAAGAGTGTCGATATAGGCTGCCAAGTGTGTAAGATATTCCTGAAACTTTGACTAATTGTTCCAATGTAAAAAATACATCAGAACAAAAGGCCGTTATTTGGGTAGTAAGACATAGCACTAAAACAAAAATGTGCTATGTCTTGAATTGTAGGACTAGGATCATGTATGTGCATTTACTCACTTAAAAATAAATGGTTCTTTTAAAATTTAGCACTAATCTTCTCCAACCAGAGTCTATTCAGTTATGATTATTGAATGTTCTGCACATTAACTGTCACCAAGAAACTTCCAAACAGAAATTATCGATATGGACTCTTTTACAGTTGTGACCACATACTAAGCTTCGGTCAAAATAAGAGCATGTCAAGTGGAATCATCACAGTCAAGGGTAGTATAAATTTATGTGTAGCTTTTATTTTCACATCAAAGCACATGACATTCAATCCGGATTGCACTGGATCAAGCCTTTAGGTTCATTTTGTTCAAAAATATTGATGTACTTTAACATAGATTTTCCCATATGCACCTCTCAGAGAGTCTAAATAATGACCTTCCAAAGGAATATTGATGTTTAAGAAGCCAAGTGAAGTGAATACTTGCCACAATTAAAGGTATGTAGAATCAAATTCTAAAATATGACACCCATTACTGAAATAGTAGGTGTTAAATGATTTGTACTATAATAAAAGTCATATGGGTGCATTTACTCATTTTAAATTAAATAAAAATTGTTCTTTTAAAATGTAACATAATTTTCTTTAACCAAGGTCTATTCAATCCGGTTTTATTGAAGGCTCTGCACCTTAACTCTCATTAAGGCAATTCCAGCTGAAAATTATTGATTTCTGTGGTCGTTTAAAATAGTGGCTATGTACTAAATTTGGGTGAAGAAAGAAGCATGTCGAGTGGTATCGTCACAATAGAGGGTATTACAAATTTGTTTATCGATATGTGTAGCTTTAATTGTGATATCACATCACGTGACATTCAGTCCTGATTTCACTGAATCACACCTTAAGGTTCATTTCATCGAAAAATGTTTTCATACTTTAACATTAATTTGCCATTGGCACTTTTCGAGTCATCTAAGTAATGATTTTCCAAAAGAATGTGGATAAATAAGAATCCAAATGAAAAATTAATACTTGCCACTAAAATGTATAATCAAATCTAAATAATGACACCCATTACTGAATTGATGTTGATTACCTACATGACCTGTGTGATTTGTACTTTAGACATGTCCCACAATGTAAGACTTTGACCTAGTTATTTATATTTTGGGCATCAAGGCCTTCCTGTCCAAATAATGATACTGTATAGCATGTTCCGCGTTCAATTAACAATGGAACAATAAGTCAAATTTTCAGGAATATCTCACACACTTGACAGCCCATATTGGCACTTTTCTACAAATTATGTTATAATATTTTAGTCAGACTTTACTCTGCTGTCTTTTCCGTAATTGATTCAAATTTTTGCACAAGCAGATGGACATGTTTCCAAGTTCCTTTGGCCTACATTTCAATACCAAAAACAGTTAAAAGTGTGATAAGAATCTTGAATGAAAGAAAGCTATATATATATATACACTATCTTCAGTATTATTATATGTTTTATTCATTTTGTTAAAGAAGTATGCTTAAACTTAACCCAGTTTTGGCATTCCCAGCTTCCATCTCTTTCCAATAACTTATTCTAAATTTTACAGTCATACCAATGTCATATAACATCATGCTATCAGATAGTCAATAGCATGTTTGAAGTTTTTACCTACTTTCATTCGGAGTCATCAAACTTTGTGGGCTCTTGTTTAATCTGGATGCTGTGGTCAGTGGTGATCTTGGTTCAGAGGATGTTATGGGTTTACCTGGATTGAGTGACCTAAGTTTAGGGACCATCTGGTCTGCAGGGAATAAAAGGGCTCTTGATAGATCCTTTGGCACACTGAAATGGGTGGCTACAACTTTATTATTCAACAGTGACATTTTCAGCTGGATGCCACAAGTTAAATATGTTCCATTTTTGAATCGATATAATTCTATATTATTATATGAATGAAATCAGCAATTCATTATCTCAATATGAGTGAAAATCAGTAACAAATATACCTTTCTTGTGGATGAAACATTCATTCAGGGGACCAAGTTTTTATGTGCAATAAGTATGAAAATCATTTCCCCTTGTAATATGCCCTTGTGACCCACCTTATTTAGCCCCTGTATGCATCCCCTTTTCATCTTCTGGTTAGCCATGGATAATCTGAAAAATAGGTAAAAGATAGACCTAATTTAACAGGCAAGAAGCCACTGTGACTTGATAACATTTAATCCAATCATTGTAATTATATCATAATGGGAAGGACTGCCCATCTGAAGGCTACTCTGATATACTTAAAGAAAACTGCCATTTTTACTCTTTATGTAAGTACCTGTGATTAAATAAATGACATTTTTTGTTGTACTAGTGTTTAAGTTCGTTCTGATGTGAATATAAATCATAAATGTAATCAAAATACTCCCCAAATTTGACTTGGTCAGCATTTTCAGGTCATCATTATACCATAATAATGATAAAAATAAGTGCTAGTTAACATGTTTTCTGTAGAGCACTACAGTATCAGTAAACACTGAAAGAGAAAGTACTTATAAAAATGAGTCAGCAAAATGTCTTTTTCCTTTTTTGAAAAATGGACTTGTCAACCTTAAGCTTGTGTAAATTTATATTAACAACAGTTCAGATCTGCAATCTTAAACTACATGTACAGGCAATAAGGTACTACACATGTATTAAACTTAATTCATCTTTTCTATAAAGCCCACATTATATTCCATCTATATTCCATAGGGCTAGCTCTTAAAGTTTTTAACTCTTTTTACTATTTAACATTTGTTTGCACAAGCTATTTAGCATATTTTTAATTCCTTTTGTTTTATTTAATGATGGAAATTCATGTCTCTAAATATAGTAAAGTGTAATGCCAGGTGTTTTCTCATTCATGTTAGTTTCTCTGGTAAGAATGTGGATGCTATTCTACTTGTAGAAACAACACATCACTCTGACTGATCATTATGGGGATTTAAACTCATTGTTGACAATTTTACTGTTGTGGTTTATTTTTTGATCTTTTTGTGGAGATAAAGTATGTATGTACATGTATTATGTGTATATGTAACATTTTTTTACTGAAAAATATATTTTTTTATTGCGAATTAAATCCTGTTATCATGAGTTTTTCCATTTCATTTTTCTTTCTATCCTTTTGAAAGTGAGGGATTCCTGAGTTTATGCCAGGTTGGGGACTCTTGCATTCCTCATCCTGAAATTCTGTTCAAGGTCTTGACATAATTTGTACTTTTGTAAAGATCTTATACTTTGGTCACCTTTGGTGATAGAATCATATATTTTTCATATTTGTGTATAAATTCTAAATATTGATCATCCATGGTGGTAAATACATTTGAATCATATTTGTGCTATTCGCAATTACAGCTCTGATTTATTTAGGAATATTATTTCCTTTATCAGTTGCTGAGCTTATCCATTGTTGGATTTTTGTGCACAAGTTTCATGTCAGATTCATTTATGTTTCAATCACTGTGTCTGTAATCCAGCAAATAGCTTTAGATGGCACATAGACTAGGAACAAACAACTTGTGGGTGAATTAACATGGAGTATGAATGTTCTTGTCTGTGAAACAACCTTGATTCATTGCAGTCACATCATAGTGGATCAATAATCAAATGAGCTAAATTTTCAACTACAGCAAGCCTTGGTATATATTGTTTAGATTTATTTGTCCCAGAAAATTCTTGTTCTGCAAAATTTATCAGCTATCCATGAACTTGACTGAAAATAGAAAATACAGACAATTATTGTGGCTTTGTTTTTGAATAATATTCAGCTCTTATTTTACAGAACACACACATATACACACACACACACACACATATATATATATATATATATATATATATATATATATATATATATATATATATATATATATATATATATATATATTCCATTCCATTTTTTAGCATCTGGAAGTAACATATAGCTGAACTTTTTTTAACATAATGAAATAAGATAAGATTACTGCATAAAGTTTGCCATTAGACACAAAAAAATTTGATTTTATAGCAGATATAAAATTAAAATTAAAATGACTCGGAATACATAAGAAAGTCCTACCCATTCATCTTTGCATCTATGTGTCTGAGGTGATATTCTCAACATATTAAGTATATTTCACGGTTAATGGTGGGGTAAGGGCAGTCTTAAAATATAAAATTTCTCTTTAATCCACATTAAAGTGAAATTTATACACAAGGGGGTGACCTGTCATCAGAGAGTAAGATTTACCCTTTGAGAAAATAAACATTAGAAATTTGATTAATGATGACAAAACCCAGTGTGAAATACACTTGCATATTGACAACTTACATTTTTGTAACCTTTGTGTAAAAAAAAACTATCATGTGTTGAGTTCATGTAGATGAAAAATCCAAGAATATGAGTATTGTTCACATGTTAAAAAATTCATGTGTCAGTCACATCCATTTAGGAAAGACATAAAATTTGATTGTCATTTGCTGATATATATCCATTTGCCATCACACTTGTGTGACTCAACAATTCATGATGCTACTCATTTTCGCTTGTAGGACATATCAGAATAGCTTTTATTTAAATATATTAAACTGTCCTTGAGTTTGGTCTGATTGAGGCAATATTCGTAATCATATTACTGAGGCTCAAATAGTTATTTTTAATCCTGATGTTGACATAAGCATAACAGAATTGGTAGTACCAAAAACCCATGGTCCCAGGAGTTTGCTTTTTATTAATATAGGCAATTTGTTGACATAGCAATGTTAATGCAAATAAGTAGGACTACATCCATAAAATGTGACTATTATAACGCGTAAATCTTACCTTTTATTAGCATATATGAGTATTGAATATGTGCTGTAAAATTGTTATGATATTTTTGATTGCTTTAAATTTAAAAGTTCAATTGTAAATATGTTAGGACTGGTTGGCCTGGAGTTGGAATAATGTGATTATGTGGTACATTATGCCACATGTCTGCAGCTTGATGCCCCTGTAGTAGACATCACTACAAACTGCCACACTGCAGACATTGTTTTTACATGTCTGCAAACTTTTTAAAGCCTTAAATTCCAAATCACACTCACTCTTCTGCAGTTACCGTGTTGATGAATGACCAAAAATGCCACTTAAATTAATTGGAGTACTTATAAAGGCATTCAGGGCATGCTACCCTACATATCATGATGCTAACTTTTATGCTGTTTATGTGTACATTGTTTTAACTTAACTAAGGTCCGTGTGATCTGCACAAAGTCATTTTTACATCAAGCTTGTCTAAGGTCTGCAAAATCTGCACATTTTGACTTCTGGCTTGAATAAAGTCTGCATGATCTGGACATTTTGACATCTACCTTGACTAAGTTTTGTGGGTCAGTGGTTCTTCTGGGGTTTTCCAGGGTTCTTTCTTCACCATTAATACTGGCCGCCATGTATATAGCCTATCTTGTGCTGAAAAATGGCGTTAAACCCAATAACAACAACCTTGACTAAGTTATGTGTGATCTGCACATTTTGACATCTAGCTCGACTAAGGTCTACGTCATATGCACATTGAGCATCTTGCTTAATCGGAACAGCTCTGGAAGTTTATAATGTGGTGTTGTCAGTGTCAAGATATTATTGTCACACCATGTCAAAATTGCTTAAGTACTTTTACTTGGTTTTATGACATAGAAATTCAGTTACTAGAAAGTTATTATCTCTAAAGAACCAAGTGAACTATGCTTTTTCCTGATAAGTGAGGTTGAGATCCAAACAGCAAAGTGTCAACATTCAGTATGAAACCATGGCAACATTCAGTATGAAACCATGGCAACATTCAGTATGAAACCATGGCAAGGAACTCTTTAGTCAGATGGAACAGGTTGCCAGGTTTTCTTTTGAGTGCTGATGGAAGTTGATAGGCTTGCTGTTTTTTTTTTTACTTGAGATTATTTTGCTTCTAGCTTTGAGTGACAAAATCTTTAGGCAAGCACATTAGAAATGCATGCTCAACTTGAAGTTTATCTTGTTGTTTCAGTGAATGGTTATTGCATTTGCCAAGCCTTGTACAGTGACATTGTTATATGTATGTATGTAATGTATGTGTGTGTGCATGTGTGTGGTTTAATGCTATTTTTCAGCACATGATCTGCTATAATGTCGACCAGTATTAATGGCTGAGGAAGAAACTGGGAAATCCAAGGAAAGAACCACCAACCCACAAGAAGAAGCTACTGGCAAGCTTTCTCACATGTATGTATGTATGTACGTAAGTACATATGTATATATGTATGTTTTGTATGTATGTTGTATTTACCTAAACATTAAATATGAAGTCATAGTGGTAAGAAATTCTATATATAAAGGAGTTTTGGGATCGGTGTCTCAGGGTTCTAATACTTTATGAGTGGGCATAAGGTTTATTTGCATTTGTGAGTGATATAGGGTAAACAAAATTCTACTACTAATGTTTTAAATGTGGTAAAAGGTTTAAGGATTTTCAAGCCACTAAAGTTTTTGTTGCATATTATTTACAATATGCCAAAATAATACAGTATGGTTGTCTGATATTGTTACTCTTGTTCTTGTGACCTTTGTATTTATGTTTTCAAGTTACCATACTGAATCCAATATTAATGGAATGGGCAGGTCAATAATTGGGATAAATTTACTTTTTTTCAGGCTTACCAAATTTGGCAAAAGCTCCTTAAGTACATCAACTTCATAACTTCGCATCAGAAAATGAGAATAGCAACACTATTTTATGGATTTTCGGCACAGCATTGTATTCTGAATCAAACTTTTATAGGAAGACATATGACTTATTCAATACAACTGAAGAACCTTTTTTCTAAATGGTGCAGTCTCCACCACAGAACATATGGCAATCAGTGTGCACTCAGAAACAAATTCTTAGAGAGGGTCAGCACTCGACATACATGCACAATATCATGTGAACACCAAGCTGGTCATCAAATGTTGGCATTGAAACACCTATCTGGTCACCAAATGTTTGCATGGAAACACTATTCTGAACAGAGGATGGCATGGATGTACCAGTCTGGACATTTGATTTCTACATATGCATCTTTGAAGAACTTTTCACAGAAGAATAGTTCACAGTTGAGAAACTGTTCAAGATTTCTTTCTCCCAGTATATGTGCTCAAGTTACTAAGAAATATTTTAGCACATTACCTGGGCAGAAACCATCAATATCAGCAGTTCTTTCGGTGAAACGCACTGTACGAAAGAAGCAGCTTAATGCTGTGGAGGTATGTTATATAGAATGATGCAGTCATCAAAAGATTACTTAATATGATACAGTGATCCTTTAACATAAAGAATGATTCTAGTTCTATGACTCACACTAGGGTCAGAAAAATGGGATAAGCAGCTTCTCATTTTTCTCACCAGATGTAAAAAAGAAGTGGGCAAGTCAGAGGCAGAAATGAAAAAAGAAACTGAATAAATATAATTTTCAATCTCAAAATATTATTTTTTATTTAACATGTCCACAAATATAGTTTTTTTCAGTGACCATTATAAAACATTTTTGCATGAACTGCAGTTAAACACTAGAAAATGAATCCAATTTAACATTTCTTTTATCAAAGATAACTGATTGCAATCAGCAATAAGAGAAAGAAAAGGTTTTGAAGATTTTCATAATACTGTATTACATTGAAATTTGATTTGTTGTCTTCATATTTATTATGAAATCTGAACTTATATCATCATATTCTTAACTTGTTCAGTGATGACTAAAGCAATGTTTATATTTTTTCAACTCTGTTTTTGTATGATTGATTTATTCTTTCAGGAGCTGAGGCACATAGATAAGAACGTCACAGCTTATGCTTTGTCGGAAGAGTTGCTTCTTGATGATATGAAAAAGGCTTTGATGGAACAGAAGCTGTATGAGGTCATAAATCTCCCAGAGGGTACGTCTTGATCCATAAAATTGAGTGAAGTATACATTTTCTGTGTTCCACAAAGTACAGTGTGATCCCGCTATAATGCTGTAGTTCTGAGCTATAGAACCCGACTGCATTATAAACCAAATCGTGTTATAAGCAACCATGTATGTTACCCACAAATTTGCAGGGTTATCAGGTGGGTGGGTAGGTAATAAAATCATGTGCAAAAATGTGTGCTTCATTGGCACAGTTGCCATTTTAAATCAGATGAGATAAACACCTGTAGTGATAACAGGTTGCATATATAATATATTACTTTATTCAGAGAACCACACTTTGGTACAAGCATGTGTATAGTTTATACATACGATTTCTAATCTATAGCATGAATAGTGTATCAACTCTGTGTTTTCACCCATGAATCTCATCATATATATTGAATCCACAATACAAATATTTCCATCAAAAATATCTGCACACAAATTTAAAATATTCATTATTTTTGTCACAGATTGGTATGTGACTGAATACGATGGGAAAAAATAAATAAATAGTATGTAACGAATGATAAAATAGTACGTCCAAAGGTTAAATATCGGTGTCTTTATAAATTTCACACTGCTAAATTTTCTCAATCATAATTTGTAATACTTTATTATTGTGTTAAAAACTGTAATTTTCATCTGCTTTCTGTTTACAGCAATAAACAAGGGGGTTATATTTGTAGGGAATGGACGACATTATACGCTGGTCAACTGATTACATAAAACAACACAACCAGATGAAACTTTGTATGTAGATGCATCTTAAAGAGTCACAAATTGCAATAAAATTTTCTTCTGCTTGGTGGTTTAGTAGTTAGAAATATAATTATTCTTGACCAGGAATTCAGGCATAGTAAACGTCTGGGGTTTTTCCTGTCCATACAACCCCTAGTGACATGAACGATACTAATTACTTGTTTGCATCATTATTAGCAAGTGTTTTATGTATCCGTTGTATCTTCAGTATCAAATTTATCTGGAAGCTATCAGTTAATAAGCCCATTTGAGATACATATCTTCTTATATCCCTTTTAGGTCAAGTCAGGGTACACTTCATGTCTCCAAAGTGTGTATTTAGGTCAAGTCAGGGTACACTTCATGTCTCCAAAGTGTGTATTTAAGTCAAGTCAGGGTATAATTCATGGCTCCAAAGTGTGCAGTGTGCATTTATTTGGGTAAGCAGGGGCATGACATCACCTCAGATACTATTACAATAAAAGTTTACTGTTTTAGTGTGTGTGTGTGTGTGTGTGTGTTTGTGTGTGTGTGTTTGTGTGTGTGTGTGTGTGTGTGTGTGTGTGTGTGTGTGTGTGTGTGTGTGTGTGTACACACCAGAGAGAAAAATACTGATCTCTGCATCCTATCTTATAGATTTTGTATATGCTGAATTTATAAAATATACAGAAGTCTGTTCATTTTTCCAGATGTTACAGATGTTTTAGCAGTCAAAGCCATATACAAAATCAATCCACTTCAGAGAGAAATTTTCTATTTCAGGTAATTATTTACATGTTAAGTAGACAAGATTTTACATAATGTTAATTTTAAAAAAATACAGTATATGATCCTAAAATTTAATATTCACTAAAATTGATATCGTCTGAATTTGCATGATGGTAATATATTGAAGAATATCTCTCTAGACAGGCAGTTATGAAAGTTTTTGGCTGGATATATGTTATGACCTTATCTTTATGTGCCAAGATGTGCTAAGGATGGATTATTGACTGTAGGCTAAAATGTATTCTCTAATTTCTGTGATTGACATGTTTTGTATATAAGTTTGTTTAATTAGTTTCATGCAGTGTTCTCAATAAGTCATCACCCCAGGTATATATGAATTGTAAGTTTCATAAGTTTTATGGACAAAAATCACATCCAGTAGGTAATTAAATGCTCATATGAAAGTTTCCTATGAAATGAAATGTAATAAAATGTATAAAATGTAAAAAAATGTAATAAAATGTATAAAATCATTCTCAACAAAAGAAACAAATAAAATTTATTAGAGTCAGTTGGATGAATGTTAAAACAATATTGTAATGAAAGACCTACCAAGGATAGTTGAAAGGCTGAAGTTCCAGTTTATTTTAGCCAACTTGACTCCTTTTATCAATTTTTGATGCCTGCATCACTGCATACATTCTGGCAAGTTTTCACTAAATGATGTCTTATGATACCTGTGCTAAATAAAAATTTTGTCCTTTAGACATTCAGTGACAATTATTAAAAATATCTAGCTTGTCTCTCAGACCTCCTATTTCATGGCCATAGTGGTCATTTTCTAAATCTTGCTTTCTCAGCATTGCCAGAATTGAAAGTCACAGAAACACAAGATTTTCACTATAGGACATTATGGTAGGCATTGCTGATGAAACTTCCAATGTAGCAGACTTGGTAACCATATTGAAAATCTTGTTACAATGATCTCTTCTGAATAGTTGGTCCTTTTTGACCTGGGGTTGTAAATGAGAAGCTTCTTATAGTAGTTAGTCCTAATTCAAGATGGTACTGATCAATAGTGGCAATTTTGAAAACTTTGTCTTTACTAATTAGTCCTAATTCAAGATGGTACTGATCAATAGCGGCAATTTTGAAAACTTTTTCTTTACTAATTAGTCCTAATTCAAGATGGTACTGATCAATAGCGGCAATTTTGAAAACTTTGTCTTTACTAATTAGTCCTAATTCAAGATGGTACTGATCAATAGCAGCAATTTTGAAAACTTTGTCTTTACTAATTAGTCCTAATTCAAGATGGTACTGATCAATAGCGGCAATTTTGAAAACTTTGTCTTTACTAATTAGTCCTAATTCAAGATGGTACTGATCAATAGCAGCAATTTTGAAAACTTTGTCTTTACTAATTAGTCCTAATTCAAGATGGTACTGATCAATAGCGGCAATTTTGAAAACTTTGTCTTTACTAATTAGTCCTAATTCAAGATGGTACTGATCAATAGCAGCAATTTTGAAAACTTTGTCTTTACTAATTAGTCCTAATTCAAGATGGTACTGATCAATAGCGGCAATTTTGAAAACTTTGTCTTTACTAATTAGTCCTAATTCAAGATGGTACTGATCAATAGCAGCAATTTTGAAAACTTTGTTATCACTACTCCTCTTGCAGAGATGATTATATTGACAATGAGTTCTCATTTTATGTAGCTAGTCCTAAAGGAAAATGGGGCCTCCCAGAGATGATTGTATTGACAATGAGTTTTCACTAAAATTCTTCTCATTTGATATAGTTAGTCCTAAAGGAAAATGGCAAATCCCAAAATTTGAAAACTGATACTTTCTATAAACAGACCACCATACAGATATTGACTCTCCCAAAACAAACTAGGAAATCATAATTTACATTTTTGTAATATATATTTATTACTGAATTTGAATGATACTGATCTTTTGACCTAAATGACTATCTTGATAGCATTTCTGGAATCTTTATATGCTTTTATTATAGAAATCAAGGGGACATCTTTCAAATCTTGTTATAATAATATTACTTTATAATAATATTACTGTGTCATTCACATGAATGGTGGCATTGACATTGGATTTTCAGTGAAACACTTTAAAACTATTTTATTGGTTATGAATAAGATATTGTGTAGATCTAACCATGAACATATCTGCACTTTTGAGAGGAAGAGTTGAAAACCAAGCCTTATTTAACTTGGTGTCAAGTCATTGCTTGCAATTTGTATACTTCCCTGAGCTTATGAACTCAAGAACCTGAACATCTGCAAATGAATTTTGACAAGATTTTAAGTTCTATTCCAAGTTGATAGCCCTCACTCTGACTTTAAGGTCAGATGCCTTGACTCCAGTATGCCAAAATCCAGGCAGTGTTTTGGTTTTGAAGCAACAAGTGTGCTTTGTGGTCCCAAGGGGATCACTGCATGTACCATTGCAAGTTGGTTTTGCTATGTATACTCCAAATGTTTGAATGCCACTATGGTGTTTGCAGTATATGAATTGTATAATATGCTCTTCCATTGGTGCTGTGCTTTACGAAGACACAATCTATCAACCTAGAGGTCAGAAATTTAGTTTTGCCTGACATAACTCAATTTGCAAAAATGACTCATCCTTCCCTGAATTACAGCAGTGTTTTCGGCATTTTGCCTTTAATATTGAATCATGCTTCATTGCTCCAAACTTGTCAATTCCATCAACTAAATAATTACATTCTTTATTTTATGTGTGGAGTTTAATCCTTCAAAGGCATGACTCAAAAGATGACTGAAACATTATCATTAAACACAGCTAATTGTTATAATTTCTGTGTTATAAAATGCTTCATTGATTTATATAAATACAAATGAATTGAGTTGTTCCAGTAAGCAGACATGGGTTCAGTTACTTTTTTTTATTACAATTATGATATGCCTGTAGATGTAAATTACTATTACATTTTCAAAGCTATGAATGTTCATTTATAGTTACAATTGTACAGTTATTTTTGTCAACTGCAAATAGAATTAATTGTGCCCAATAATGAGAAACAAAAGGAACAACTAATTTTGGTTTGAATATTTTATGCAGTTATTATATCAAAACTCTACACTATAAGTAAGCATAAATGTATTGACATGAAAATGATTGTATTAGACAGAATTTATAAGAATTATTTGATAAAGAATAGTAAGCAAACCAGTTACATAAAATGCGGATTGCAGCTGTTAAACATTAAATTTTCAAAATGGTGATCTGACAGTCTACATCTTTCTGGACTTGAGATCTTGAAAAGAGTTTCTCTTCTGGAGCTGATGAGGAAGGAATCTATATTCATGCCTATATTATTAACCTATTATTACCTCAAGGTAAGGCAAATATGTATATATTTTCCCAATTTCGTACTTTGTTTGGAATTAAAGTTAAATTTGTCTTCGCTGTTGTAATTAACTTCTAGTTGAACAGTTTTCATCTGATTTAGTATTCAGCTTTTATTAAGAATTATTCTTGATGTTTCAAAAAAAATTTTTTAGCATATGCATAGTCATTTATGTATAAACAGTTTCCTCATCTAAAACTTGGCCTTAATGCTTACTCTGTATTAATTCCTATGTTATTAGCCTCACACTTGGCAGCTAAGATCAACTTGTACACATATATTTTCTTAAGTTTTTGATTTTGTTTGGAATTAAAAAACACATTTATCTTTGCTTTAGTAATTGACTTGTAATTGTGCAATTTCACAAATCTAGAACTTCAGTTACAAATACAGTTATAATTACATCATGTTGATGATGTTGGGTTGCAATGAAAATTAAAAATATAGTGCAATTATAATTCATTACTAAATTTCACCAATTACATTATAATTGAACACAAGTCTGCCAATAAGTGTATTTAACATGTTTAAACTAGCCTTCCACAGCAGAATTAACAAAAAACAAAAACAAAATCAAACTAGCAATCAAGTAATCAGTGCAATGGCTGATGGCTTTTATCTTTTAATTGACTCTGTGACAATTAACTGTAATAATTACCCATTGATAATATAATTCTCCATGAGCATTAAAATTTGTACTTTGCACTTCATACCTGTGTACTGTTTACATATATCAGTGTTAAACAAGTCTTTTTCTTTCCCATTACTGAAAAATCATGTTTCTTTTCATGTGACACATCATGGTATGGCATGTATGTTGAATGTTGACAGAGTATTTTAGCTGTACTGTTTTGTGAGAATGATAAAGACAACTAATAATGGATGTTATCAAACCCAGTTTTTGAATATATCTGATTAGTTCTCCAAATGAAGCCAAATAAATAAATTTGTTTTTTATCCCAGAAATGTTAATGCTAGTTTTATCCAGATTTAGAAGGAGGAACTATGTTGAAATTATCTGAAACAATTCAAAAATTTTCTGCTGATCATGATATTAAATTCAAGGTCAAGATCATGACAAAGAAATTTTTACTTACAGGAATCAGGTGAACATCTTACCATATTTAATGCTATTTTTTATACACCAAAAAATAATTATTAATTTCAGTGTATAAATTTTTTTTATGTAAAATAAATAATTGTCCTCTGGTGGTACTGACTGTGTACAAAAAATAAAGGGATCATACTTGAACAAGTTTTACAGAACACACACTACTCGACTACTTAGTGGTACAAACGTACAGAGTTACAAAGTAAACATATATTTTCTGTCTCATTCTGCTCTCAACTCAAGAATCTAATTACAATAAAACTACCAAAAGATTTGCATTGTTATGAGAGAGAGAGAGAGAGAGAGAGAGGATTATGTCTCAGTGTGCAAGATCATCTGCATTTGGAGAATATGTAGCTGTTATGTTGTGTAATGTTGACAAAATGATTAAGATGGTTTAAACACTTATTAATTATTGGTAAATTGTATGCAATGAGAGTCAACATTGTAAAGAAATTAAGTACAACTTGTATTTTTACAGTAATAATAATCTCATTATCAAATTGCAACAAAAAAATAAAGAACTTAAAATCACGCGAGAGAGAATGAGCTGAAACATTTTTTTAAGAGTACAAGACCATATTTATTCAGGGTAGTTTTTATTTGTAGCTTTTTCAAAAAGAAAAAAAGACTTTGTGATAATCCTCATGTATTACCCAACTATATTCCATTATCAAAGAACACTGCTAAATCAATAATTCATTCTTGTTTTTTTAATTACGATATACATTGTGACAACCACCACATGGCTATGCGGTGTTATTTACACAGTAATTAAGCATGCTTAGGGCTTTGGCTATTCCAGTTGAAACCAGATTGAGAGCAAAAATCAACTGAAGAGGTCAAATCAGCAAGGCTGCCCATAGGGAAATGAGGCTCTCTTTAGGGAAATGAAAATCTGTCAATGTGCTATTGAAGCCGTTCTCCCATACAGCAGAGGTTATAAATACAATTAATCAAACATTTACTTGTTGTTCAAACACGCCAATAAAGATAATAGTGGGGTATAGAGTAGAATAAATTTGCAATAAAATTAATTATATCCAAGTCAAAACAGAACAATCACTTCAAAGATAGCATATGAATATATACAAATTGACAAGGATTTTATGTTTGAATGACTATAATGAAACAATAAGACTAGGTAACCAATGGTCTGTGGTCTTCACTTTAGCAGATTTTGCAATTTATGACTTAAGTGGATGCAATTTTGTTGGATAAGGAAGCATCAGATGATTTCCGAACTCATTTTAAATTGCATGTGGTGTTTCGTTACAGTAACAGACTTAATAAGGAAAACTAATTAATGATAATATTTCAATGTATGGTCTGTGAAGTCCTTTATCTATTTGTTAATAAACACCAGTAGATATTGTAATGACCATAAGACCGGTTATGCACATGGGTGCCCGCAGCATTTTTTTGCTGGGAAGTGAAGTTCATTCAGTCATGGTTAGGAGAGTTAGTATAGTAAGCGGTCTGAAAGTAAAGTAAATATTTACTAATTGTTTTAACAACCCTTTCAAGCACACTGGATCCAGCAAAGGATCACGTGTGTCAGTGATTGATTAAAATAGTTTTGCACTGTTCATTGTCAGTTTATTGCATATTAGTGTATATATATATATATATATATATATATATATATATATATATATATATATATATATATATATATATATATATATATATATATAGAGAGAGAGAGAGAGAGAGAGAGAGAGAGAGAGTTTTCTGAAGAATACTAGAGATAGTTTAAAGTACAGAACAGTTGTAATGAATCAGAATATATTGTCTAGATGCCTTTTCCTTTGAGGTTCATTTTGGCCAGTGGAACATCAGTCCCTTTGGAGAGACTCATATCAAAGAATAGTAATTTCATCAATTGTTAGAGAGTGCCAAAATAGCATTGGCCTAGCTTTGACATTCACCTCACTATTTCAAACAGTGACTTTATTTGCCCAGTTTAATTTAAATAGCATGGACTCCAAAAAAATAGTGACTTCACTTAAGTCTGCTTTTAATATCATAATTGGCCTATCTTTAAAATACACAAAGAAAATCAGCTACATGGATTCTTCTGTGTGTCATATCACGTCCAGTTCCAAACTCCACTTAAGTCATAATTAAACAGCAAAGACTCCAATCTGCTGGTAGATTATATGTGTTAGCAGTTCATATGATTACATGAATCTTATAGCAGGTCTGTAGCAACACAGCAGTTCTTATGGTGCACTACATGAATCCAATAGCAAGTCTGTAGCAGCACAGCAGTTCTTATGGTGCACTACATGAATCCAATAGCAAGTCTGTAGCAGCACAGCAGTTCTTATGGTGCATTACATGAATCCAATAGCAAGTCTGTAGCAACACAGCAGTTCTTATGGTGCATTACATGAATCCAATAGCAAGTCTGTAGCAACACAGCAGTTCTTATGGTGCACTACATGAATCCAATAGCAAGTCTGTAGCAGCACAGCAATTCTTATGGTGCATTACATGAATCCAATAGCAAGTCTGTAGCAACACAGCAGTTCTTATGGTGCACAACATGAATCCAATAGCAAGTCTGTAGCAGCACAGCAGTTCTTATGGTGCATTACATGAATCCGATAGCAAGTCTGTAGCAGCACAGCAGTTCTTATGGTGCATTGCATGAATCCAATAGCAGGTCTGTAGCAACACAGCAGTTCTTATGGTGCATTACATGAATCCGATAGCAAGTCTGTAGCAGCACAGCAGTTCTTATGGTGCATTGCATGAATCCAATAGCAGGTCTGTAGCAAAACAGCAGTTCTTATGGTGCATTGCATGAATCCAATAGCAGGTCTGTAGCAACACAGCAGTTCTTATGGCGCATTACATGAATCCGATAGCAGGTCTGTAGCAACACAGCAGTTCTTATGGTGCATTGCATGAATCCGATAGCAGGTCTGTAGCAACACAGCAGTTCTTATGGTGCATTACATGAATCTGATAGCAAGTCTGTAGCAACATAGCAGATATTTTTATGCATTACATTGATCAGACAGTAGATTTGTATCTTTGTAATATCAGCAAATACAGTAATCAGCATGTGAAAATTTTAAATTTAAACTTTTTCCTTTTAAAATTTTTTATTTCATTTTACAGAGATGGTAGTGTTGTGTGCTGGGATATGTCAGAATCTGAGGTATGTAAACTAATAAAACATGCTGTATGTAGCATAATGCCAACACAAATTTTAATAAACACAAACACTCTTTTTCAACACAAAATTCAGATATGAGCTGTTTGTTTGTAACTATTCATGCCATGATAATAGCATACTTTATTAGTGGGTAGCAGCTTCTTATATCCAGCTGCCAGTCCTTGTGATTAATTTTTAACTGACTACTATGCATAGATTTTGTCTTGTTAACACTTCAAAATATGGATTAAATCAGTATAAGATGATTTTTTGGCGATGCTTTACAGTTTTGTATTTTGCATAGGGTTAGAATTTAAAAAACAATTCTCAGGTTTCCTCACTGGTTATACTGGCTATTTAAAAAGGACCTTAAGTATTGTTCAAGAACCTTTAATTCCCTTTATTTTGGTTTATGATTGATGGGTGTAATATGGGTTAGAGAGTTTACAGCTTGGCCATACTCCAGATGTGTACCTTTTTAAAAAAAATTCTAGCTAGACTTGGTCATTTTCACTTCCAGAACTTCAGAGGTAAATTGTAAAAAAAAGAGCTGATAACTTTTTTTAGACATCTTATGTATTTGGTAATTCATTCATTGCACTTCCAAAAGCTGGTATTGTCTAATCTGGCAAAATTCATTATCCCTATTTTAGTAGCTGCTAAGGATAGCATGCCTTAGACAAAATCAAACTGATTTTTGGAGTACAAGGGAACAGTCATTTTATTCAATGCCCTAAGATCATTTACAATTTCCAAAAGTACAATATCTAAAGAAATGTCAGCCACATTACATCAAAGTAGCATAGAGGATTGTCAACATTCTTTACACTGTGCATGTTTTAAATGCAAACAAGTTCACTTTACATACATCGTTCTCTCAAAAGTACATAATAACTGGTGAGCCCCCCCATATATATGCTATACTGCCTGTAATTATATTGGGATATAAAATGAACTTCCAGTGTGGAGAGCAGTTTAATAGATAAAGGAGCTAAATCATCTAGTGTTTACTTAATATAAAATTGGTATACTATTATGAGCTTATAATTCATGAAATGGACCCAAATAATAGGTTTTGGAGTGCATATTGTGGTTATTATATCAAATATACAAAGTTATATGTATTATTTAGTACTGTCTAACATTCCAAATGTTAGCAATCAACAAAAACATAATTATTTGTTGTTTATGTTCAGAGAACTTTGTAGTTTTTGAGTTTGTAAATAGTATTTATACTGAAGAATTAGTTTAAAATTGTAATTGTTTTTACCTAGAGTTAGACATGCTTCAGTGCCAATAAATAATAAATGCTAAAAAAGTAATAGATGATACAGTTTGCAATAAATACAAAATATTTTCTATTTATTATTGATTTGTTTTGCTAGTTCTGTAGATTTGCATTAAAATATGTATGATTTGTTTATTTGCAATAGTCTCAATATTGGTCATCATGAATTTTTTTGCCATTACCTGCCTGCCTGAAATTTCTTAAATGCAAAACCAAAGTGCAACAGATGGATAGACAGACAAAGGTATAATCTACCAGAGTAATGGAAGGACACAATAAAAGCTACAATTTGACTTGCTCATGAAACACCATTATTCCACCATAAAATATGAACCTTGTAAAAATTCAAAGCCATCTCTTTTACCTACACAATATGAAGAAACATCAGTTTGAATTATATTCTACAAGACTAAAAGTGTTTGTTTAACTTCTGCTCTAATTGGATTTCTAGCCAGGTAAGGCAAATCTGATATTTTTACATCTTATCATTTTGCTCATCTTATCATTGGACATGGAGTTTGAAATGCATTTAAACAGGATCTGTGTCTCCGAAGAACATTGTATTGATGATGCATACAATTTTCATATCCCACACTGGAAATTTCTTAGCAGGCAATTACATTATTTAAAGCTACCTGGTTACGGTTCCATTGTGGATTATTGGCCCCATTGGTGACCAAGCTGTGTCCTCAGGAAGCAGCAATCCAAGTTTTGCAGTACATGAGGTTATATTTTGGGTGATGGAAAGTAATCCTATGTAGATTTAGCATTCACGAAATATGATGTGCACATACATCAGCATGCCAGGGAAGGATGCCACCTCGTTCTGGGAAATTGGTCATGTGTGGCCCCTTTGGGAACAATTATTATGCATTAGTTTATTAGGGATGAAGCCCATAGTGAATGCCTTTCAATCATTGCCAGAGACACAAAATTACATTCTCATTTTATCTTGACTTTAGTAGATTACACCAGAAAACAACAGGAAAAAAATCCAAAAGTTGGAATGCAAAGTTGGCAACCTTTGTCACTCCATTTCATGATCCATGATGCTTTTTCATTAAACTGAAACAGTTTAGATGCATGCTCCTTCCCTCCACTTCTTTAATCACAAAATATTTTAGCATAAAGCTAGTGAATCAAAGTGCCATATGACCCTGATTGCTCCACATAAGGGTTTTGCAGGAGGACTTACAGAGAACTGAGCTTGTTACAAGAGGGAGGTCTAATTTATGTTAACTTCTATAAGAAGAAATGGATGAAATTTCAGCTCACTTCATCATTCTGTATGTAACAGGTTGCTATCCTGCATATAGTTAACTAAACCTGATCAGATGCATTTCTTGTGCATATTAGCACACGAGATTAGAAATCAATTGTGCATATTGGCATACCAGATTCCATTTATCTACCAATGTGTAATCACCTTATTGAAAACCATGTTCATCCATCTATCTGTGTGTAATATTGTGCTCAGTTGGATTCATCTGTGTGTAGTTGTTGTTATTGTTGCAGGGTTTAATGTCATTTTTCAGTACATAGGATAAACACGGTGGCCAGAATAACTTTTGGAGAAAGAACCATGAGAAGCAATTGGCAAGCTAACTCATGTATCAATGTTAGCTGTACCCAAGACTCACAACCAGGTAGACAGGTGAGATGGCAGTGATCCGGAATGGAGAGCACTTTAGACCACTCAGCCACTTGAGGCACCTATTTGTGTGTAGTATTCACCCATAATATTCCACAATATTCCACACAGTTGCATGTTGCATGCATTTGTCTACATATGTGTAATATTACACCAGATTCCAAATAGCATGTATCAATCTACTTGTGTGTATGTAATATTACACCCATTTCCAAACAGCAAGGATCTATCTAGTTGTGTGTAACTTTACACCCAGAACCAAACAGCATTAATCTATTACACCCAATTCAATTAGCATGACTCTTGATGTATCATTGTATAATGTGCCATGAGATTAGAATATATACTAGTTTGTTTTTATCATCAACAGAACAGTGTACTCCCTGAATATCTAAATTGTTATTCCCATGCTTTATCACACAAAGGTGGCATTATATTTTTCTGCCCATCTATACATACTGCAAAGGTAGAAGAATTCATTACCCAGGAGCCAGGGATGAATAAAACTTAATGCTGGGCAACTATTTTTCCTCTTTGAATGTCTGGTCATTACATTGTGTTTTTGGTACCCACAGTAGGGTGCCTGAATTATCTCTAGATAATTGCATAGATTGACTGTAGTAGATTACACCAGACAAGAGGGAACAAAATCTGCAAGTTGGAATGCAAAGGTACCAAACTTTGTCACTCCATTTCACAATCCATAATTCTGGATGGTTAATGCTTTTTCATTGAACTAAAGTTTGAGGGCTGATTGTTGTTTCTTTATATTTCAGAGGAGAGAGATTCTTAGATTTGCCAAGAGGTTCACAATAAATCCCTACAGTTCACAATTAGTTATGCAAGAGAATGAATCTATGGAGGTAGTATATTCTACGTAAGTATATTCAAACAAGTTTATCTTGGTCACCCAGGCTAGCTACACAATGCATATATTTGTGCTAGTATAATTGCCAAAGGTATTGAAGTATTTCAGATGGCATTCCGTTTAACAAAAGCAACCAATTTAACTATTAAAATGTAAAGATTCATCCTGTTATACAGTGAGTTAGTGGACATAGTCAATGTCCACTGTTTTTCTAAAGTATTGTTAAGGTTGATTTACTACTGTAATTGAATTCATGATTTATTGAAATGGGTTAAAAATGTAAAGCAAGATTGATTTTAATTGATTTTATTACATAAAGATTGACAAATTGTATGTTCTCAATTTATTTGTACCTTATTAAACTTACAAATAAAATTGCATTTTAAGCTGGTTTAGTTTTTATTTTTCTTATCTATCTATATCTAACCAGTTTGACCAGTTTGTTTTTCCAAAATGCAACTCTGACTCGCCAACCACAAGTTACTCCATTCAGATAGATCTGATTTGCAAATTATACCCTGACATATAGAAAGATCAAAGAGAAATTGACTTTTTGTACTCCTAAAATGCTGTGGGGATGGAGGGATGATATATATCTATCTATCTATCTATCTATCTATCTATCTATCTATCTATCTATCTATCTATCTATCTATCTATCTATCTATCTATCTATCTATCTATCTATCTATCTATCTCTATCTCTCTCTATATATATATATATATATATATATATATATATATATATATATATATATATATATATATATGTTTATATGTATAAGGTTTGACAGCACACCTGCTCAGTTCTGTTTATATAAATATATATAGAGACATGGCAACTCCTTTGATTTTGCCATAAGTCTTATGAAAATTACCCTTAAAATATGGATTTATGGCATAAAAGTAAAAACTACGAAAAAATGATCATTGCCCGACAATCCTATTAGGGAACATGCAAAAGAATTTGCACTTGTTGCTTGAAAATTTTTCAATAATGGTTCTCAGCAATGATAGGTCACATACTCCAAGTTTTGCAGCCAAAAAGGGAGAGAAACGAGAGGAACAAAATTTTCCCATCTTAAGGCCTTCCATCAATAATCAATAGATACACCATTACACACACCCACTGGTGATCCACCAGATTTCATCAGATTTGGACTAACCTTTCTCATAAAACAACAGGTGATCCAAACCATGTCAGATGGTTTTCCGATTTCATTATCCAAACCTCTCCACTTTTGTTGACCTACGTTCATGAAAGATTTTGATTTTAAATAATAATATTGTGAATATTATCACTAAGGTGGACTATGTTTTTGTGATATTTTACTGCATGGTTATGCATGGCAAGTACATCCTGAGATGCAGAGAGAATATATATGGTAGCTGTCAAAGCAGTTCTTAAAGGTTAGGACAGGAAAGCAAGACATAACCTCACAAGCACTGGCCATTCGGCTAAAGGAGATTATTTTGTGCTCTAATATCTCACAGTCTCGGGTATGACTCTGAAGATTTCCATTTTTGAGGCAATTCCACAAGCTTTAAATGTTATGTCCCAATTGAAGACATAAGAGTCAGTTGGCTGGCTCTTTCACTCTACTTTCTCCAGCTGCTATTATTTATGACATGGACTCAGAAAGTAGAGTTGAATTTTGATGAGCCACAGTTACTTCAATCTCAGTCCCAGACATGACCTTGAAGCTTTCTCTGGATTTGCGTGGAGAAGCTTTTGCATATTAGGCAATAAGCAAGTGTAGGATCCCACAGGGATTACCTTTGCAGGTGTATAAACACCCAATTTGTGGTTACGCTAACTTGACATTGTCTTTCCAATAAAGCATTCATCAGGCGTGGGTAGAGGTTGGATGATCAGATATTTCTTCCTTCTCTTTACATGTTCTCCTAACATTAATGTGATTGGATGATGTATTTAGTGGAGAAATTAAATTTATTTGTAAATAATCTTTCTTCAAAAATCTTTTCCCATTACTATTAATCCCTCCCATCACTCTCAGCAAATTCCAGCATCCTTTTATAGATTTCACCTAAACATACAGCATCCTTTTATAGATTTCACCTAAACATACAGCATCCTTTTATAGATTTCACCTAAACATACAGCATCCTTTTATAGATTTCACCTAAACATACAGCATCCTTTTATAGATTTCACCTAAACATACAGCATTTTTTTTATAGATTTCACCTAAACATACAGCATCCTTTTATAGATTTCGCCTAAACATACAGCATCTTTTTATAGATTTCACCTAAACATACAGCATCCTTTTATAGGTTTCACCTAAACATACAGCATCCTTTTATAGATTTCACCTAAACATACAGCATCCTTTTATAGATTTCACTTAAACATACAGCATCCTTTTATAGATTTCACCTAAACATACAGCATCCTTTTATAGATTTCACTTAAACATACAGCATCCTTTTATAGATTTCACCTAAACATACAGCATCCTTTATAGATTTCACCTAAACATACAGCATCCTTTTATAGATTTCACCTAAACATGCAGCATCCTTTTATAGGTTTCACCTAAACATACAGCATCCTTTTACAGATTTCACCTAAACATACAGCATCCTTTTATAGATTTCACTTAAACATACAGCATCCTTTTATAGGTTTCACCTAAACATACAGCATCCTTTTATAGGTTTCACCTAAACATACAGCATCCTTTTATAGGTTTCACCTAAACATACAGCATCCTTTTATAGATTTCAACAATGCTTAAACTGATAACATACAGGACATGAGAGGCCATCTTGATGGAACATGGAAAATTAATCTTTAAACATTACTTTATTTTGTCTATGTGACAGAGAGATGGAAAAATGGTTTTTCAGTTAGTACTGTATTTGGAAGTAGTCAGGAATACTGTCATAATTTTAACATGGTCTATAATTTTTCAAAACGTTTTCCTTTTTGTGACTATGGAGCATAATTGTAGAGAATTGTTTTACAGTGCCAATATGTCAATTATTTTTTGTGACAAAATTAGATGGACCTTAATCAGGAATATTTTAAAAGAATAAATTACATCAGATTATTAGTATTTGATTTTGTTGTCTCATCTGTGTTAGAGCATAGCTTGACATGGTTTATCACATTTATGCAGTGGTGATAGCAGCAGCTTCTTCATTCATAGAGTTAGATGTATGAAAGATTTTTTTGGTCGGATAGGGTGGGACCGCATTCTGTGTTAAAGATTTTGTAGATCATATACAGTGGTACTGTATTTTGTGGTAAAGGTTTTGTAGGTGTTATACAGTGGGACTGCATTCTGTGTTAAAGATTTTGTAGATCAGATACAGTGGTACTGCATTTTGTGTTAAAGGTTATGTAGGTCATATACAGTGGGACTGCATTCTGGTTTAAAAGTTTTGTAGGTCATATACAATAGGCCTGCATTCTGTGTCAAAGATTTTGTAGGTCGTATACATTGGGACTGCATTTTGTATTAAAGATTTTTAGATCAGATACAGTGGGACTGCATTCTGTGTTAAAGATTTTGTAGATCAGATACAGTGGGACTGCATTATGTGTTAAAGATTTTGTAAATCAAATACAGTGGGACTGCATTCTGTATTAAAGATTTTTAGATCAGATACAGTGGGACTGCATTATGTGTTAAAGATTTTGTAAATCAGATACAGTGGGACTGCATTCTGTGTTAAAGATTTTTAGATCAGATACAGTGGGACTGCATTCTGTGTTAAAGATTTTGTAGATCAGATACAGTGGGACTGCATTATGTGTTAAAGATTTTGTAAATCAGATACAGTGGGACTGCATTCTGTGTTAAAGATTTTGTAGATCAGATACAGTGGAACTGCATTCTGAGTTAAAGATTTTGTAGATCAGATACAGTGGAACTGCATTCTGTGTTAAAGATTTTGTAGATCAGATACAGTGGAACTGCATTCTGTGTTAAAGTTTTGAAGGTCCGATACTGGATCATAGGATGGTTGTAAGAATGATGATTAATCAGCAGAATCAAAAAGGGTACAAAAAACTCAAAAACCAATCATTTCATCATGGTTTCCAATCATCAGTAATAAATTATTAATATTTATTTTTTGAATAATTGGTTTTGATTCATTTAAGTTTAATTTCTTCACTGTGTCATGGTACATTTTGTCTGTTGGATCATTTATAGACCATTTTGGATATGTAATTTTCTTGATCATCAGTACCAGGGATCAAGATTTTTGTAAATTAACTTGGTGACAATATAATTCCATAAACTTGGGGACACAGAAATAATTCATGTAGGTGTAAGTGACATTTCCATGAAATATATAGAAAAATATGTTGATCTGTTTGAAATCAATTCTTGATTGATTCTGATGAACTGATCATTGATTTTAAATTTCAACGGATTAAAAATATTTGCAGCCACATAATAGAATAGCTGACTCATCATTGGTTAGTATGAAGTAAAGAATTGGTGATCTGTACAACCTGTGTATGATTGGATTCATTTCAGGTCTACAGGGTTAGTAGGGGATAAAATTTATATAAAGGAGAGAGATGATGTAGAGACAGAAGCAGTTGCACCTGATGATGATGATGATGAGACTTCTCAGATTCTGGAAAAATATACATTTTCAGATGCTCTCTCTCAAGCAGGTACTTACATCAGCTAACCTAGTTATAAAATTGTATAAATATGGAAAAGCTAATTTTGATCAGAAGCTTGTGTTACAATAAATTCAGTTTTTTTTATGGAGTGCATAATTTTTCTGAATTTGTTGCTATGAACCATAAAATCAAAAGACCCACTAAATAATTGTCAAAAATTCTAAAATCTTTGAAGATAATAAGACCCCCAGTGCTCTCTGTTACGGATCACTTACATCTCAACTCTGCATGGGTTCGAGTCTAGGATTCGGCAAATGTGGATATGGGAGAAAGCTTGCCAGTAACTTCACGTGGGTTGGTGGTTTCTTTCCAGGAATTTCTCGTTTTTTTTCCTTCACCATTAATACTGGCTACAATTTATGGTCAATCTTGTGCTGAAAAATAGTATTAAGCCCCACAACAATAACAACAACTGTACATTGCAAACATTTTGTTCTTGTTAAACTAGACTTTTGGAAAAAGATGTAATTTGCCTCTTTTTTTTCCTCGTAAATGGTTAGAACATGATGTGGGAGGTCATGGCTTCTAATCCTGGCTAAGTTGCACCAAAGACTTTACAAATGATACTTGCTTGGTGCTTAGCATTTAGAGGTTAGTTTTATGATTGGTTGACCTGGTGTCAGAATAATGTGATTCTACATGTCTGTAGCATGATGCCTCAGTGCTAGACATCACTTTAAACTGCCACACTACAGACATCATAATGATAGGACTAGTTGTTAAAGCTATTTTAAAAGTCCATATCACACACATATATGCCTTGGGTTCCATTATAAATACAATAAATAATCAAGTTGTTAGTAATAATCAAGAAACATTCAATTCTGTTGAGTTTATGGGATAAAATTTTAGTCTGAAGGAAATCTTCCAGGAAGTCAGGCATGTATCCAGTGTATATTAAAGTGTGATTTTATATAATGGTCTTCTCCATTATACATTTCTCCATTATCCAGCTAGGGTAATATTTTCCTTTCCCTTCACTTTATCTACATATGTAACTTATCCTTAATGTCAAATAAAAAAAATATAGGTGATTCTGATTACATTGAGAAAAAAAATCTGGTCTATGCAATTGGGGAGTTAGGTTGGGGGGAGTTTTGGTCTGATATTATATGAAGCTCTAACTAGAAAATGTGCATCATTTGCATGCTGAAATAAACTTCAATCATAGTTAATTTGTTCATTTTTTTCCTTCTGAAGAACTTTTGCCTCAATTCCCCACCCACTAGCCCACCTAGGTTCAGCTGAAATATTAGAGTCATGTAACCAGAATGATGCATACATTTCCATTTGTCCTAATAGTCACTTTGCTTTAACAGCAAAAAATGATCAGTTCTAACATTGTATGATTGCACTCTTTTAGAACATTCAATTTGGTACCTAATTTCATGTTTAGCTTTAATCTGACTAGTTTAACCATAAGCCTCACAAAAATGTCCTAATTGCCATAATTACTTAAAAGACCTCAACATATATTTTGTAATATTATATGACTACCTTAACATGTTTAGGATGTACTCAATTTCACAGAGATAGAATAATGTTGTCTAGCCTATACTCAATTTCAAAGAAATAGAATAATGTTGTCTAGCAGATACTCAATTTCACAGAGATAGAATAATGTTGTCTAGCCTATACTCAATTTCAAAGAAATAGAATAATGTTGTCTAGCAGATACTCAGCTTCATAGAGAACATTACTGTCAAGCATAAACCGAATTTAAGAGAAACAAAATAATCCTGTCTAGCATCAACTAAATTTCACATAGAAAATTGCTGTACCCAGGAAAGGCAAATATGTATGCCAGGGTACTCAGATTACCCAAAGAGTTCATCAGAAAACAATACAAACTTCTCATTTGTTTCTATGGAAGACTTGTACATTAAAAGTGCCTTCCTTGGATCCCATGTATATTTTACTGGAACAGCCCTTAGCCTGTTTTTTTTTTCTTCAAAATATTAATTTCTCTTACTTAAAGGATTCTATCAAAGTGTTACCAACTCTTCCTTTTACATGATGTATCAAAAATGTTAACCACTCTTCAGTGTCATGCTTTCTTAAACTGTTATCCATTCTTCCTTAGCATGCTGTCTAAAAATGTTTACCACTCTTTCTTATCATGCTTTCTAAAAATGTTGCCTGTCCTTCTATAGAATGCTTTCTTAAAATGTTTACCACTCTTTCTTATCATGCTTTCTAAAAATGTTGCCTGTCCTTCCATAGAATGCTTTCTTAAAATGTTTACCACTCTTTCTTATCATGCTTTCTAAAAATGTTGCCTGTCCTTCCATAGAATGCTTTCTGAAAATGTTACCCACTCTTCCATAACATGCTTTTTTAAGATCTTACACACTCCAACTAAACATATTTTCATAAATTATCAACCACTCTTAATAATATTGCTCATTCAGAACATATCTACTCTTCCTTGGCATGCTTTTAAAGAAGGTTCTAACACCGGCTGGATCATACCAGAGACTTATAAAAATGGTACTAACAGCTGCCACACTTGGCGCTCAGCTTTTAGAGTTTAGTGTTAGGACTGGTTGGACTTGTGTCAGGATAATGTGACTGGGTGGGACATCATGCTACATTTCTGCAGCAAGATGCCCAAGTGCTAGACATCACAATAAACTGCCACACTGCAGACATTGTAGTGATATGACTGAAAAATTGTTAAATCTATTTATCTATGTTAAAAATCTTACACACATGTACACTTTCTTAAAACATGACTCTTAACAAAGTTGAATATGCTATAGTATAGATTCCATTAAGACATGTAACAAACTTTCAACATCGCTTACCCAGTGTTTCATGCTGTTTGCATGAGCCAGTCAAGGTTTATCTTCCATGCACAATTACTTATCATGAACATTAAGGAAATCTCTGCACAGGCAATTACAGGTGGTGAAGGTTGGCTTGTGATGATGACCTAGAACTGCAACTGTGTAAGGTATCATTAGATCAGTCTAAACTTTTCATGTTATTTGGCAGTATTCTACTGTCTGCCATTAAATTCCATTATATTTGAGAGTTGGGTACCGCTTACAATTCATTGACGTAGTATAACATGGTATTTCTTAACTTAAAAATGGGTTTCATGTTATACCATAATTATATTTGGGAGTAGGAATTTGGTTTAATGAAGCAGGAGGGACCTTTTTATTTTTAAATTCTTTACATTTTTTTAAAAATTTCTGGTTGTTGAAAAAACAAACAAATGTCATTCTCTTATTTATAGCAAAAGAACAACAAAATTATTTCATTATTTTTTGGAAAAATTATTTTGAGAAAAATGAAAATAAAATGTCTTGGTTGGAAAGAAAACCCATGTAATTAAGTGGTCATTATCTTAAAGTAGATGAGTTTGTTTTGTGTTTTTTAATTGTGTGTCAAGTTGTCTCCAAACTTGTTGATCAAGTTGTTTTTTAATTGTTGGTCAAGTTGTCTTTTTAATTGTTTGTCAAGTTGTCATGTTAAAATTAAGTAATGTGGAATGATAAAGCTTACACTATAGCTGACAGGTTGCAAAAGACATTGTACTGACATTAGGGAGCTTGTTGATAAAACAGGAAGTGTTGACACTGAATAATACAATTTTCTTGTTATGCTATCGATATAAAAAGCTGGGAAACATAAAGTGGGATGTCATCACCCAAGCAAAATATTTATCAGAGAGTGCTTGTCAAGATAAACACACTGACTCAACAAACCAGAAAATATATAGCAAGCTAGAGAAATTATTCAAATAGACAGCAACAGTTCTTCTATTATTCTTTCTGATTATTAGTCTTACAAGTGATGTCTGTCCTAATGTCCTTAAATATGCAAGTAAATAACTGAAAATAAGTAATAACATTTGTTTTCTTCTTTAAATCTAAAATGTTTCCAAAGGTTGAATTTGGCTGGGTTATTTTTAATATCATCCCTTTTAGCCTCTATGTTGATACATATGACAGATGTCAGACGTGGATTTAAGATTCATAAATATAATTATATATGTAACAGCTGAAATTAACTTGTGACAACTATAACACTTTGGTAAAGCATTTATTTTGCTATTAAAAACAAAGACATGCATTAATATCATTACATTCATAAACTGACTTCTACAAATTTCTGTTCATTCTCTAATGACGGAAATTACAGAAGTATCAGCACAGTGAAAAAGTGCAGTAGTACATACCACTGGAAAAAGTCTTGAGATACTTTAAGACTGTGGACCTCACTAATTTTATCCATGTTTATTTGTAGTGAGACTCTCCTTGTGGGAAGCCAATCTGGAGCAATTTGTCGATTCTATTGAGCCAGTAACAGAGGTAGTGTTTTCTTATGAACACAAATCTTGGTACAGAAAAGATTTAACTTTAAGAACTGTGTATTTTTTGTCCAATGCTTGTCACAGTGGGGTCACTTTTACTGGGACACATTTTGATCAATAGTAATATTAAATAAAAGTAATTAGTATACAAAACAAAATTAATTTTTATTATTTTTATTATTATTATTATTATTATTATTATTATTATTATTATTATTATTATTATTATTATTATTTATAAACTTATATACTGGTTTATTTTCAGTGAAGAACTGATACTAAAACAAATCATTTTAGTAGCAATGTCAACAAAAAATTGTCTTACTTTAAGATGGATTCATGACCGTCCTGCTTTATATATTGGACATAGTTATAATTGGCGTCCTATGGTTCTGGGACCACTATACGTAGTTATATATATATATATATATATATATATATATATATATATATATATATATATATATATATATATAAGGAAAAATCATGCATGGTCGTCTACCTTCTTTAGTAATATTGATGCCTTTTCTATAAATTTTGTTTTCGATATTGTAGCCTAGCATTTAAATAAATGTCATCATACACCTCTTCCTAACTTGTTTAAGATATAAACGCCAGATGCTGAGATGTAATTTTCAAAGGCTTTTTAACTTTATACCGTTTTAATTAGCCTGCAAAATAATGATAAATGGTAATGTAGAAAAATGAAATATTCTAAAATGCTAAAAGAACTATCCTTGATCATTATCATGTCATTTTTCTTTACAGTCAACAGATTTTGTTTCAAAAAAGTTGCAACTAATTAAAAAAAAATTGAAGTATGCAGTAAAAGCTTAACAGAATTGTGTTAAAAGATAGGTAATGATAACATTCTGAACTTGTAAGTTAAGTAGTGAAAGATATATAGATATTTCATGCTGTTTTCTAAAATTTTTGATGACCTTGACACCCAGAATCTAATTACGTATTAAAATATTCAGAGACCAGAAATATTAAACCTTCATGCCTGCTTCACATGAAGCAAGCTGTTACAATAAAATAGTTTTTCAGAACAAATTCTGGACAGCATTTTTCAGGCATGCATGCCACTTTGAAGACTGAGTGTAAATGAAGGGTTTTCTTTTAATGGTCCAAGCATTATTGGATATGTACCTTAAACAGTGTCTCATTGCAGAACTACATTTGTGTCCAAAACTATCAGAGCATAAATGCAGTTATTTTAAAACAGTGTTCAAAATATCAAGTTATCATATTTTTGGAAACTATTTTAAGAGATAAGAAAAAGCATGGCGGAAGGCATACAGAAAATATGGTAATATATTGCGTGAATGTTTCCATTGTTGAGGAAGTTAGGTATTAGATTTTGACAGCAGTTTGGAATCCTGGTTTAGGTTAGACTTTGACAGCAGTTAGCAGTTTGGAATCCTGGTTTAGGTATTAGACTTTGACAAGTTAACAGTTTGGAATCCTGGATTAGGTATTAGACATTGAGAGCAGGTAACAGTTTGGAATCCTGTTTAGGTATTAAACTTACTATTAGTGGTTAACAGATTTGAATCATGTCAATATCAGATTGTGTTACAACTCTATGGTCATAACCTAAGTAACAGAAAAAAGAAAAGACAAGTTTTGTAAAACTTAACAATTTAATGGGCAATGTTATAAAATGAAAATGTAAGGGAAACTTACAGTACTGTGAACTGAATCCAAAATAATCCCCAAAATATTCTATTTATGTTCCATATAAATTTTATATTCAATAATATATTTGCCCATCAGCAGTCCTGATGTGTCAATATGGCATTGTCCAGAACTCCTTTGAATAGAATTTCTCAATAATTCCAAATAAATATAGTGCAGAGAGCACTTTCTATTTCTATTAAATAATCCAATGTCTCTCTCAACTTACATCTAGATACAACATAAAAATATATCAGCAGTCATGCCTGTTTTCTTCGAAATTATTAATACACTTTCAAACAGAAAATAGTTGGTAAATTTAGCATGTCAAATGTCTTTACAACACACGTTTGCACACTCTCACATAATGACAGCCACTATGATCTTAAATTAAAAATGCATCAAAATTTTTGTCTTTAAAATCCATTCAACAGTGGAATATAGTCCCAGCTATAGATGCAGTCTTTGTAGCTGTAAATAGTTCCATTGAGGCCTTGAAAGTGATGCAAAGTAAATTTGGATGGTACAGATGTTCAAACAGCTCCATCAAGTTGAAGCCAACTAGTTCAAAGATCAAACATTTTCAAGTTTTTATTCCAGCAGAAAGAGTAATATAAAATGTTTTGTAAATCTGTTTCATATTTGCCTTTGAAAAAGGCTAGGGTTAGAAAGTGTTTAAGCTAGTTAGAAACTAGTTTTGCACTGTTCATCATTAGTTTATTGCATATCTATCTATCTATCTATCTATCTATCTATCTATCTATCTATCTATCTATCTATCTATCTATCTATCTATCTATCTATCTATCTATCTATCTATCTATCTATCTATCTATCTATCTATCTATCTATCTATCTATCTATCTATCTATCTATCTATCTATCTATCTATCTATCTATCTATCTATCTATCTATCTATCTATCTATCTATCTATCTATCTATCTATCTATCTATCTATCTATCTATCTATCTATCTATCTATCTATCTATCTATCTATCTATCTATCTATCTATCTATCTATCTATCTATCTATCTATCTATCTATCTATCTATCTATCTATCTATCTATCTATCTATCTATCTATCTATCTATCTATCTATCTATCTATCTATCTATCTATCTATCTATCTATCTATCTATCTATCTATCTATCTATCTATCTATCTATCTATCTATCTATCTATCTATCTATCTATCTATCTATCTATCTATCTATCTATCTATCTATCTGTATGTGTGTGTGTGTATGTGTGTGACTGTTTATAAAAACAAAACTTTGTCTTGGAGCGGGGGAGTGTAAAAAGTCAGGTCTTTGTTTAATGCATGTTTTGGTGGGTGTGCTTTGAAGTTATATTTTTATCATGATATGACAAAAACTTGTTTTCCTTTTAATGCTAATTTATGTTACTTATTTCATTGAGGACTTGAGAGATGGCAGAAAAGTGAAGATCTCAAGGAGAGAAGTTCTCCAAAAACTTGGAGAAATCTTTGCATTGCGGTAAGAATTTTCATGCTCAGAATCCTGCTGCTTTCCCTTGAAATAGTGTACAGTGAAACATTTCAATTATGTCTACAGCTAATAAGATTTGGTATGATAGATTCTGGCATATGCAGGATTGAGACCTTGCTTGAGTTCCTTCCAACATGGATTTTTTTTTTCTTCACAAGGTGGAATTTTTTGACACATCATTAGCACATTAGAGGGAAACAAAATTTCAGCATGACAGTTGGAAAAAAAGATGGCACATCAATCATATAAATATATCTTTAGTATTTTCTGAAGATTTGCTGCCAATGGAAAAGACAAAATATTGCATGTACAGCAAAAGAATTTGTTTGTTGTCATATTAAGAATAACAATGTTGTATGCATTAGTATGGAACATACACATCTAGATTGGCTTGCCCCACATACCCCATTTTGACTGAAAATCAATTAACCAGTGACTGTGCAATCTGTGTAGATCCATTCAAAGATAAGTGCTACAAGATTCTATTTTATAACTCACATTGGTAAAGCTAAAGTGAGTTTATGGTATGGAGCTTATCTCTTGTTCATCACTCATCTGTACATCAGCACTTGCTTTATACCACTTTTAAGGATTCATTTATAACCATCATTTATGAGCCACATCACCACATAATGATGAGATGGTTTTGCATCTGATAGGCAGAATTTTTAAAATTTTAGAGTCCATAATTTGAACAAGATTTTGAACGATTTTTGTTTTACATAAGTTTAAATCATCATAACTGGTTATGATCAAAATTTGTACGTAGTAATGAGGATACACGCAGATTAAATGGTGAGAATTGAACTTGAAATCTTAAGATTATGGGTCTAACACCTTGGTCACAGAGCACTCTTGTATGGGGATCTTAATGTGTGCAAATTTTTATTCATAATCTGGCATATGTCAACTAATCATATAAGTGATATTATACCCACTTTGCTCTCTTGTTTTAGGCTCAATGTTAAATTTGTCTTACTTTCTCAATGAATAAAAAGCAGGCTTTACAAAATGGGATTCCTCTTTTGATCTTTAAGATTACTTTTTATCACTAGAACAAAATTATGAACATCTGCTGGACTGCTGTAGAATTATTATGAATAGATCAGCAAGATACCAATTATAGCAGCATATAAGTTGAGTCCAATTGCAAACTGCACCGACCCTGATCCCCCATGCCTGATGTGCCAGCAGATCTGTATATATGCAGTTTGTTAGAAGTAATTAGTAAAACAAAAATAAAAGCCATTCACTTACCTGTGTCATTTTACACAATTGACCATGATGTATTACTTTACCATTTTGGTATTTATGATTCAGCCTTACTATGGTTTCATTGAGACTAAACTGAAAGCATACAAATTGTGTCCATAAATGGAAAACATTCCAGTCCATATACTCTTAAAAGGTCACTGGCCACCTATATTGTACAAATGTGTGATATTATTATAGTCATTAAAAATGTATTTGTTATGTATGCAAACCATACATATAAATAATCTGCATTTTAAATAAAAAAAAATTACTTGGCAATCTCCATAAACAATCGAGAGTTTCCGCATGCCACAAATGGCTATGATGTACATTTATCTCTTCTATTCCCTCATAGAGTGTATGGCTTTTTAGCCCTTCAATACGCATGTAGCAAAGTTACACAGTGCAGTACGCTACACATAGGCATGTTAAGCAGTGAAGTGTATGTTACCTTTAACAGTACTTTTAACCATTTTATGTTTTTGGTGCACTCATATTATGTATGGAAAGATTTAAGAGTAAAGTATGGTCATTATAGTTGTATAATTATTTTTCACAGAAGAATTTTGTATGTGCTTTAAAATCTTGAGAGAACTCGTTCACTATCAAGTCAGTGAAGCTACATGAACATGCATAGCGGCAATTTCTCATACTTGAAATTTACAAGTTCTTTGCCTGCAACTTCATCTATAAATCAGCTGAATTTGATAATTTAAAAAAACTAATGGCTTCCTGCATCAATATCAAAGTCTTTACCTATGGTATTGAAGCTTTCATAGTTGTGATTCTACTCAAGCAAGTACTGAACAATATCAGCGACCGACATTTTGTCGAATGGAGAATACGACCCAGTTACGACCTACTTGCTTTAAATAGCTGATTTCGACGAGAGCACTTACAATGATGATAGACTGCCAAAAGGCGCTTGTATGTGGTAAATGTCTGTGGGATACATATTATGATCGTGCTTTTGTCCAGTAAATATGGTGCACTGTATTGCATATGGATGTAACCAAAAGACTCTGTTTACCAGCAGAAAAGTGGATTGAAGCTGTGGGATTGAATAGGGTGAAAGATGGGAAAGTTGTACCATTTGTTTTGGATTATTTATAGTCAGTTTGAACCAAAAATATTTCAGCCCAATCCCTGACACACATTATCCCTTGGTGGATCCAGTACGCTTGAGAGGGTTGTTATTTTTGCCATATGATTTGTATTCTTTTTATATATATATATATATATATATATATATATATATATATATATATATATATATATATATATATATATATATATATATATATATATGATTTTGACACTTTTTATAGGTTGTGTGACAGAATATGCTTAGGAAAACAAATTTAAACAAACTTAACTATCTTGATATTCTTTAAAAGAAAAAAAAATACTTTGTAACATATATATATATATATATATATATATATATATATATATATATATATATATATATATATAACAAACTGCTATATCTTGCTCATTCTAATGAAAATATATAATTTATAAAAATTTATTTTCATGCAAAAAACTATATGCATCTGCACAACAACATTATCATTTTAAGTCTTACAGTCAAATATTAATTTATAAAACAATAATACTGAACAGATAATGTTCTATAGATTACATATACATTATTCTAAGAGTACCATACAAGAGATATTACAACAAATATATTTAATTTTTGGCTTCAGGTTGTAGCACTGCTGAATATAATACACGCTTGATTACCAATGAGGGAGAGAGAGAATTTTGTCAGTGTTTAGTTGCTGCAAAATTAATCTCTCACCAGTTAATTTTATATTTATTTTTCAAATTGAGATCTAAGTGTGTGCATGCATAAACTGAAAGCTTGTCATTACTAGTCAATATTGTCAATCATATTTGCTACGCTATTCCAAACAAATAAGAAAGGAAATAATTTTGTGTTGAATTTGTGAAAACACTACACACACACCCCACATGGTATAATAAAATAGATAAACAAACACTTTTTTGAAAACAAATGGAAAGAAACTAACCTTGCATTGTTATCATTTATTCCTTCTTTTTTCATCATGCCAAATTTATTAAAGAACAAAATATATATCCACAAACTCCATATATGTGGCAGATGCTTCCTTACTGTAGTGTGTATCGCTTATGTTAGATAACAAATTGCAAAAGAGATGAGAAATATCACCCAATTGCTTAAAGGCACCTGCCGTTCATGTATGATAAGTTAAAGGTGCAAAGTGACCAAGATTGTATTATATCAGGTTAACTATACAACAGTATCTTGCAAATATAAATCGTTATTTTAAAATACATTCACTGTGAGTGCAAATGAGATCTTTTTGCTTGCTTGAGGTACAAAAGTATTATTAAAGAACGTTATTGATGTGTATACTATTTACCCTGTAAACATCAATTATGATTACATATGGCAAACAAATAGAAGCTCAGGTAACAAATAAACACAACTGGCAGCGAGCAATAAACTCATTGCTTAAACTTAACAACAGGATAATAAATAAAAAGGCTTTTTTCATTATAAAGCAAGCAAACTTTGAAAACTGACTTATTGTTTTTGATTGTCAGCCGACATAAGGAAGCCAACTTTGGTTCTTTTGTATTCTTTTAAGTGTGTCGATTTCTTTTTGTTTTTCAAAGTCGGCCAAAATAGGGAAGCCATCATTGATTCCCTTTTACTTGTATTAATGGGAATTTTGAAAATAAATTGAAATAATGGAACAGTTTGGAAAGCAACACAATCTACTGCATTGTGCATGCGCATCAATATAAGGCTGAACGGTAAATTAGTATTAACTAGTTTCATCTAAATATTTCCTACCCATAGTTTATAGTATTTTATTTTTTGACAAGAAGATGCATGTACTTTGTCTTGTGGGGATAACTGTACATCATTTCTGGTTGGCATCCTCTGACAGTAGGTGGAAAATTGTAGCCATGGGGAAGTAACCGTGTTGTATACTTCTATTACAAGTAATTAAATTATTTCTTCTTTACACTTGACAATTTTTTTTATTATTTTTGGGCAAGTATAATTACTTTTAGTCACATAATGCAAGTCTGATGTAAAAATAAAAATGTTGGAGTGTGGCCAGTGATTTTTAATTTTGACATTCCATGGGGTTCTGTTCTTGGACCTATTCTCTTTATGCTGCACACCCAGCCCCTTTAAGGTATTGTAAGCCATGACATGGTGTCTCCCAAATTGTACAAATCTAGTCACCCAACTGAAGTTGGTGCTGCCATCCAAGGCAAAAAATATTATATGCTAGTACATTATTCACAAAAAGATTAGGGATTGTGTTTTTGTAGTTGGACTTGACTTTAAGTGAGTATATATGGTATTTTATTCTAATTGCCAAAGCACAATGTTACTTTTCATGAGCTGATGTGTCCTCAAACATAAGTCAATAAATGATCAGGAGTTGAAATAAAATTTAAGTAGAGATACATTTGGTGAGTTGGTTTGTCCCAGCCTGCCATAGTCTGAACATATGGAACCTATTTTCTGATATTGAAGGTTAACCTTCTCCATTGAGACCTATTCTGTGAGAATTTTGTTTTTCAGACACTATATGAACCTGCGGTCTGACCTGCTGGACACACCAGACTTCTACTGGGATCGACCAAAGCTGGAAAATCTTTACAAGAAACTCAATACTTATCTTAGTATTTTTAGCAGGACTAGGGTTTGTCTACTACACACATTGTATGCATGTACTTGCAGGCATACAAACAGACAAATAATTAACAGACACTTAGACATAGATTTTGCATGTAGTAACAATTTTAAAGTTATATTTGTATATATTTAGTTGTACCATTACAGAGTGATATGTATATAATTTCTTTTTCTGGTCTTAAAATTCAGTCAAGCTTAAACATGAATATTGTGCAAGGTGTTTGAGTAGGTATATAATTTAGGTACTTTAAGTTTGTATTTCATAATGTATGTAACAATACAAATCTTGTATAGTTTGCCATATACAAGCAATTGCCAAACTATTTAATATAAAGACTTTGAATGCTTGGGCTCCAGGCATTATTTTGTGCTATGCTAAATGTTTGCACAGAGGAACCTGTGTGTGATCTTGCAGGACATCCAGTATCCAGTCTTGGATTCTCAGGTTTCAGAATTGATTTGACAATTTTCTCTGTGCTGTGCCTGGTTTTTTGCCCTACTGTTTATAGATCCGAAGAGCTTATGGGAGGGTCTTTTATCTCTTGTTCATCTCTTAACACAAGTATTTTTTGTCTCTACTCCTAAATGTCTTGGAGAATTGGTGTGAAACTTTGCATACATTCATCCTCTAATGTAGCTAGATGAAAATGGTAATCGTCACCACAGCAGCAGTCTTGAAAATCCTTTTCATTACTACTCCTTCTGAGGGGGTAATCATGTCATCATGGCATTTTCACTATAAGACTTATGATGCCTAGTTCACCCTATATGAAAATGGTACCAATCTGTTATCAAATATGGCTGCCACAATAGTCATCTTGAGAATCTTGTTCTTGCTACTCCACAGCAGCAAAATATCACATTAACATAAGGTTTTCACCAGAAGACTTCTTATGGTGTCATGTGGATCCTAAATGAAATGATTCCATTTGCACATCTGTTATGTCCAATACTATGGCCATCTTAAAATTCTTGTTATTGCTTATATTAGCCTTGGTTTTTATTAAAAGAGTTTTTATGCTGTCTTTTAAGTCATAAATAAAATTGGTGCTGAAAAATCTTGTCACTGCTCTTGAAGTGACCTTGTCATTAAGGGGTTTTACTGAAAGACTTTATATGATGTCTGGTTGAACGTAAATGTTAACAGTCTGCCTCCCATCCTATGTTCACTATTATGGCCAGCTGATAAATCTTATTATAGCTACCTCTCCCAGATGGCTGATCATACAAGATTTTGCTTTCACCAGAAGACTTATTATACTTAATTTTCTTAAATTTAATGGTGTTCTTCTTGTTCACAATAGCCACCAAGGCAGCCATGTTGAAAATCTTGTTATTCCTACTTCTTCAAAATGGAAAGTCATATTAGCTTGGGATTTTCAAAAGATGTCTTATAATGTCTTGTTGGTCCTTAATTAAAATGTTGCTGAACTGATATGTTATCGCTGTTCTTCATATAAAATGGATGGTCATTTTGACTTTTTTTCAGAAGAGTTATTGTGGTATCTAATTGGTCCAATATGGCCACAATTTTGGACATCTTAAAAATATTGTTATCTTTTATTCCTTGCATATGAATGGACATGGAGTTTGCAGGTAGACTTATTATGACACCTAGTTGGTCCTAAATGAAAATGGTGCTGGTCATACATCCAGTATGGCTTACACAGTGACTTGACAATCTTGCTGTTGCTATTCTCCATGGATGGATGGACACACTGATACAGGCCTTCACTTAAAGATTTTTAATGATACCTGTTTGATCCTAAATGAAGAGAGTGCATATCTGATTTCCAGTACAGCAGTAAATTTGAAAGTCTTGGTATTGCTGAAGAATGAGAGAAATGGTTCCAACACTCAGGATGAAATTCTTATTTTGAATTTTAAATTTAAACATCAAACCAATTGAGGGACTTTTGTTACTGAGGATTTAAGTTTTCAAAATCCTACAAAGCGCTGTGGATACATGTGCATACTTCCATACATATACACATCTTTTTTCCATTGAACCATCCATCCATTCATCTGTTAGAACTGCTGATATAAAATGCCAGTATGTATGTGTGTACTACATAGTTTAGTGCTTACAAACATTTGCTGAAGCATGAGATAATACTTTGATGTTGATGTTGTTGGGCTTAATGCCATTTTTCAGCACACGATAGGCTATTCATGGCGGCCAGTATTAATGGTGGAGGAAGAAAACGGGAAATCACCATAAAGAACCACCGACCCACGAGAAGCTACTGGCAAGCTTTCTCACTTATCCACATTCGAGGAATCCTAGACTAGAACTCACCCAGACAGAGGTGAGATGGCAGTAATCCGTAATGGACAGCGCTTTAGAGGAAAACAAAATTTCAGCATGACAGTTGGAAAAAAAGATGGCACATCAATCATATAAATATAACTTTAGTATTTTCTGAAGATTTGCTGCCAATGGAAAAGACAAAATATTGCTTTCTGCATCTTCGTTGGCAGAGTTATATCCCATGATTATCAAACCCACCTACTTTTGCTTTCACTCAGTAGCACCATTAATTATTGTTGCATTTTAGCCAAATTTAGCATATGGCTTGATATTAGTTTCAGCTGAGTTCACATTCCACCTATTACATAATCACTTAATAGTCCAAATTGTTAGATCCAATTGCTTCTGCACAGATAACCCCTTTTATAATTAATATATGACTTTAGCCAATCTGGTATATAGTTCGATTTTCAACAGACCTTGGTGGAGTTTGATAGTATCCTGCGTGATCATTTATAGCCACAGATTCTCAGAAATTTTCATTTCCTTACATTAGATTTCTTGATTATATTTGGATTTATACCAGATTTACAGGCAAATCAATATTGATGAGGCTGTGATCGAGTTTGATTAATAGCTTACTACAATGTTATTTTGCAGAGTTATAGCCCCTGATTAATGAATCCACCCACTTTCAACAACTGTTTTATTTATGATTGTTTATCGGCCAAATTTGATAATAATTAGAACTTGGCTATATTTGATTATCAGATTCATTATTTAGTCAATTTATATAGCACCTGGTTGTTGGACCTATTTACTGTCATTTGTTTAGAATAACTTGGTTAATTTTATTTTGATTTCATCCAAATGTTTGTTCGCAGATTGATATCCATTTCACCCCTTATGAATTTAGTTGTCAGCATTCTGCATCATTTCATATAGATATGGCTAATGATTGTCAGATTCAACCACTATGCAAAATTTTGCTTTTGCACAGTGACAAGTTTTTTTTATTATTTTGAACACATTTTAGTTTGTAGACAGCATGATATTAATGAAATATTGACTGAATTTGTTTTTGAGTGTTGGTTGGGTACATGTTCATCCTTCAGCAGTTTTATTTTGCAGAGTTATGGGCCCAGATTTGTTATAAGCTCACTTTCTTTTCTGCACAAAAACTCATTTAATTTAATTTCACTTAAACCAAATTTGATATGCAAATTTATGTTAACGACAACATGGTTTAATCTGTTTATCAGCAGTTGGTATGCATCATCCTGTAGCAGGATCATTGAATTGACCCACTTATGATTTGATTTTAATCAAACACTTAACTGTAGGGTTTATGACAAATATGACATACAACTGTACATTGATGAAACTTGGGTATAATTTTGGTTATCTGTTTCCTGTATCATCTTTCAGGAAAGCTATGGCAACTGAATGTTTTAGCATTTTGTATGCAGCATTTGTTTACTAGATCTTCCCCATGTTTAGGTGTCTGTATTCTAAACTATTATCAATAGCATCAAACAAATGTAACTGCATTTTAACTCACTTGCCATTGTCACCTTTCAATTTCTTTCTACAAAATTTCACTTCCAGTGTAAAATAGTGAAGGTCAGTTCATTATTATTTCACTTAGAATGCATGGCTTAAACCCAAATGAATTATATTTCACTTAGAATGCATGGTTTAAATAAAAATGAATTATATTTCACTTAGACCACTTGGCTTAAATCCAAATGAATTATATTTCACTTAGACCACTTGGCTAAAATCCAGATGAATTATATTTCACATAGACCACTTGGCTTAAATCCAAATGAATTTCATTTCACTTAGACCACTTGGCTTAAATCCAGATGAATTATATTTCACTTAGACCACTTGGCTTAAATCCAGATAAATTATATTTCACTTAGACCACATGGCTTAAATCCAAATGAATTTATATTTCACTTAGAACGCATGGTTTAAATAAAAATGAATTATATTTCACTTAGACCACTTGGCCTAAATCCAGATGAATTATATTTCACTTAGACTACTTGGCTTAAATCCAGATTAATTATATTTCACTTAAACCACTTGGCTTAAATCCAGATGAATTATATTTCACTTAGACCACTTGGCTTAAATCCAGATGAATTATATTTTGTTAAACCAATAAATACAAATGAATTATATTTCACAAAGTCCACATGGTTTAAATCCAGATTAATTGTATTTCACCTAGCCTACATTGTTTAAATCCAGATGAATTTTATTTCACTAAGCCTACATGGTTTAAATCCAGATTAATTATATTTCAGCTATCCTGCATGGTTTAAATCCAGAATTATTTTTCACCTAGGCCACATGGTTTAAATTGAAATAGCTTGTTTCACAAAGCCCAGATGATTTTTAAATTAAATTGAATTTCAACAAGCCCATATAGTATAAATTGAATGAAATTTATTGAACTATATTTGACAGGTGATGAATGAAAAGTTGAATTACTGTTGCCAGATTATGGAACTACTGAATGGTCATCTAAATGATGACCGTCATGTCCGATTGGAATGGATGATAGTCATTCTCATTGTCATTGAGGTAAGAATCAAAGAAAAATTTGATGTCATATGTTAACAATTAGCTTCAACAGTATAAACTTGTTGACCACACTGTTTATTCATTTTATGAGTTTATGCTTAACACTTGACTTTTTTTTATGTCATCAGATTGGTAATAACTGAAACTAATTCTTCAGAATTGTTTACTCAGACTCTTTTTGTGTACCCCAAATAATCCTTACATACCTTTTCTAAACCCTATTTCTATCCCTTTTACAGTACAAATGTAATGTTAGATAATGAGTTTATTAACCTCATTTGCATAAATCAAGTATAAATAATAAATTGTGCAACAGTCATTTTGTCTTGATATAAGAAGACATGGACAATATTTTCATAGGGTAGCAATATTTTGTTATTCATAATGTTTATTCTTACATTTTTCTTTACATATGATGTCTTGCTCTTTTCAGGTGATATTTGAAATAATTCACTATGCTGAGAGATACATAACCAGTCTTGAAGTGATGGAGACAAACAGAAATTTGCAGACACAGTTTAGTAATAATCCTACAGAGCCATCACTAAATTCAAAGCCCTACTTTGGTAAAGATGTAGCATCCCCATTAAATTCACAGCCACATTTAATGTCTGGGAGAGACGAGAATGAACAGGGATGAAATGTTTTTGTTCTTTATGGCCAGGAATAAATTTGATATATAATTATGGATAACTGGATAACTTTGTTTTGCTAGGCCCCAAGGGTTCTAATAGTTCCCCAAGGGTATTGGCTAATATTACAATGATATTGTAACTTTATTATTTGAAAATATAATATATAGTCAGTTTCAAAAAATGTAACAAAATGATGCTGCATCTGAAAATGTATTAAATAAAAGCAAAAACAAATTAAAAACTTCTGCTTACATGGTTTTGTATAATTCCATTCTTTCATCAGCCAATGCAGAAGCATGCATTAAGCCCTTACTAAAATGGTCAAGGTATTGTTATGATGTAACTGATGCCATATTGTCCATGATTTTCATTCTAAATAGTTTCATTTTATGAATATCCCATTCATTTACCTTGCTTATTTTCTTGTTTCACTGGATTGCAGCTTATTTGCATATTCTAAATATGGCTTTGCAATCATGACAACTGCGCAAAATGCGCTAATTATTTTGTTGATGAGGTTATATGTATGCTGCCGACTAATCTCACAAGTTCACTCACCTTTGTAACTAGTCAATGTATGGCATGCAAAAAGAAGACTATGTCTGGTTCTGGCTTACCATAGGCCTTGAGGCAGGAATCATATTAACAATGCAAAGCAATCTATAAATGGATAAACATAATCTGAATATACTTTCAGAGGGCATTGATTAACAGAACGGGAAAATAAGTATTTGAATTAAAAGAATCAGCTGAGAGCATATCCTTTTTTTCAGAAGCAAATATAGTCCTTTTAAAACTTTGATCTTGGACAACTCATTAATAAATAGCATACCTAGTTCTTTCCACACTGAAAAAACAATGCGTTTCAAACAAAAGTAGATAAAATATTATCAGGGCTCATTGTGGGTTTTTTTTTTTCAATCAGAAGTTTGCATCAAGGATAAGTCCATGGTTAAAGATAATAGATTTGATCATGAGTATTCAGAATTTTAAAATTATTGGGTTATTTTTGAATGTAATGCCATTTCCGAATATTTGCTACGGAGCTGAAATACTACAATGAAAATATGCTGTTTGGTTCCACATATGCATATACAGAAAAGGTGGTATATCTAGGCAATAATCAACTCCTTCTTGCGGATAACAAGAACAATGAGTGTATTTTGTAGACCTTGGAAAAATATTCAGTGGAAATAAAACAAATTTAAAGATATGATAGCTGTTGGCATGAAGTGGTGGGGTTAGAATGTAAAAATTAAGCTAAGCTAAGTGTGATGTTATGCATGTTGCTTAATGTTGATGCATATTTATGGCCGTTTAACAGTTATAGAATAATTATAGTCACCAGTTTGATATTTCCTTACAATACTTTGAACATTATGATTTCAATAGATAATCTAGGTCTTTAGCAACATACTTAATGCTGATGACCTGTTATGATTTTTTGCTAATCAATTGTTTATATATATATATATATATATATATATATATATATATATATATATATATATATATATATATGGAATTCCAAAATGATTTATTACTCACTAGAGTAATCTTTGACCATCAAATTCTGTGCACTATCCACTTGCAGATTTTACTGCTACACATAGGTCTGACAAATAAATCAATGTTGGTTACAGCATTCGCTCTAATATAGATAAATGGGAATCAGTTTAAAAATGGGTAAACTGAGAATGTATAGGGGAAAGGGCATTGATTGGTTGACAATGAAAAGTACCATTAAGAATCTTTTGGGATCTTTTCTGTAGCTAAAACAACACAGCCTCTTTTATATTGATGCAGTTAGAGTTATGTGTTGACTTTGCTTTGAAACACTCATTACTGAAAAAAACAACTCTATTCTTATGTGTAGATCATAAAACCTCAATTTTTATGTGTAGATCATAACACTTCGATTTTTATGTGTAGATCCACAAAAACAGACACATATCGCGGATTAAGTGGTTTTAAGGATCCGTTTATGTTTCGGAGTATTCATCATTTCCACAGCACATTGTGATTTATTAAATATTTGCTTGGAGCCAGCAAATCACAAGCTATCTGAGTTTTTCTTTTGCATATTTTGAGCTAACCAAGTATGCAGTAAAACATTGGCCGAGTACAAGGAAAATGTTACAAGCTATTTTCAAGTAAATTTGCGCATGATCACAAATTAATGCATGTCTTCGAATTACCATTAAGGTTAGAAACCAGAAATATATTTTTAAGTGATAATTACTTTAAGTTCCTACACACTTGATGTAAATTTAGAGATTTTATTAAATCCAATAAATCTCATAATATTTAGAGTCATTGTTTTGACATTTCTACAACAATTAACATCAGCTTGATCACATGTTATCTCAGATCAACATCTGTAAAAAAAAGTTCACTCATTAAAATGCTTACATTTTGTCTCAGGTTCGTCTGATGTTGTGTATAAAACATTTACTAAATTGGTCTGTAAATAAGAGGTGTTCAACATTATGTAAATTATTTTTTCATAAACCATTAAATATTCTTTAATGGTCTTAATAAGGTTGTGTTCTTGCCTCCACAATCAAAATATGCTTTCTTTGGTATTTTGATAAAATGCATAAACATTTAAATGCAGTACATATTGGATAAAGGCGTTTTCTCTTTGAAATTTTAAAGTTATATCTCTACACCAAATTGTTATCATGTTATACAGGAGTTTGGCCATGTGGACACGCATGGGAACATAGCTTACAGTTGGTGTTATGGAAAGATCGAAGCTCTATCGATGTCTGAAAGAGTAGACTGTCGTATGCAGATTTAATTTTACAATCTCATCCAACAAGTTAATAATAGAAAACCCAGTTTTTTTGTTCACTCTCTTTCTACAACTTTCACCCATCTCTACAGTGTACAAACACATCACATAAAACGATTTACGCTCGTGAAAGGACATTGATCGGAGGTGTGATTGGGTCTACAGTTTCCCGCCAGTTTGGTCTGGTAAGGCTTTGTCAATGGCAAATATATTTAAAGTTTTTAATCACGTGTTCTGCCCAGCCAATCACTATTCTTTTCCATCGACTGCACCAAGAGGGATTCTTTCTACTAAGGACTTTGGAGTGAGTTGAGCCAATTTCCTTTTGGGATGCAGACGTGTTATCTATTTCTGTAGAAATTGTCCCCATCTACACAAAATCACACCACCCTGTATATAATTGTTATATGTTCTCTTGCTTTTAAAAACCTGTTTGTTTTCTGTTTTTCTTTTTATGTGTTTTCTCCATTTGTTCGGATTTTATATGTATCTTCTTCACTTTCTTTCTTACAACAACTTGTATCCCTCTTCTGCAGTATAAGAACACATCACAGACACACACACACACACACACACACACATATATATATATATATATATATATATATATATATATATATATATATATATATATTTATATATATATATATATATATATATATATATATATATATATATATATATATATATATGTGTGTGTGTGTGTGTGTGGGTGACGTAATGTGTAAGATATATGTCTAGAAATCAACCAGATTAAAAAAGATTATATGCCACCCCTTCATATGCTGTGTGTTATGATGTTAGGCTTGATTTCAGTTACGACCAAGATTAATTTGTCATATATCTGGAGTTCATAACTTCATAGTTGCCGAGGGCTAGTACAATCTTCTGTTATGGAAACCAGACCTTAGCTTAAAACAGTGATCTAGATGAAAATCACAATCTGTGCAGCAATAATAGTTGACAGAATTCCGATACCCCTATGTCATCTCTATCCACCACAATTACTGTGAGTGAATATTATTTGTAAAGACCTCGATTCAGCTCAGCCTCTATACTGTTGGATCTTTTCACGCACAAACCATTTATAGGTACATTACAATTACTCCATGAGGAGCGACATATGAGTTTTATTGGTTTACAGAGGTGGCGGTGTGAGTGCGTGTATGTGGAGTGAAAGTATAAGTCATACTCTAGCTGTCATATTTGCATGATTGCAAGATACGTGACATAAAATTTTAGTATCGCTAATAGCTGTAGATCTGGAAATGGCACGATCTCTACCAGCCCTGCCAAAACGCTCTCCTTCGGCAATGACGACGATGACAAATTGTCAACACTTGCATCACTTTGCAACATTCTCTTGCACGTTTACAAATCATGAACTTTTGTGTGCTTTAGAATAATTATCTTAGTCTGCAACGTGCTATAAGTTCCACAAAGGGTTAAACATTCGTACACTTTGAACACATTTATGCTTAGACCCCACCATTGTATTTGAACAATAGATGAATATACAGCTGCCCATTAGGTTAAAATATTTTGCAGTGGTTCCCAAAGTGGGAGGTTGGATTACCGAGGAGGGGGCACTAATGCTGAATAATGCATTTTGCAGGGTAACATAGGGGATTGCTGAGGATAACCATAAAGTTTGGGAACCACTGATGTAAAGGCTACTTGGGGATAGGCAATGGGTTAAAGTTATAGGTTTAACATTCGGATTATAAGAGTAAGATAAGAATTTTTTATTTCATAATATAATAATTCTTTATTTCAGACTACATAGTACATACATTTAAACAAAAATCGAGATATGAAGTACAAACATTGTAAACATAAATGAACATATATATCATATGTATACATATAAAAATGCATCTTCAATAATTAACTCCGCCCTGCATTGTTAAGAATAAATTAAGTGGCACATTAAAAGAATAATTTGTTCATTCTACCAATTATGTGAGAATTTAAATTTGTCATAGTTCCAAAGAAATTTCAATATACAGTTCTTACTATTAGATATTCCTGTCATCATTGAGAACACATACTCTCTCATTACTTCATCGAAACTGAATACATTATAATTTACAAACATGCTGAAGGCACTGTTACATCTAGAAAGACCTAATATAAAATGAAGACTATTATTATAACCAATAACAAGTTTTCATTTCATACAATCACTAAAGTTTGGCCACAGGGGAGCACAATACATATTGTAGCAATAAGATTTCAATAATCTAATTTTGATATTCAATGAACAAGGCTTAAATTTACAAAGATGCACTACTTGTTCCAGGACACAAAATCAGCAATGTTTCATCATATATTCATTATCTGACGATTGGATTTCAAAATATGACCCGATTACACATAAGTGAAGATATATGTTAGATCATTACCATTAAGATGTACAGGGGGAGAAGATGGTAATTTGAAAGAAGTTGGCTTAAAGGCCATGCATACTAATATTTGTGTATTATAGATGATATCATTCTCAAATGTGTATTGTACATATATATTCAATAATTACCTTAAGCCTTTGATAGAAGGGTTTATCAATGACATAGCAGCAAGATTAATTTGTTAAGAAACAACAATATTATGGCAACAAAAATAGTTGGCAACAAAAGAGAAAATAGCATGGGAAAATTCAATTTTGAAGGTGTATAGGAAAGAAAGAGTTTTTAACATGTTAAATATTTGGAATGTTTTGGTGACGAGTGATAATGGTAATGTTACAGTTTTTAGATACTATTCATCACCTACATTTATATTGCTATCTAAAGTCTGTTTACTAGAAACCAAGATACAAACACCACTACTATCCATCCCCTGCTTAGTAATTACTATCCATAAACAAACCCCAACTATTCAACTAAAAGATACCTTTGATATGTAAATCCGCATAAATATACTATAATACGAGGGTATACGTGGTGTTTATAGACACACTATGTCCTCACAAAAACCTACTACCACATACAAGCAAATGAGATTTAAGCTGTAAACGTAGGTATAGACGTAAACAAAGGATACTCAACAAAAAAAGGGAACTAAAACAACCCAACAATAATAGTGAATCGCATCTTTTTTCCAGACAACATTGTTGACCCGGAAAGATCTGTCGTGTTTGTGTTACCTCTACTTTAGTGGTCGCTTGTCCCTAGCCAGGCACTGCTGGTTGAACATTTTGGTCCCCATTTGTTTTCAACCCTACTACAAACGTTGTTGGTGGAGACGATGAGCCTAAAGCAATATTAATGTCCATCTACCAATCTTCTATTTGGGTATACAAAGGTAGTTTTTGTCATTTCACCTGCTGTTGTAGAGCTTCATAATAGATCCAGTCTTTATCTGCTAGCTGGTTTATTTTCTCATGCACAATCATCCAGTTGTAGTTGAATCGCTGGTATTAATTTCCCATTTCTATTGATCAATGTCCCTATTCTACTCCACCCAAGCCCTCATAATCTTTTCCTCATCTTCTTTCATCTTCTCCTCTCACAGACCCTTTTCTTCACGTTTGAAATTGTTTATGTCCACTTTTTAAATGCAGTTCTTACGTGCAATAAAAGATTAAAAGCACATAGTGGTATACAACTTTAAACTGGCGGTGGCAGAAAGTTGGCATACGATTTAATGAGTAATGAGTAAGTCTTAGTAAAAATATATTTTAGATCTTATTTCCCTAATGTGCCAAGAGATCTCAGCTGATTTTGCTTGCATTTAAGGATTTCTCTGACATTGGAAAATTGTAAATTTTTGATAACTCAAAAATGAAATGTTCTCCCTGAACGTCCTAGAAAATGAAACCTAGCCATGTAGGTTTATCTTTGACGATCTTTGTTCAATATCATTCAAAAGAAAAGACAAAATAAGATCGGAGAGTTCTTTGATCGTATGCAATGTTGCAGTTTAAGATCACCTTCATATTCCAGGTAGTTAAATAAAATAATGACATCGCCTTCTATTTGTATCTCGCTATTGATATTGTTTGTGAATTTATACTTTTAAACATACTCTAGAGTCAACCTTCAAATTCTTTTATTGTGATACCGACAAGTTCAAACAAATGAAAATCATCATTAAATGCACATACTCATCATAACTTCCACAAACTCAAGATTATTCATATTTTTAACAGAGGAATACACCGGCCTGTTTATGGAAATTTTTGTATCTATTTTGTTTTCCGAACATAAAGGAAGAATAAGTCATTTTGTTTTCGTTGTTTATACAGTTCTGCTTGCCAAAATGTTGTCATAAGATAAGTCAGAAACATTAGTTACACAATTCTACGATATAAATAGTTCCAAACGTGATATTGCCACTGTGGTAATAAAGATGGTATTGTAAATGTGGTCATATAAATTTACTCTTACTCATACATTTCAGTGTTTTATCATGAAATATATTATAAAGTATTCAATATACAAATGCTGTCTAGACAAGATTTATAGACAATGGGTCAAAGTTGTCTAGAATTATCGGACTTAAGGCCTATCTAAATCCTTATGATGACTAGTGATGAACTCATCAAGTCTGTACATTTTTTTACCATTCTACTTTATTCAAGAGATTTTTTTAATTCTTAATAATAGAATACCATGTTATACTTCATGAGAAAATTAATCGAGAAACAATAGCGACAAAATAATTCCAATTATATCCGTCGCCATTAGCCATGCCACGTGATATTTTCGCCCAGTAACTCTCTCTTAATGTTTGAAAAAAAAAATTAATAAATGATTGTGGTTAGATTATTAATTTCCTGCTGTCTCCAAGATCATTAATCAACGACAGGCACACATAAGCAACATTTTCAAAAAGATGAATATCTGTCGTAGACTATTGTTGTTTTGAACTCCCTCCCCGTGTTTTTGTCGATTGCCTTTACTCCCAATTCTGTTCCTCCATATATCATTGTCACTTCAACATCTCTGTCACATCCGCCAGTTGTATCAGGCATATCAATGACAAGAGTCCCTAGTTTCTTGCACTTTTCGTCCGTGACATACTCTGGGTTTTGTAATTCAGATTGAAATATCTCAACATTAGCAAAAGTTTGATCTTTGTCCACTGGATGATATATTAGTGTCGGCTGTTCTTCATTCAAAGATACAATCTGATCTCTCTTCACATGAACATCAAAGACATCCTTGCACCAAAATGTACCATCAGGTTTCCTTATTCTTTTCTGCTCGTTGTGCATTTTGGAATCAAACATTGAACGTTTCTTGATCCCATAGGTGAAGGGAGAAATTCTGCTCTTGAATATATTAGGGTTGTGGCCATAGAGCACAGCCCCTTTTAAGACAGCGTAGAACGGATTTGTTGGTATAAATATGTGCTTTCCTGGAAGTGCTTTAGTTATCTTCTCACGCACGATGGGTGCTTCGGCAAATCCTCCTACCAACACAATATTCTCAATGCCTTGCATTGATGTCTCACAAAATATCGATTGAAGATGTTTCACAATTAAATCCAATGTCTCCCCAAAGAGCTGTTTTTGAATAACTTCCGGTTTGAATTCCAAACCACTTCTTGTCTTATTAAAGTATTGCGTGTACTTAGTAGGGTTCAATTTAATATGGTCTCTAACTTCATCCCACACGTCGTCAGGTAGTGGCAGCTTGATCCATTCTTCCCCACGTTCTCTATCTTCTTTTATATTGACCTTATGTTGTTCAAACTCTTCCTCCATTTTTAAGAGCTGAGCCTTTTTGCATCTGGCAAAAACGGAATTACCGTCTTCAGTTTGGAAGACATCTCTAATCAAGTGGGAAAAAGAGTCATTTATTCTCTGACCACCCCATGGTCCACCATTTGCCCTGTGAATCTGCTTCAAACAACCGTCATCTATTACCTCTACAGTTGTTATATCAACTGTGCCACCTTCAATAGAAAATAATAATTTAGGTTTCCCTATCGACTGTCATATAGCATCTAATTGTTTTCCAACTGCAGTCCTGCCATAATTCTGACAAATAATTAGCTGCCTTATTGTACAGTTCGATATTAATGCATACTTGTTCACCATGATAAACTTGCGCATTCCACGATATATCAAGAAATTCATGTGTATTCAACCGTTTGTGTGCCTGTTTTAAATCAATGAATCAACATTAACTTGCTAACATAATTAGTTCCAATTAAGTGTGTTTAATTCCTATGACAAGCATTTCATATCCTATAATGATCTACAGGAATTAACAGAGACAATTACCATTTCGGCATTTTGCTTGTGCGCGTGCAACATGTCTCCATCACCCCAAATTGGTAAGAAAATAGCAATGACACAAATTAAATTATTCAGATATCTACCAGTCCAAGGCAGAAGACTTAACGTGGTTTTTTTTTGTTGTTATTTTGTTTTGTTTGGTTTGTTTTGTTTTTTTTTTGTTGTAAGCATTGCTACCAACATGTTTTATACTTATACCAACCTCCCAGATCAATGACCATGAACCTATCTCCAACATCCCCCAAACCATCCATGATAGACTTTTCTTGAGGAGACAGGTACATGCAGTGTACCGCGGCTGCTTCAGGCTCCAAGGCCAAGATGAGCTGATTGTCTGGGATTCCCGCCTGAAAATACGATCTTAGTATAATATAATATTTGTGTTCTTAAATTATATGTTTATGTATATGCCATTAAAAAAAAAACGATGTCATGATTATGTTAATACACACTCGTAGTTCATCACATTTTGACGTCATGCTTAATAGCAAATGTGCCAAAATGATTTAACAGTCGAATTGGCCACGGATCAAACGCAATCTGTTTATTCCGGTATTAGTATATATTACATGGACTTTTTGAAACTATTTGAAATATATCCGTCTTAGTTAAGCCTTCTATGACAACGATAAGATCAAAATTGTAAATTTCATAAACCTAATATGAAATTAGCACGAAATAAAGAGCTATACACGACTCACAAGGCCCTTTCTGTGTGTACTACTTAATGTTCATTGTTTTACATTTTGATATAATGTATTGTTCATTTGCATTAGAAGTTTATAATCTTGAAAAATGATGATTTTTATCATATAAATGAGAATATCATACTATTTAAAGAACGTTTGTTATAAATCATAGTTTCTTATGTCAATGCTAAACACCTAATATCAGCTTGCTACAAAGTTATGATTTCAAAGCAACGTGATTCATAATGTATTTCAATAAACATTAAAAGCTGCATTCCTACCCAAAAGCAAAATTAAAACGATATGAGTCTGTAAAACAACTGTGTCAAAGGCCTGTATCATCAAACCAACCAAATCATCCAGTTATCTTTTCTCAAAAAGAAAAATATGTAGACTAAATGTAATAGTTCATGGAGATTTCTGAGGCGACATATGCCATGTATTCTAGTAACTGTGTTAGGTCATGGAGATTTCTGAGACGACATATGCCATGTATTCTAGTAACTGTGTTAGGTAAAAATGACTTTGATGGCACTAGAAGACAGATATGGGTTAGTTATCTATAGCTGAATGTGTCATGTTGACCTTTCCTTCTATTTTGGATTTTAGGGATGGGGAGGCAAAAGGGTGGTTATTTAAAGTTTATTTGCATGTTTTGCCTACCCATCTGGTTTCATCATTTGTTTAATTGATTTAGGTATATATTTCTGCAAATTGTTTTGATTTTCTCCAGTAGAGCTAACTATCATTTCCTTATTACATTATGTATTATTTGTTTTTGTTACTGTTTTGAGGAAATGAAGCTTTAAATCTTGATCCAGTTTGGAGATATACAACTGCTTTTCAGCAGAATTATCGGTACTCTGTGTATTGCCTCTCAGCAGAATTATCATCACCCACTCTATTGCCTCTCAGCAGAATTATCGGCACTCTGTTTATGGACTCTCGTCAGAATTATCATCACCCACTCTATTGCCTCTTAGCAGAATTATCGGCACTCTGTGTATGGACTCTCGTCAGATTTATCATTACCCACTCTATTCCCTCTCAGCAGAATTATCGGCACTCTGTGTAAGGACTCTCGTCAGAATTATCATCACCCACTCTATTGCCTCTCAGCAGAATTATCGGTACTCTGTGTATGGACTCTCGTCAGAATTATCATCACCCACTCTATTGCCTCTCAGCAGAATTATCGGCACTCTGTGTATGGACTCTCGTCAGAATTATCATCACCCACTCTATTGCCTAACAGCAGAATTATCGGTACTCTGTGTATGGACTCTCGTCAGAATTGTCATCACCCACACTATTGCCTCTCAGCAGAATTATCGGCACTCTGTGTATGGACTCTCGTCAGAATTATCATCTCTCTATGTATTGACTCATCAGAATTGTGACTAATGAACAAACTCCTAAACAATGTATGATATGGTTTTAAGACAGCTTATTTTTATTGGTTGTATTTTAATCAAAATTGAGGCAATTTCAGTATGTCTAGGTGCTGATATAAAATAAACGTTATCCAATTACCATATTTGCAGACTTTCGCATAGCGTTCTTAGCATCGTCATTCCAGATTGCAGGAATGGTCAGCACCCATCTAATCTTTGCTTTTGGAATGATCAGGTTTCTTTTCTCTGTAAATCTTTCAAGGCAATCTTTCTTTAGACCCTCAATTAATTTTGACATGACAAATGTAATTGGCTCATGCCTTGAAAAGTAATCCTCCGCGTAACCCAATTCTCCATCATTCACTTTGAAAGTCTGCAAAAGATCATATCATGCATATAGACGTCCAATATACGGACTGTTGAATGAAAAGTAGAGACCTTGAAGAGATTTATTTATACCACATGTACTTCGCAAAAGAATAGAAGCCATTTAGCAAGAATTAAAGAAACAAATACTTTTGTGATAGTGTGATATATGAAAGTCACCGAGGTTAAGGTCAAAAAGGTGAAATCATTATTCGACAAAGATATTACTGATTTCATTTCACCAATCGTGACCTGGCTTTGGTTTTGGTGAAGTTAAAACATATTGTTTAGATCTTATGATGACAATTTTCGTCACTCAAGAAGGTAATAAGTGTTAAGGGTAATGATAGTAATTACAGATGACCTGTCAATAAGTCAATAACTGTGTTAAGGATAATGATAGTAATTACAGATGACCTGTCATGAAGTCAATAACTGTGTTAAGGATAATGATAGTAATTACAGATGACCTGTCAAGAAGTCAATAACTGTGTTAAGGATAATGATATTAATTACAGATGACCTGTCAAGAAGTCAATAACTGTGTTAAGGATAATGATAGTAATTACAGATGACCTGTCAAGAAGTCAATAACTGTGTTAAGGATAATGATAGTAATTACAGATGACCTGTCAAGAAGTCAATAACTGTGTTAAGGATAATGATATTAATTACAGATGACCTGTCAAGAAGTCAATAACTGTGTTAAGGATAATGATAGTAATTACAGATGACCTGTCAAGAAGTCAATAACTGTGTTAAGGATAATGATAGTAATTACAGATGACTTGTCTACAAAGGACACACAAGAAGGTTACTGAACTTTGTTTCATGTGTATAATTGTTGTTTCAATAAAAAAAATTAAAAAACACATCAGTCCAAAACAAGGGACTTGTAAACGTGTCATGTAGTAACTGGTCAATTTTATATGGAGGGTTTACCAAGACAGTTTGTTCAGTGAAATTACTCGAGATAACTTGCTTACATGGTAAGGAATACCGAATTTTGAAAAATAAATGCAACAAAGACTTGGTTCCTGTATGCAAAATGAAAACGGTAGAGCCAGCATAGAAAAGGTCTATGTCCATTAATTTTAAGAGTGCTGAAAACATTTATGAAATTGCTACAATGACATCAAATGCATTCAAACGTGTATATCAAGCAGTATTTATCTAGGGCATTATGTGCTAAAAGGCATCACCAACATTTTAGTGAAAAAAGTCTCAGTCAAAAATGTTCCAAAGTGTTTTTATTTTTTTGAATTGAAAAATTGATCAAATGTCTTAAGACCTTAAAAATGTTATCTACATATATAAATGCCAAATATCCTGAATTATCTTTAAAACTTAAATAACAATTAACATGACCAGATTTTAAATTCATTAATTTAAATAATAACACAAATATGTAGAATGCAGATTTATGAGTATGTGTCTCAAGAGATTCATGTTTAAATCTGATAACAGAGTTATAGTTTGTGTCCAATACACAAGGTCTAAAACGTTCCATAATCTGAAAGAGAAAAAAAAGCACGTGAACCATCCAGTCAAGGACAATATAAACCTAATCTAACCGCTCGGTGGCTCGGTTAACAACACACACACACACACACACACAAACACACACAAACACACACACACAGGACCAAATTTAATCTTCGGATTACCCACGAAAAACAAAGGTCGAATTTTACTCAGACAAATCAGACATTTCATTTCGATTCACAAAGGAAAACAACAAATTAAGCGTTACTAAATCAGCTGAAAATCCATTAGGTTCATGTGTATATAAATGCATATCGGCCAATAAAATTGTATTTACCTACTTCTAATGCTTTTGTGCTTTAATATGCTAGCAGTTTTGCTTTAAAAAAACAAATTCAAAATTCTAAAGGACCAAACCTGTATTAACGTAACTTTAAAATAAATAATATAGTCTAACATCTAATTAGATCACCTGAAGATTAATATCAGAATGCTTATTATGTTGCATTTGTCTTTTTCAGTGTTTGTATTACTAAACAAATCTTTAACTTGTACATTCAAATTTGATTTATTAATCATTAGAAGCTCATCTGTCTATGAAATATAATGAAGTTGTATAATCTACAGCTTCTTTGGGTCAACATTTGTTACATAACTTGCTTGAAAGATAAGCGCAAGCAAGGGCTTCCTCAAAAAAGTAAACGTGTATCTGAAATGTGCAACATTTGTGTGTGCGCGCATCTACGCATGCGTGTGTGTGTGTGTTAAATTTTGATGGAACTTAACAGTTCTAGCCATAACCGCTACGATGTCTGCAGTGTGGTAGTTAATAGCGATATCTAGCACTGAAGCATCATGCCGCAGACATGTAGCATTATTTCCCACCCAGTCACATTATTCTAACAACAGACCTACCAGTCCTAGCACAATGACGACCAATCCTAACTTCTTATTGCTGAGCGCCACGAGAGGTAACTGCTTGTATCATTGTAACGGTCTTTTATATGACTTGGTCTGTGTTTGAACCCGTAATATCCAGCATCCAAGGTGGACGCTCTAACTACTCAGGCCCTTAGAACAATAGCGTCACACTTGCAAGACCGTAAGCGGGTATTTTTTAGCCCGCTTGGGATATTTCTTTTCCTTCGGAGTAGTAGGAGAAACGGGATATCTTAGTAGCGAACAGTGTTACCGAAAGTGTCTATTTGTAAAATCATAAACGTAACAATTGGTAAGTATTTATCTCTGAGAAGTAGGATCGAATTTATCAGACGTAATTTACATAAGCACGATAGATAACAATGTCATGTTTGCCTGAGAACAGTGACACATTGCAAAAGGTAAAAACTTAAAGAGAAAAACCTTTCTGTAAAATAAAAGTAGCACACCGAGACATTATTTATATCTTTACCTTATTCAATGTGATAAGTCTTTTAAAAAAATGACGCATTGTTTTGCAGATTTTACAAAACACAAGATCCAGTATAAGGCATATAAACTAACCGCAAGTCATAGTACTACAGGGAAATGGCCAGGTACCAAAATAATGTATCACGATCATATATGCTAGGGCTATGTAATATCGTTTATAGCAAAAAATAACATTTAACAAAATTAATATACTGTACATTAAGGGAAGGCTTAACTAGAAGATATAATAATAATAATAATAATAATAATAATAATAATAATAATAATAATAATAATAATAATAATAATAATAATAATAATAATAATGTTTTTTCTTAAGGAAATATATACTTCGACAAACCTCGTTGTACAGGACCATCTTGAAGTTCTTGAAGAAGTAATAGTTGCTCGCTATATTGAGGGTTTCATCTTCATCATACATCTTTGAGAATTTCATCTCTGCGATGTCTCCTATAGCAATCACTTCTCTGTTATCGACCCTTATGAGGACGCAGGTGGTCGTTTTATGTGTGTTATTAGTACTACCCCATCTGTTATTCATCCAGATGTCTCTGGGGTTATTTTTAAATGTATCTCGAAACTGACATGCGTAGCCTGAATAGGTACTACCAATGTCAATGGCAATTACTAGGTCCGGCTCCATCGTCATTTTAGCCTGGTCTCAATTGGCAAGATGGACGATCACTACTGATAATAAAAGAAGTTAACGTATACATTTGTATCTGTAAAAGCCAATGTTAATCAGAGATGATATATACGTATCATAAAACTAGCATCTTACGTTAAAAAGTACATAAATAGTGATGCCTTCATGTAAACGGAAAAGCTCACAAATGTAACGATGTTAAAGTAATCTACATGATGCTATCAGATACACCTAACGCCCAAGTGACCACACATCCAGTTCAAGCTGGTAATCTTCGTAAAGAACACCTACGTCTATAAAGAAATATTTCAAAACCATATTTTCACTTTTTTTACTTGTTTCCTTGTAGTTTACCTCTAATTTGTTATCTCTAATTTTTTGTTTATCTCTAATTTGTAGCACATGCTATTTAATGTAAAATATGCTGTCATTTTAATCTTTTCTATTTCTTCGCTAATGCATTTCTTTTTTCAAGTCTAAATTTTTTTATCTTTTGTTTTGGGTATGCTTTTTTGTTTTTGTTTTCTCTTTATTACATTTTATAATCTTATTGAGACGTTTATAGTGTATGATGTCTTAATTTTTGGTCAAATACTGTAATATCTTAAACTGCTATACTGCAAATGAAGTGTAGCGAAGGCCATCAAAGCTAAATTTTGCAGCCTTTTTTTTTGTTGCTATTGCGTGGGCCGATTTTGTTTTATATATACTTTGCATCCCGTGTCCAATTTGATTCTATTTGAGTAGTCAGCGAAACTTTTGACAATATTCCATAGATATATGATGTAATCAAATATATCAGCAACAGACGCAAAAATGTAGATGGAAGATGCACGGGAAATGAATCCCACCCACCAACCCCCATTTCAGTATCCGCGCAGACAATTTTTTGACATGTATTTCTTGATTATTGTTTTCCTGCTGCAAGCATTACAAAATAAAAACACAAAGCCACATTTTACATTGCTGCATTTATATATCACATTTTAATATCGCATTTTTATGTTCAAAACACGGAAAAATACAAAATCAAATAAATATCTAAAAGAACTAAAAAATGTTAAAGTTGAAAAATACATTAAATTCCATTTTAAAACACACATTTTAGAAATACACAATGTAGCCAACAAAAAAAATTAAGATAAAGTTCAAACAAACAGAAAAAATTTGAAAACTAAATCACATTTTTTAAAATTATTAAGGCATAATCTGATAAAGAAACAAATTAAAAATACAATATTAAAACAACACATACTTCTGTAAAATTCATAATTCAGGAAGACAGAAACATTTATCAGCAAAACATGACAACAAACGGACGCTCTAACCACTAGGTCACAAGAGCGGTCTCCTAATTGGATAGAATATAAACAACTTGTAGTAACACAAAACTTGCAACTATATTAAACTGCATATTACATTTACAATAACAACACAGTACAGTTTTTCAATATTGGAGAATCTACCGAATTGTAACAACTCTTATGTAAGTTCATTACAGAAAGAATAGAGACGCATTGCTGAAAAGCTCATTTTCAATATCATATTATTCAAGTACATTGTATTTAAAGCTCCGATGTCCTGTAATATCAGTAATCTTAAATTATAATAAATTTACAAGATGCAGTTTTTCAGATGGTAGTTCTCACTGAATATATATTTTTATTTTTAATTTAAAGTTTCCCTGGGAATTTTTTGTATCTTTCTTAGAATATATTATAAATATGCTTTCTCGATATGCCATCAATTTTTCTCTGATTTTTCATAGCTTTTATTCAAGCACTTTGTATAGTATTAATAGTCTCCAACCTTATAGAAAATGACAAGTTTTGAAGAGAAATGATTAGAACATCAAAGAGTTTTTTTTTCTAACCAAGATAATGTAAGTGCTGCACAAAAAGAAAGAATGCGTGGCGTTTTTAATCATAGATCTTGATAATCATTGACAAGAATGAATTGTTTCACTTTTTATCACCTTTTCCACTCCAAATCAAACTGGAGATGATATAATAAAGTTTTTTAAAATCTTCCTTTAAAGGTTGGGTAACAGTGTTCTTGATGTTGATGATGGTAATTTGGTTAGAAACCACTGCCACACGGGAAGCTACAGAGCTACTGGGAGACTTATCACACTGGCTGAGCCTGATACTCGAACCCAGAGTTGAGATAGTGAAATGTACAGGTGAGCGCTTTAGACCAAAGGGTCATCCGAGGATCAGGTAACACTGTCAAGCAATGAGTTAGTATGGGCAGTGCTGAGGACTTAATGGCAGTAATTGTGCCGAGAAAAGTAATAGATTTCCGAATGACTAACTTGATAATAGTTTCTGACTGTTTTAGTTTATCTGTAGAGCATCCTTAAGTAGATTCAGTTATCCTTAAACTGAAAGCAATTTCAATACATTTAAATTTGCTATTTTGATTCAAATAATGGACCTAAGTGTATTTATCTCTTAAATATATGGCTACATTTACAGCCAGTTCAAATTATTTAATGTTTTCTCCAATGCAAATGCATTCAAGAGCAGTGGGAAAAGCAGTCTATATTTTCTACCTGTACAGACAGACGTTTTATAGTCTGCCAAATTCAGGGTAGAATCATCTGCATACTTGTTAGTTAAGTAATTAGAGTTGCCAATTTTATTTCATTTATCTGTGTACCTTTTTATGGTATCACTTAACAGTTTTACTCAAATAATGAACAGGAATGGTGATAGAGGATCATCTTACCAGATTCACAATACGGTAGGAAAAAACTTGTCTCCAATCTCGATTAGACATAACTTTAAATATAATGCTAAAAGTTTTGAATCAGTTACGGATGGAGGGATTAAATCCCAAAGTCCTAAAGCCTCTTCAAAACCCAATTATTAAAAAAGTCAAAATCTTTTTCAAAATGTAATAAAATCTTTATTGCTTGGATATTTTCTTTTCTTAACAGATCAGATCATAAATCAAACTTGTATAGTTTCCAATATAAACCATTATTGATATTGACTTTCTCTAATTATATTTGATAATGGCAGTTTTCTTTTTATATTCTTTTTATTATACCTGAAGAAGCAAGCGTTTAAGATCCGCATTAAGTACAAAAAATAGGTCCCCAACGTTTGGAAAGAAACTTGCATTTTACATATTTTGCAATATAACCAATAAATATTTTGGTGTGGCAGATAAAAAATTTATTTATATATACATAATTAGGAGCTCTTAATATAAAACTTCAAGGTCTAACCAAAACACTGCATAGAACTCTGTACTAAAACATCCAAACTAGGTGATTACTCATTTGTTATGTTTGTTTTAGCTTAATTTTATTTTATTATGCAGAGAAACATTGGTGTAATAAAAGTAAACCTTCCAATTAACTGCAGAAAATGTTTATAATGTGTTCGATCAGTAAAATATGTACTTTTATGCTTATATGCAATTTTTAGTTTTCCAGATGGAAAAAGATTCTCACAAAAGGAATTCAATTCATGTAAGAATATTCTTAAATCAGTCCTTTCAGATCCTATCTCTAAAAATCATTTTGGTATAAACACTGTTCTAAAATCAAAACAATCTAAACTTTTTTCACCTTTAACTTTCCACCTTGAGTTTGCCCTATGCATAATTAAATCTTTCGACTTTTCCCTCTCAGTTTCTCTTCAGTCGTCTTCCTAAGACATGTATTTCATCATATGTATCAGCAAGACAATCGTTGCATTTTAGGTTTTGCAGCTGTTCCTTCGATAATTTACAAAGATACAAGGTCTAGTGATAATTCGCAGATTCAATGTCTAGTGATATTTGACAAAAATGCAAGGTCTAGTGATGCTTCACAAATATGCAGTCTAGTGATACTTCACAAACATACAAGGTCTAGTGATACTTCACAAAGATACAAGGTCTAGTGATACTTCACAAACATACAAAGGCTAGTGATGCTTCACAAATATGCAGGGTCTAGTGATACTTCACAAACATACAAGGTCTAGTGATACTTCACAAACATACAAGGTCTAGTGATACTTCACAATGATACAAGGTCTAGTAATATTTGACAAAAATGCAAGGTCTAGCGATGCTTCACAAATATGCAGAGTCTAGTGATACTTCACAAACATACAAGGTCTAGTGATTCTTCACAAAGACACAAGGTCTAGTGATACTTCACAAACATACAAGGGCTAGTGATGCTTCAAAAATATGCAGGGTCTAGTGATACTTCACAAACATACAAGGTCTAGTGATACTTCACAAACATACAAGGTCTATTGATACTTCACAATGATACAAGGTCTAGTAATACTTGACAAAGATGCAACGTCTAGTGATACGTCACAAAGATGCAAGATCTAGTGATGCCTCACAAAGATGCAAGGACTAGTGATACTTCACAATGATACAAGGTTTAGTAATACTTGACAAAGATGCAACGTCTAGTGATACGTCACAAAGATGCAAGATCTAGTGATGCTTCACAATGATACAAGGTCTAGTGATACTTCACAATGATACAAGGTCTAGTAATACTTGACAACGATGCAACGTCTAGTGATACGTCACAAAGATGCAAGGACTAGTGATACTTCACAATGATACAAGGTTTAGTAATACTTGACAAAGATGCAACGTCTAGTGATACGTCACAAAGATGCAAGATCTAGTGATGCTTCACAATGATACAAGGTCTAGTGATACTTCACAATGATACAAGGTCTAGTAATACTTGACAACGATGCAACGTCTAGTGATACGTCACAAAGATGCAAGATCTAGTGATGCTTCACAAAGATGCAAGGACTAGTGATACTTCACAAAGCTGCAAGGTCTAGTGATACGTCACAAAGATACAAGGTCTAGTGATACTTCACAAATATGCAGGGTCTAGTGTTATTTCACAAAGATACAAGGTCTAGTAATACTTGACAAAGATGCAAGGTCTAGTGATACATCACAAAGATGCAAGGTCTAGTGGTACTTCACAAAGATGCAAGGTCTATTGATACGTCACAAAGATGCAAGCCACAATTCCTCAGAGGCAGCCAAAGTCAGGAAAGCTTTCCAAGCATTTCCAACATTGTGTTATTGAATATTTGTACAAATGACATTAAAACTCAAAATAACATTATTTTATGAGAAGGTTACATTTAGATATGATCAATTGTATGAGTTGGCAACATCCAGAGTAATTATTGATAAACAAGCAGCAACGTAGGACTGGAAGTTGAAAAACGTTTATTTGAATTAGAAGATCATACTTCAAGAATATATGCAGCAAATGAACAGGTTGAGCGCACATTTTAGAACAAGTGGATAATACACAGTACATGTTCTTGAAAGCTGACAAAAAGCGAGCTCCTTGTTTATCTCAATTAATGCTTGGATATGTTGACTTTTGGCTTGATTATGCTGACTGTTTGGTTTGGGTATGCTGACTTTTGGATTTGGTATGCTGACATTTTGGCTTGGGTATGATGACTTTTGGATTAGGTATGCTGACTTTTGGATTGGGTATAATGACTTTTGGATTGGGTATGCTGACTTTTGGATTTGGTATGCTGACTTTTTTGGCTTGGGTATGATGACTTTTGGATTGGGTATGCTGACTATTGGATTGGGTAGGATGACTTTTGGATTTTGTATGATGACTTTTGGATTGGGTATGATGACTTTTTGGCTTGGATATGCTGACTACCATGCAATGAATGACAAGTCACATCTCTACGCTGCAAGTAGCAATCAGAAATACTAGCAGCAAAAACATATCATAAATAAGTGTACACCGAAGTTACATCTATTTGGCAGAACTTTATTAAATTATTCTTGCCTTTTAAAGTATTGTCTGTTTTCTCATGCAATATTATGTCAGTCTCTTATGGGCTTACACTTTTCCCATTTCTTGGAGTTCTTCTGGTGGCAACCCTATCTCTGGTGTCATGTAGAAAAAAGGATAGATATACATGTAAAACATAAAATTTACCTGGATTATTTACAAATTTTCATCTAACGGATCACTTCATATATACGGTCTAAAGAGGAAGAAAAACAAAACAAGTAATTTAAAGGAATTATTTTAGCATTACCGTTGATCTTCTCATTATTTTTCCGCTTTTGAAAATCAAGTAATGATGCGAAGTCCTGAGCGTCAAGGTTTAACGAGACAAAACTTCAAGAGAACTAATTCTTACCAACATAAAAGGATTTGTTGCAGTTATCAAGATATCAATTCTAAAAGAAAGAAACGAAAATATTAATTTGTGTACAACATATTGAAATCTCTAGTTATTGGAAGATAAAAACATCCAAATTTAAGATAGTGCTTTGATATTGATTTGGGGTGTAGGAGAAGCGTGCTCCAATCAATAATTCATATCCTGAATATAATAAGGACATTGAAATGAATTTAGATTAAGCATTTATTATTGTTCAGCTTTCACTTGGTAATGGAAAAAGCCTAATTAATAAGCCAGTTAAATAGTTCACCAATCGGATAAAAGCCGAATAATGTTTTATCTCACCATTCAATCAATAAAACCTTATTAAATTGCGTTGTGATGTTGGGAACAAAGTAATTGATAATCACCCTAGGGAATAATTAAATTAATTAAGTTCACAATGTGAATGACCACTGGAAGGTTATGGACATGATCCATAAGGTCGTTACTTGGAAAAATACCGTCCACACACTCACACTCTACTCCCCCCCCTCTGAAACTTGATATAAAGTTAAAGCTGTCCTTGGATAGCACGCAAGAAGCACCGTGATTTTTAGACAGACTTCTTTTGACCTTGGATGAAGATCTGTTAATTGCCAGTTCCAGGATATAAAAATAGGCACTGGACTGGTTATTCTCAGTGAATTCCAAGCTCTAGAAGTGTCATGTCTATTTCTTACAGGTAAGAAAATTATGCTTTATACTCGCTTTTGGAAGTTAAAGATTTTATAGTGAGTTGTGGTATTCTTCTGAATTATTTTTATTTCATTAATATAATGTAATAGTGAGTTCTCTTTTTTTACTATGAAATATTTTACTGATTTAATATTTTACTGAATTGATGTTCATTGTATTTATAATATAATATTATTGAGTTCCCCTCTTCCACGATCATAATGTAATGAAATATTTTACAGCTTCGCTGTTCATTAGTATTTGTTTGAAATAATTACTAGCTTCATGTTATAATTTAATTGAGAATAAATATATATTCTTTAAATAATAAGTATAACATTCACAGATCTTTTTCAGGTCTTTACCTTACAATAAATAAAATAAAATACATTTATTACAGTTATTGAATTTTAGGCGCTTTAAATATTTAAATCACTTGTATTCAAAAATACAGAAAAATGAATGGACAAATGAAATACTAGATTGTGGAAGAACTATTTAATAAGTATTGTAATATGTATTGTATGTATTTTCAACATAAATAAATTTACATATTGTATCTTTAGAATATATATATGTTAATAAAGTGCGATTCCAAGCTCTAGAAGTGTCATGTCTATTTCTTACAGATTCTTGGTACCTTCTCTTAGCCAAAGCATTCCCCACAAAAAGATGTAACCGTATCTACACCATCATAAGTGACACCTTATTCCTATGAATGCTGAACTCTCTACCTTCTCGTAACTAGACACGAGAAGAAGGTTATGATAGAAAACGTCTAAAAACAACAACGCCAGAACTTAATATCATAATATAGTAGCGGAGACTCCAATCAAATCATTTCTTATCATAATATATTGGTGGATGAATAACATGAATACAGGTGTCAAAACACATAATTATGATCCAAGAGGGAGACTCGCACCTGAACCATTACGACCAGCAGACTTCGTCTAATTATTACAACTGCTCGCTCCTGTTGCACTTGTCCGACAGCTATCTACAGACTAAACGCCGTAAGTCCTAACACCATTAGACTTCACTCCGCCCGGCTATGCTACATCAACTCCAGAAGCGACAGCGCCGCCATATTCCAAAGAGAAAACCCAAATTAGAACAACTTCTTCACTCATTTTAGAAACTACAGCAACCAGAAATATCATAGCGGAACGAATATGATTGCAGCTATGAGAGGATCGCAACAGAAAATGCATACATCGCCTATGAGAATTCTTTTTGCAGTAACCCCTGAGACTACGACATTTCGAATGTATACAGTGCTAAGTCCAGCTCCAAATTTGACCTAACTACAACCCAAAATGACTTGCAGCGACATCTACGCTCTCACAGATCAGCGACAACAGCATTAACAGTCCCCTTCTCAGTGAAAGTGACTTTAACATTTTGAACTCTTTCGGTATTAGAGACAATAGATGTATTGTTTGCTATTAGTTCATATCAAGAATATTTCTTCATTGTGGTATATCACACAAAGGTATGATTTTTCTATCTCTTATTTTGATTTTTTTTTAAAATGACAAATTGAAAGTTAGTGCGTAAATTTCAAACGATTAACAACAGTAATCTAACTTATGCTATATTTCATTTTTTATTGAGTAATAACCTTGTTATACTTACTGTCATTAACATACATCAGAGTTGCTAAGATTTCTACTACAGAGAGTGTGAATGAACCTTTAAGTTTAATTCCGTGCCCTAAGCATTTATATCAAACATCAAACCTACTCGTCTTGACACTTCAAATTACATTATACATGTTTCGCTACTATCACACATATCGATCGTACCGTATTTACCTATCTTAAGGAACATTGTACTTTCCGCTATGCCGTTTCAAACATTGATGCAGAAGTTGTTTGTTTTGTTAGCTTAATGGTGTTCAATAATGTTATTGAGAATTTCTCTTACGTGTTTCATATGAAATCATATGAATGTATACCATAATGTATAATATATAGTATTGTCTTGGCAAAACGCCAAATGTACGGTTCTAATGTCTTCAAACCAGTCAGAAGAGAGTTTCCTTCTATGGGTTTGCAGCATAAAATGATGTTGTAGTGTTATTATGTACGTTTTTCTATAGTTCAAGTGTCTGAACGATTGTTCGGCACAGAGTTTTGTAGCAGCTAACGGCCTGCATATTGAATTTTTGACGCAGAGAGATTTATCTGCATATTGAATTTTTGAATGCATAATGCATTTTGAGCAGCTATTGCCTGCATATGATCAACTTCTGAGTAAAGTTTGTTTGAAGGATAACGGTCATACACTCCCTTTTCTTACGTCATAGGTAATGTTAGTAATACACGCTCAGTTTTACAATTTTAATAATGCACTAAATCATGTCGAATAAGTTTTACGATTTTCATGATATTTTCACTTACCGCTCATAGGTTCGATTAAATGCAATTTCATACACACACAGGTCAAGGTTTGATTGCAAATGAACATACGTTATGGTTATTAGAGTAGAATTAACATAACACTAACATTTTCATCTTCATTACTCTTGATTAATACCAAATTCTTGCAAGGTTCTCTAAGCAAACATTCTTACCTCAATGTCGCTTGTATTTAATGAGATTATGTATGCACTAAGAAGATAAATTCAATATTGGTTTACAAGTACTATCCATACTAATGAGGGTTCTTTTTTACAACACGTCGCTGAAGCAAAATAATAACCATAGCCACTGATAAATATGTTATGCTGATGTTATGCACAATAAAAAAATAAATAAAAAAATAACAAAAAAAGAGTAAAATAATATAAAAAATAAAGAAACCAAGAACTATAAGCTGATATTAACTTTTTATACTCGTCTTACAGGACTAGAATTAGCATAGATTATGTACACCTACAAATCGCACACAATCGAATACACGTCGTACACGACTAGGTCGAATAGTTCGTCTTTGAATTAAATACGAAATTCAGAAGAAAATTTGTTGTAAATGGGAGAAATGATTATAGTCCTATCCTCCATTCCATTCTTTCTTCATACCTTCTATCTCGTTTTCTTCTTTCTGGATATCCAAACCTCTCAACCTCTTTCTTTTTCTTTAAGGTATGGATGGAATATGGATTTGGTTCGTAGGATTGTATTCTTTTTTTAACTCTGAATTCAGTATCCGCAGTAACAGAACAAAATCAATTTACGCTAAAGGTTATATCTAGCCACTCCCACTATTTTATGATTCAGCCGATAAGTGGATTCACACTTTCAAATCAGGCTTTTAAGGAATTATTCAGTCGAATGTATCGAACATTGACACAGAGATGTCAACAGTAGCTACATATATGATATTCTTTCACACTTCAAGTCAATACTAATTACAATGAATATGCAGTTTAATATAACAATCTCACTAATGAATTAGTTAATTCAGAAACGTGTTTTGCATTCTTCAAATGTATCATGAGAGAAGTTTTGCCTTCATTGATAAAATAGGTAAATATCTATTTGGAATGCTGACAATGAAAACATCACAACATTTAGCAAGTTATACAAATATGCTAAAGCAACAGAATAATGAAATTTAAATTTTCAGTATTATTGCTCGATAGGGAGATGATTTCTTCTCCTATACCTGACAAATTGATAATAGGATTAGAACATGTTAACAGCAATGGGTCCAAACTCAAAAACGCTTATACTATTAGAGCAAGCGATGCTTGCTATTGTCGAAATAATCGTGCAGAATATTAGACAATAGAAGAAAGGAATGCAGCTCAAACAGTTGAGACTCAGCAAATTAGTCATACAGCAAAAATTTCAGCAGGCGCGTTCACTTGCTATACTGATTTTACAGCATGTTTTAATGGAATTCATCAATCAAATTGAACGATCGTATCTATCGATTACATATGTTATTCCAGAACGCCAAGGAATCCGCATCATTGTTTATGTATTTTATAGTAACACGTATATACGGCGCTACATACCCCAGTTGTCCAGATGACATTCAAGACGTATCAATTAATTCTAGTTTAATGAAAGCATCACGAATAAACATTATACAGTTACTTGGTTTACAAGAGATCATACCGCATTATGACACACATTTTAGATATCTTCCTAAATTAAAATATTAGATGTCTCATATATGAAATAATATATTGGGAAGTCATAATTCACATCCTATTAATAAGCATTATCACTCAATATTATGAACACGCCGTTCTATTGAGCGCATGATCCTAGGTCAATGACATATGATGGAAATAACCTAGCGCTTACACAGCAATTTTAATTATGTTCTGCTGAAGTTATTTACAATGAAATAACAAATAAAATAATAACAAAAATAGTAAACTAACGTATAACAAAATATAAAAAACATGAACTGCATGCTGATATTAACTCGTCTAACGTAACTAGTTGTAAAGTAAGTCATGTAGAATTTTAAAAAAAAACATAAATAATAATAATATAAAAGAAACATATTTTTTTCATTGCAGATTCCCACTATTGTACTTGAACTTCATTGAATGTGTCAAATGTGTTTTCGTAGGATTCCCTTGAATAAAATCTTTCTTTACCATACAGATGTCACATTACGTATTATCCTGTCACATTGTATATTTTATTGTTTTCTTAATATATTGTTTTTCTTCATTCCTCATCGAGGTACTACACGGTAAATTGTTTTTCCTATTTCTTAACTTTTGTCAGTGCATTGTATTTTGGTCTTTTTAATATTTTTACTTCCTTGTGTAATTGTCATCTCTTTTTCAATTTATATTGGCTCCTTATTACACATTTTATGGTACATTTTTCTATGTATCTTTTATCATATCTATTTTGGTGCATTGTCAACGTACCTTACAGTTTATTGATAATTATACATTTTATTGTATTCTTTTTTGAATTTCACAATATGTACTGCAATGAACATTGTTCTCATTGCCTTTTTGCAAATTATCAACTTACCAATGCATTGTAATTTTTTCATTTACCTAAGTATTGTAATTTTTGATTTTTAATATTTTTTTCTTTATTCTTCCTCGTATACTTATCAATTTTTTTTACTAGCCTCGAGGTCTCGGCTACTTTAACCAAGAGGTAATTATCAAGATATCAATTCTAAAAGAAAGAAACGAAAATATTAATTTGTGTACAACATATTGAAATCTCTAGTTATTGGAAGACAAAAACATCCAAATTTAAGATAGTGCTTTGATATTGATTTGGAGTGTAGGAGAAGCGTGCTCCAATCAATAATTCATATCCTGAATATAATAAGGACATTGAAATGAATTTAGATTAAGCATTTATTATTGTTCAGCTTTCACTTGGTAATGGAAAAAGCCTAATTAATAAGCCAGTTAAATAGTTCACCAATCGGAGAGAAGCCGAATAATGTTTTATCTCACCATTCAATCAATAAAACCTTATTAAATTGCGTTGTGATGTTGGGAACAAAGTAATTGATAATCACCCTAGGGAATAATTAAATTAATTAAGTTCACAATGTGAATGACCACTGGAAGGTTATGGACATGATCCAAAAGGTCGTTACTTGGAAAAATACCGTCCACACACTCACACTCTACTCCCCCGTAAACTTGATATAAAGTTAAAGCTGTCCTTGGATAGCACGCAAGAAGCACCGTGACTTTTAGACAGACTTCTTTTGACCTTGGATGAAGCGCTGTTAATTGCCAGTTCCAGGATATAAAAATAGGCACTGGACTGGTTATTCTCAGTGAATTCCAAGCTCTAGAAGTGTCATGTCTATTTCTTACAGGTAAGAAAATTATGCTTTATGCTCGCTTTTGGAAGTTAAAGATTTTATAGTGAGTTGTGGTATTCTTCTGAATTATTTTTATTTCATTAATATAATGTAATAGTGAGTTCTTTTCTACTATGAAATATTTTACTGATTTAGTATTTTACTGAATTGATGTTCATTGTATTTATAATATAATATTATTGAGTTCCCTTCTTCCACGACCATAATGTAATGAAATATTTTACAGCTTCGCTGTTCATTAGTATTTGTTTGAAATAATTACTAGCTTCATGTTATAATTTAATTGAGAATAAATATATATTCTTTAAATAATAAGTATAACATTCACAGATCTTTTTCAGGTCTTTACCTTACAATAAATAAAATAAAGTACATTTATTACAGTTATTGAATTCAGGCGCTTTAAATATTTAAATCACTTGTATTCAAAAATACAGAAAAATGAATGGACAAATGAAATGCTAGATTGTGGAAGAACTATTTAATAAGTATTGTAATATGTATTGTTTGTATTTTCAACATAAATCAATTTACATGTTGTATCTTTAGAATATATATATGTTAATAAAGTGCGATTCCAAGCTCTAGAAGTGTCATGTCTATTTCTTACAGATTCTTGGTACCTTCTCTTAGCCAAAGCATTCCCCACAAAAAGATGTAACCGTATCTACACCATCATAAGTGACACCTTATTCTTATGAATGCTGAACTCTCTACCTTCTCGTAACTAGACACGAGAAGAAGGTTATGATAGAAAACGTCTAAAACAACGTCAGACTTTTCAATCATAATATAGTAGCGGAGACTACAATCCAATTTTTTCTATCATAATACAGTTAATACGAGAATATATTCCCGCTGAGAGGTAGCAAAGGAATTTGTGCGCCGATGCGCGACCGAAACCTTAATGAAATGAGGTTTTTATGACAAAATATTAATTATATGGATGGTATAAAGTACAATTCGCTGTTCTGTACGTTGATGATCAAGTCCCAGAATAAATAATTAGGACACGTTTTTGACTTTATGTTTTATCTCTAAAACCACAAAAAGTGCCTCTTAGTCGAAAATTGTTGTTGCTGATATTGTTGTTGTTCATGACAATACCGGTGTATTATATTTATGGAAATGCAGTTAGACTCAAATCAATAGTGATCACATTTTCTTATACAAAGGTCTGGTAAGGACCAGTGTCACCTTAACATATCAATTGCAATTACAAACACGGTTATTATGATAAAAAATATACATTTATTCAAGATGTCAACTGGTCTGTCTTAAAGAGATATTAGTGATTTTTAGACCTGAAAATTAAAAAATATATCCATAAAGAATACCACTTTAGGTAAATTGAATAGTTTGTAGTAATACAACATTAAAATTACAAAATTGATTCCACTTCAGCCATTTCAAAGTTAATTTTTCATTGAAAAGGCATTAAAGAAAATATATTGTGAAACTATTCGCATAAAAAAAACGTTTGGAAGCGTTCATGCCTTTTAAATTTTAAATAGAAAATCTATTACGCTGAAGCAATTAAACACCAGCAATTAAGTGTGGTTTATGAAAATATGATGTTGAGAGTCAGTGTGTACAAATCTGAATAAAATCAAGATATTACTAAATTAGCTGTATGTGATAATTACTAAACCAAATATTTGTTTAAACATAAAAACTAGGTACCTCTGACTGTTTGTTGTGTGATAACGAATTTGCAACAATAAAATTATGTAGATGACAGGTTTACATTTTCTGAGTAGATAAATGGAAACACTTCAAGAGTGAAGTGGGAACATGGTATAGTTACTATTGTCTTTTGGTGCTATTGGCTTTGCCACTCGTGACGATAAAAATTGTATCCATGAGTGAAAAATATTGACGCGTGTGTGTGTATATATATATATATATATATATATATATATATATATATATATATATATATATATATATATATATATATATAATTACTGCAATTTAGCTTGTATATAGTTTGGTTCAGATCTGTTCATCCTGATTTTCTTTGGGGAGATTGGGAGGGAGATGGGTAAGGGAAAGGGGAGTAAAAGTAGAAGAATAGGAAAAAGAAAAAAGATATGAATATGCATAAAATGGAAATACATATTGAAAATAGCATAGTTAAAGGCAGATATATTTTCTAAATGGGAAAAAAGTAGTTCCAAAAGTGATATCCTTAAAGTGGCGATAAAAGAGGAATCGTCACTATGGGGATATAAGTTTCTTCCTCTGCTACATTTCAATACCTTATTATGAACCACTTAATAAATATTTTTTGCCTTGCTTTCGTTTGTGTCAAATTTTTAATGGGGAATCAACCCAAAAGCATGACTCATTTATAACTGGGCTTAAGTAATAAATAATGTGGCAATTTGTCACGAATGATTCTAATTAAAAACATCTTATTTACAAAATGTATGTGTTTGTGTGTCTTAGGTGCATAAACCCCTTGCATATCATACGCAAATATATACCAACAGTAGTTGAGTACACAATCAAACCTGCAATTACATTAGCGGATTTACCAGAAATGGGGTGTGGTATAAGAATTCTCTGTTAGCTGACACAAGTTAAGTAGATTTGAGTGCGAGTATGTTTGCACTAGATGATTCATGTACCTGAATTTCAGCTAGAAGGATACCGATTCTAATCCTAAGGTTGGACTGTTCCGAGTCCGCTGTTGGGCTTTGACCTGTGTCAGGACACTTGACTCGGCACTATATGACCTTCGTATATTCCTGTGATGTATGTTTGATAGGGATGGTAGTTGCAATAAGCATTAAAAACATTATTTCCTGCTCTTACCTTGCATGTTGTAATCTTGTTCTATATCAATTTACTAACCAGGAAGTGAATATTTCATATAGACGACAAAAGTCACATGACACCGTGAGCAAAACAACTTTTACAGGTGTCGAATCGCAGCCGAACCGAAAAAAGCGAAGATGAATAAAGTTTCATTAGATAGGAATATTATATTTTTTGTTGTTATTTGTTTTTCAATTAATGCTTAACCATCTTGTTTCCTACATAAACTCAAGTGAACACCATCTTACCACTGAAGCTATAGGAATTACAAAATATTTATTTATTTATTTATTTTTTTTATTTACCGGTATTTGAAAGCTGAATCGTAGTGAGTTCATGCAGTCTATATTTACATCATTTACATAATAATAATGCAATCAATATGAAATGTTCAGTGAAAAAGCTTTAGGACAACCTATAGTATTTCAAAATGAAATCTTTAAATTATAAAATCATCACTTGCGCAAAACTTGAATCTGTCTATGAGCTAGTGTCATCTAGGTATGTTGTGATGAATGGTCAAAACCATCAATATTATCAACATATGCACAGAAACAAACAAGCATGATCATAAAGTTTGCATTGGTATCACGGAGCACGATCTCGAAATCTATTCGTGCCAAATGGTTCATATCTCTCTCTCTCTCTCTCTCTCTCTCTCTCTCTCTCTCTCTCTCTCTCTCTCTCTCTCTCTCTCTCTCTCTCTCTCTCTCTCTCTCTCTCTCTCTCTCTCTCTCTCTTCAACGACCGAAACCAGTTGATTATCACTCCAACCCACAGGTTCGAAAACGATATGATGGGACCAAGATATCAGCTCACAAACTTACCACGGAATAAGGCAAGAAAATAATTTGGTAATGTCTTAGAACGATTTTGTGTAATTGATTTCGTTGACGTGTACAGCGTTACCTGGTTTTTCTTTTCCTTTTATTCTATTGGTGACTATGTAATACATGCATCTCGTTGTAGATCGATGTTTCACGATGTGCACTGGTATAATGCTATGTACAGTGATCGCCTAGATCTTGTCAGGAAGAGTCTATATTAGACAACTTAATGCAGTCATAGTGATATGCAGTAGATCACGTGTGTGTGTGTGTGTGTGTGTGTGTGTTTGATCGCCTAGATTTTGTCAGGAAAAGTCTATAGTAGACAATACAGCCATAGGGGTATGCAGTAGATCACATGTGTGTGTGTGTGTGTGTGTGTGTGTGTGTGTGTGTGTGTGTGTGTGTGTGTGTGTGTGTGTGATCGCCCAGATCTTGTCAGGAAGAGTCAATAGTAGACAACTTAATACAACCATAGGGATATGCAGTAGATTACACGAGTAAGTGTGTGTGCGTGTGTGTGTGTGAGAGATTTGGGATTTAACGTAGATATAACAATTTGTCTGTTATATCGATAGGATGTCTGCAGTGTCGTAATTTATATTGATTTCTGCTCTGGGGCATTGTATCTCACACATGTAGCATGATGCCCTACCAAGTCATATTATCCTGACACCTGGCCGACCAGTCCACTAACCTCATAATGCTGAGTGCCTAGCGAGGCAGCTGAGAGCAACATTTTTATGTCTTTAGTATAAATCGGCCTTTGTGCGAACCCTCCAACTCCCGCATCCATGGCGGACCCTCTAACCACTAGGCCACTGTAGCGGTTATCAAATTTGTAAATGCTTCGTATGGATATATCACTTCTATATTGCATTCGTGAAGTTCAAAATTCTGGAAAAGTAAAGTATAATGCTTCGGAATAGAAAATTGTTGGTTTAAAGTTACTCATCGTTGATGGCTATATATTTGACATAGAAAATTATTGGTTTAGTGTAATTCATCGTTGAGGGCTATATATTGACATAGAAAAGTATTGTCAGTATGTATTTTCTTTCTTTCTTTTGCAATGTTTTTAATATTCTGTATTTTGGTTATAATTTACGTTATGTCTATGTTTTATTAATAAGAACATTTGTTTAATGTAATACGGTAGCCAGTCTGGTCTACTAATAGCTGGAAGGTATTGAACTGCTGGCAGCATATTTGTTTCAGCTAAAACTTTTAGAGGAATTATTTATTTAAATTATTCATTGGAATTATAAAGTGATTATTGACGTTTTGGAATTAACACTTCATTAAGGTTATTGTGAAATACATTCAAAGACATTCTGGATTATATAATTGTTGTGATTTATCAAAACTATTGGTTCATCACGACATTTAAGGCTTTTGAAATTCTTTCGGAACATTCTATACTTTTGGACTTGTGAAAAGAAATTAATGCTATTTGGAATTTAATTCACAATACTGTTAATTCATTTTAACTTTGCACTCTTCAACTTATAGAGAAATAAATTATTTGTTGATTTTACTAACGTTGTACTTTTGCTACTTTGTGTTACGTAAGTTTAGTACCAGATAGTAGTACCAATACATTCTATTAAACGGCAAGCAATCTGACTAATATAATCCCGTCCCCTAAGAGAAATAAAGGATTATGGGCTATTGGCAATATGAATGTACCTACTGGGTGGGTGTGGGTGGGCATAGTCAAGTATCGTGTATAGCACGTAATGAGCATAAAGTTTTATATTAACTTTAAAACGTGCCTTTGAAATATTCTGGAACATTCTGGTTTAAGGATAAAGTGTCTGTGTGTGTGTCTGTGTGTGTCTTTTGTATTTTTAACGTAGCTTTAATAATTGCTCAGTCATATCGCAACTATTTCCGAGTGTGACAGTTCAAAGTGATGTCTAGCAGACATACAGCATCATGTAACACCCAGTCACTTTGTCCTGACACCAAGCAGACCAGACATAACACTAACCTCTTTACGCTGAGCACTAAGCGAGGCAGCACTATTACCATTTGTATAAGTCTTTGATTTGACTTGGCCGGGGTGCGTACCCGCGACATCCTGCACTAGAGGTGGATGCTCTAAACACATACACTACCGGGGTGGTCTACCGAAATAAGTTTTATATGAGCCAAAGTAGACAATTTAATATTGATTTTTTACACGCAATGATCACTGTATTTTGATAGCATTGAGCAATTGCATTGTAATTATCTTGTTACATGAAGACTAATCAAGATACAAAAGAGGGTTACATCTTTTGCATACACTGGGCCTTGCGTAGAATGCACGTGGCAAACATCACGATGCCAGTTAATGGGAGCTGCAGTATTGGTCTTCGTGCAATCATCAATCAACCCTGTCTATTGACTGATGGTATCGTTACATCCATACATGTAAGTCAGTGCAGTGGCTATCCCATTTTACATTTTATTGAAGGTAGAGTTGTAGTCGGTACTCATGAAAGTAAATAGTTTCAAACTGATCTTATGAAGAAATAATGTACACGCTACAGTTGAAATATCCGTATCACAAACGCTATTCATAAAAAGAAAAAACATTGCTATTTAAATACTATTCTTTAATGTGATTCGCACATATTTGTATGTTTTTATCAACAAAGTACAGCTTGGGGGAATCGGGCAGTTGTAAGGCTAGTTGCCATCTTACTTGAGAAATTGTTAATGGTCAATCAGCTATAAAAGCACATGCGTGTGAATGTGCAAGAACATGTTTATTGGTACTGATGAAATCAACATCAGCTTCAGCTAAATGATGGCTTAATGCTTACATTTCTCCTTGAACTACAACACACAAAGCCGAGGGAATAACTCAACAACTGCCGTTACTAAATGTATTTCTATATTTATAAAAAAAATCACAAGGCGAACTCGTTTTCACTTTCTTAACATAAGAAGGAACACGAAAAGGTTTAATTGGCTGAAATATAACTAAATGATTGAGCTGCAGAAAAGTTTTGGAAAGATATGTTTTAGAAGCTTTTTAAGCTATAATACAAATACAGACATTAATAAGAAAACTTGTATCTCCTTCACCATGTTTATATTTATAGGTTACTGCATTTGTAAAGAAAATATGAATGAATATATTTAATAATTAATATTAATTAATATAATTAATTAACATAATTAATTAATTAATTAATATAATTAATAATTAATATATTTAATAATAAATATATTTAATAATAAAATTTAATAAAGTTCATAATCGTAGATTCCTTCAATACACAATAATACTATTCATGCGCATATAGCTCCTCCCACCGACCTTTTATCTTCATAACGTACCTCGCGCTCACGCGCTTCAAGTACGAGGAGTGCAATATGAAGGTGTTCAATATCGGGTATTATTATATGCTCATCTTTTTTCTCCGTTAACTTTACATTGTCAGAATCGTGCAATATTCACCGATATTGAACACATTCATACTGTATCCCACGTGCAGAGGAACTATTTTCTAACGTAAACAATTTCTTTTAATGAAATAAAGCAGATATTTCATGGACGGCCACATACCAGCAAATGTTTCACAGATTGACACATACAAACTGCTTTGGCTCATTCCGCGTTTACTTTTTTGATACAATGTTTCAGATTTAACTATATATAGACACTATAGAGGTTCCTCACAATAAAGCGCAAGTTATACACATAAACAGTCTTCTTTAGCTGTTAATAAAAATGGGCCAAAAATATACTTACAATTTTCATCCTGAATTTCCTCAAAAAATATACTTTTGTAGGTCTGTAAATCTGAATTAGATGAGCCATGTTATGGTTCTCAAGGTTGATTACACATTTTGAAATTGTACTGTAATTTCGAGTATATCCCAAGTGTAGTTACATCCTCCTTACTGCACTCAAAATGAAATAAATATTAAATTCCTCAGCATCTTTTCGATAATTGCAATGGAAAGGCTTTATAATTTTCCCACATTGTGATCTAAATCATTCAATGACAGAAAAGCAACACGTATGCCGATGTGAACACAATTCAAAACATAAAATTGGTAAACGCTGCTGGAAACCGATACATGTCACTTCATATAGATATATCCATACATAAATCATAAAGATTTCGTTGAATAAACAAAAATACCAAAAGGTATTCATTCCACATCAAATGGAAAAGTTGTTTCAATGCGTATTCATTAACAATATTACTCCAAATTTCAATTTTAAGTACAGCAAGCGTCATTTTCTTTCGAAACTTACGTCTAGCGCGCGACCAACTTCATATTTATTTGGGCGGGGTTATGCGCTCATTAATAATGTTGTAATGATCCATCAACGCTTATGTATTTAGTTCGGAATACGGCATACATTTAGTTACTTTGTTTTTTTCAGTGCATTTTTGTTTATATATTTAAACCTTGGGAAGAATAAGAAATGAGCATATAATAAAAAGGTTACTGTATTTGTATGAGAAAATATGAACTCGTTTTGTCAGAAGGATATGCTGCACTCCCAAGGTCGTGCAGAATATCCATCCGAAAAACTCGTTCATATTTTCCCATACAAATGCAATAACCTATAAATATTAAACAATCAATATATATATGTATATATATATATATGAATATATGTATATATATATATATATATATATATATATATATATATATATATATATATATATATATATATATATATATATATATATATATATATATATATATATATGTATGTATATATATGAATATATGACGACCTAGTAGATAATTTTCATATATATATATATATATATATATATATATATATATATATATATATATATATATATATATATATATATATATATATATACACAGTCGTTCCAGATTCCTATTATTTACTAGGAATTATTTATTAGGTCGTCATGCGAGTGTGTCTGCTACGCACGGGCTTATATAACATCGTTTCAGTGCCATCATTTTTTGGTGATGCGTGCTTAGACGTGACGTTATATGGGCTGGTGCGTGCAAGCAAGGCGATAGGTGCCATTTACTGGCGGACCTGGGTTTGAAACTCGGTAGAGTACGAATTTAATTTCTCTAACCTGTATGATAGTATTGTTTGTATTAAACTATTATTTATGTCCACTATTATCAAGATTCTACTACAGAATCCAGGGATAGCACAGTCTGTTCTGATGTCTGATATATATATATATATATATATATATATATATATATATATATATATATATATATATATATATATATATATATATATATATATATATAAAAGCGTATGTATGTGTGTGTATGTATGCATGTAGTATGTATGTGTGTGTTATCTGATCATAAAGGCGCTTGATGAAAATGAGAGAAAATTTGGATAGCTAGAGTAAGACAACTACCTTGTAAATATGGGTTTATTTTTAATGTGGATATAAGTAGATATTGGAGGTGTTTACTTCTTGCGTGTGCAATTTAGAGTATAGTTAATGGATAGTAAATTGCAAGTGTATCATAAAGAAGCAAATCGATCAAACATTTTTGATAATTCCAGGGATTAGGAAGGTCTTTTAGAATGAGAAATACTTGTGTGCTGAGCACTTCCAATGATGGTTGGTTCACACAGACAAATAACTTTATGTGACAGTGGATACAATGAAGATTAATTCAATTTTCTTCCTTAAGTTACTAAATGTATTAAGATTTAAATTTCTCTAAACTGCTATTACAAATATTCATCTCTTGACATTTTCCTCCTCATGTCGGGATAACATGACTGGGTGGGACATGATGATACATGTCTGCAGGTGGAAGGATGGAGTAAACAAACATACAGCGAGAGATTATACTGATTTAAAGGTCGTTTAAAACATTGTCAGAACATGCCTTTGTTTAGCTTTGTACAGGTTCTAATTCATTCTGACCACTGACACAAATTTTGCAAACAATATAACCTTTAACTTTGTGGCATTTTCATTATAAAAATATTACAACGTTTACAACATTTTGGACTAACAAGCTTTGTGTTTGAGAAAAAGGGGGTTAAGGGAGAGAGTGTCTTGACGTACAGAAAAGATGTAAAGAAGATATATATCTGGATGCCTCTGTGATACAGAAACCTGACACACTGGATGCCTTCAATGACACAAAGGTGAAATAATCCGACGATCCTCGCAATGATGGATTAAAGAATCATCAAACGAAAATCAACCTAGGACGCATTTTAGAAATGACGGAACATTTTTCATTTCGATATACTTTTGTAATACAAGCATTTATTGAATGACGTGGCTGTACGACTGAAAATAAATTAAAGCAGTATTATGTTCCATTTGATTGCTAATGCTAATGAGTACGAACGGACATCGAAGTAGACAGACTTCACGAGCACAATGTGTAGGTTTTACCTAAAGTGGGAAACCACATCAGTCAAACTGAGCACATAGACAGCCAAGTATCCTTTATGATGAGTGTAAGTCATAGAAGTCAAAACACTCATCATTGCATCTGAACTCTGATCCAACATGGAAGATATGTTTTCCAAAATCAGCAACCGAAACGCTTGCTCACTGGTATCAACAGATCTATCAATCTATCTCTTTTTGAGTTCCAACACTTCAACCTGTCCAAGATAGAAGTAATGTGAAATGGCCAGACCATGTGTACCAGAACTTTTAAACCAAACTTTGCCCATGAACATTACTTGGAACTTTACTAGACACAGTTGGTAGCTACACGAGACTTAGGTACCAATAGCAGACACATTATTTTGTAATGCAATGATGCAGAATACTATGCTTTGTGTGGATTTGATTTCGCTCCAGACCAAGGCAGCGACGAGGGACATTTCCAAGCTATATAATCGGACCAAAATCTTCCTGTGTAACGTCACTTTGCAATAGCTATGGGCAAAATGGTTAACGTCATCTTGTATGCAGAATTAGACAATTTCTAGAAATTCCCAGCTTGTAAGTAATTATTCTGGAATATTAGAAAGAAATGATGGAACACGAACCTACTTACATAAGTAGAGGGGGTGTATTTTAACTATAAACAAATAACATTATTAGTCAATTTTAATATATGAATTCCTATACGAGTCTCCATTGATGAGAAATACAATCCGACGGCGTAATGTTAATGTCCATAGTTTCTCATGACCGGAAACCACTGACCTCTTCCTTTCCCCAAAGTGAACTGTCAGCCAATCTTAAACATTGTTGAAAATAACTGTTGAAAATTATAATGGAACTTACATATTTTCTTGCAATAAATACAATCAGTAGATTGACTTCCGGGCAAGGTGACTGAATTATCTCCATATATGTCCTTATTTGAGTGTTGGGTGATCGGTCTAGATAGTAGGACTCAAACCCCTCATGTGTCTTCAACTCATTATCTGATTAATTATATTTAAAATTACCAGCCCTCGGGGTGAACCCTCAAAGAAACAAGACTCATGAATTTTCGTCTTTTGTCAACAAACCGACATTTGGAAGAGGTATTTCTCTTGTGTTTGGGCAGAGGTGGCAAAGTTGTAAAATAAATGGCGGCCAACAAAACATCGTACAAAAAGTACATTTCTCGATGATTTTTAATTAGCTAATAACATGCAAATCCAAACTGAATCTACCTCCTTTATTTAAAATGTTATTCAAAATGGAGGGACCACACAGTATCATGGCACTATCATGATGCACACTCCAATTTAACTGTCATAATATTAGCATCACTGAGATAATCCTAACAATCCTGTACCATCAGGCTGAATTGTTCTGTCTCTTCTTATCATACTGGTATCATTAATTATCATTCATGTATTGTTATTTCGCTGCAATTTCTTGGGGTGGTGGTGCGTGTTAGACAACATTCAATCCTCTTGAATGAATTTAACTTTCTTAAGTATTATACACTATATATATATATATATATATATATATATATATATATATATATATATATATATATATAAATATATATATATATATATATATATATATGTGTGTGTGTGTGTGTGTGTGTGTGTGTGTGCCACCATTCATTGCATTAAGGTAGCGTGTATGAGCGCGCGGTGTTCAGATTTCATCTATTAATTGAACGAAATATATTTTTGTAGTTTTAATTGTGTTATTCCTAAAATATAACATGCTAATTAAGATGCTTGTTTTAAAATAAATAATGAAAAGTATTTTTGATGAGTTTTAAAATTATGGGCTTTCGTCCATGTAATGTATAATATCCTGGCAAACTTGGACATCCTGCCCCACAAGACCTTGAGGCCCGTCTGCTTCAGTACTCGATTAAGAACCTATACATAACATTATTGTGAAAAAATTTGAGGATGGATGAGAACTGATAATGGTCCATGCTTTAGGGAAATTCATCATCATGGATGCAGGTGACAATTAAAAAATCATAAATAATAAACAAACAATTATTGAGAGTAATGTTACCAACATAGATACAAAAATATGAAATATGAAAGTTTAAATCAAACTCTGAGCCTGCATCTCTTTTAGAGACGAACAAGTTAAGAAAAAGTTATTACACGGAATAGCAAATGATGGAGAAGTGTCAACAGTTTAAAACACGGATGATCAGTTAGAGAAAGAGCTATAGATTAGGATCACGATAGAGAATGAAGAAGAATAGTGGTAGATAAAAAGGAATATCGCTAGATTTTCAACGTGCCAAGGGATCCGATACGGTATTGAGATATGGTTGCACACGTCTTCGTGAGGATTTTGCTATCTATTGTGAGAATTTACTTCCTTGTTTTTAGATCAAGATAATATTGAAAGTAACTGCAGGTAAATGTTGTAAATGATATTGAATTTTACCGGCTTGCCAATTAATGATGTATCCAATCTCTTGTTATTTAGTTATTGATGTATTATCCACATTTGTCGGTACTTTCATTTTTAGACGTCAATGACTTTTTTTACCCATGGAAGACACCCACCATCGCCGGGCCAATTATGCACTAGAAAGACATATCTATCTATCTATCTCTCTATCTATCTATCTATCTATCTATCTATCTATCTATCTATCTATCTATCTATCTATCTATCTATCTGTCTGTCTGTCTGTCTGTCCGTCCGTCTGTCTGTCTGTCTGTCTGTGTGTGTGTGCGCCCACACACAGTTTGTACCATGAATTTTCTTATAATAGAGAGAATATACTTCCTGGTTTAAAAGTCCAAAGCTCCAATATGAAAGCCATACACAGTATGGAGACCCAGCGCTGTCTTAATTGGTCCATTTTGAACACATACCGCTCCAACTGCATTATAGTTATATAGACTGCAGTGTTTGTACTGTTGAATTGTATGAGCTAAACAGGACTAAAAAGGCACGAGCCTACCAAACTCATCTACTTCGGATGGGACCACAATATCGAACAGTATAAAAAAGCTATTATTTAATTTTTATATAACCCTCTTTTAAAACAAATGTAATTTTTGTAGCTATCTAATAGTTATAAAGGAAACGTCTTGAAATAAATGACGGTTTAATAAAGAATATTGTTCAGTACCTTTAACGCAATACAAGGAAATACATTTTGAGCCTATTCTTATTTTGTCACATTAAATTGATTCTTAATGTGAAGAATATTTTAAATAATTTAATATTAACTGATGGACACTTCATGTATTTGAAAATAACAATGAACTCAATTACGTATTATCTAATATTTAAAATTAAAATTGCATTAAGAATTTCTGATAACAGAATCACTGAACAATTGTCCAAAACAGTCTTTTGGATTTGCAAATTGGTGATGAGAATATTCTCAGATGTATCACTTGAGTTGACTGTGTGTCACCAAGTAGGATTAAATTTTCTTGATTTGGTACAGGAAATATATATTCTAATACTGCATTCGATAAAATTAAAAGTTGTTCATTCTTACACAGAACCGTAACTTTTTATTAGAGAAAAATACTTTGGCGAGCAGTTCATTTAATTGTCTTGGAAAAATATTTTATACTGATATGGACTATATTTTATTTTCAAAAACATATTTGAATATGTTTCGTATATCTTGCCGTTGCTGCATTAGTGTGGCCGGCAGAACATCAAAGAGCGAAAGTCATTGGTCTTGAAACTGTCATAATGTAGCTACTAACCTATGCCGTATTAAAATTTCTGCCATCTTGGCAACTAAACTTTACTAAATAAAGCATACGGGTTATATACAACTCTAGTTCAGTAACACCCGGTGTAATAACTACGACAGATCGAATAAGATGAGATGAATATTAATATAGTACTAACCGAATGTTACTACATGCCTTAATGAGTTGAGATCCGGCACCAAATATGTTCAGTTAAAGAAATATTCATACTTGTATTTGTTACAGCTACACGATCTAAAATGTATATTGGACTATAATCAATAATGCTCATCGATGGCATATTAACATGGGTAAGCACAGCAAAAGACGTGTATATGACAACTGCACCATACCCAATTATGAATAAAGCTCCGAGTAGTCTATAAACATAAAAAATAAGGATTTGGGAAGACCCGATATTCACAATAAACTTGGGCCTGTTTTATTATAATCACCCGGGATTATATTCAAGCTCATAGTCATTACTTCATTTAAGAGTTTAATAGGTGTGAGTAACCTCGCATCTTAACTCTTTGTCCATGAATATATATATGGTCTAGCTATAAAGAGCATGGCCTGATGAAACGACGATATAGCAGCAGTTAAGATTCACCATTGATTTTAGTAAGGTTTGTAGTAGGACGCAATACAAAACGTCATATTACTAAAACATGTCTCTGCAACTGTCATGTTCCTTAACTTAATGTATCCCTAACACAAAGCGGTTTCACCGAGAAATGTTTCTCTACAAAAATATAATTCCCAGTGCTTCGGATCGGTATTATTGGAATCTTGAAATTTTGGCGCACATTTAAAAACTTAATAGAAAAATAAAAAATTAAATGACATTTGTTCGTAATATTGATTTTAGCCGACTTGGGTTTTGTTTTACTGATATGTTCAACTTTTGCAGTGATAATCGTGTAATTGACTTGAAAGGGTACACGTTTTTATTCCTGATATTTTTAATATGCATGTGATTGAATAGTACATAAAGCGTTGTTGTCAGGAGTTTTGCTGGGTTTAAATTCTTTATTTTTATTTCTATTTCTTTATGTATTACCTGCTAATAAATTAATTATAATGCTTGCCGTTTGGGTCATTGCAAACTAGTTACACAATCATTGACTAAAATGATTTCGTTAATTACGTATTAGAAAGAAAGCACTTCATTGAATACTCAAAATATTTCTAAAAACTATGTTTTAAATGATACAAATGACTTGAAAGTATACTCGACATAAACAAGTTTAAAAGGTACAGGAAAAAAGTGCTGAAAAAAAACACTCCAAGAATAATAAATTGTACGTAACATCGCAATCGATTATCGTAATATCGCAATCGATTATACGTTATTGTTGCTTTGGGTTTATTGCCATTTTTCAACAGAAAATTGGCTATTCATGGCGACCAGTATAGTTAGTGAAGGAAAAACAAATTAAAGCCCTTTTGCATGCCCACGTTGGCCGTATACGAGACTCCAACTAACGCGGACAGAGGTGAGATGTCAGTAATCTATACACGCGAGAGCCTTAGACCACTCGCTCCTGTCCCCATAACATGTCATACTAACAATATTTTTTGCCGATTTCTATAGAATTTTTTAAAATAGAAATCCAATTTTTATGGCTAATTGGTAGGCTTACATAAGGCGCAATAATACTGCTACAACTGCTACCATTACTACTCTACTTTTACTACTACTACTACTACTACTACTACTACTACTACTACTACTACTAATAATAATAATAATAATAATAATAATAATAATAATAATAATAATAATAATAATAACAATAATAATCTGATCATTTCTGCACATATTATTAACGACAAAAACGTGATTTGGTGGAGCAAGACAAATTTAGGGAACTAAATCTAATTTAATATTATATAATTTGCAGCTTTGAACTTGCGTTTGTAATTGACATAGAAGTAGTCTATAATTGCATTCGAAGTAACCCGTCAATCGTGCAACTCTACAAGTCAGTTCACAAAGCAGCTGACGTAGTTATAGCCCTTGACATAGGTAGCACCTACTCGGGTTATGCATGCCAGTTTCGGGATAACTTCAAAACTAACCCTAAGAAGATCTGGATGAATAATAGATGAGGCACTACTAGCAACACCACCAGCAAAACGACTACCTGCGTCCTTATCAAGGTTAAGGGCAAAGAGCGTGTTGCTATTGGAGACAATGCAGAAATGGAGTTCTTTAAACTTTATGACAGAGACAAAGCTCTTGACTACCTTTTCTTCAAGAACTTCAAAATGATCCTATATGACGAGGTCAGTACCAAAGTGTCGTCAAATTCTTCCAAACACTGGACAAGTAGATTAAGTCACCGACGGGAGTTTCACTAGATTCCCTTGAAAAAAACTGTATCTAAGGGAAGAGGCTAGGTTAAACTTTTAACTATGTCTAATGGGAAAAGGCTCGGTTACGAATTGTGTCTACTGTCAAGGGCCTCGAGTAATCTTTTAACTGTGTATAATGTGAGGGCCTATGTTTAGCCTTTACCTGTGTTTAACGGGGAGGGAGAGGGTACGCCTTTAACAAAGGATGATGCACATTGACACCAACTTCAAATATAATCAATTCTGATATATATTTTTGCTGTGTTACGAGATTCATGCTCTTAAATAAAATAACATAAAAGAGTGAATACAATAAGCTTTGTAAATATAAATGATTTATTTCCCTAGAACACAAAGCGAGACGAGAAAAAAGAACTTACGGTTTTACTAATTAAGTCTAAAAATAATCCAAGAATTGAAAATAGAAGTCTTAGTGAAAAAATTCCTGAATGAAACTGATTTCGATTCCTGATAAAATCCGAAATTTAAGGCGAAGACGTAAGTTCTGGCATACGAAGTGCTGCTGTGTCGACAGTCTCCGTTGAATCACAGAAAATATTAGTACAGTTTTGAATTTAGTATAAATACAAAAGAATGTCCTTATCCAAGAATTTTGTTAAAATAGTGTTATATTTCCAAAGAAAAAAATCACTTCGTTGAAGAAATTTGAAGGACATAAACTTTCATCGCAAACTGGTCACAGCATGATACATGTTAACTTGTATAATGTTTTAAGCCCAACTGAATAAACCGTTATTAAAATAAACAGTTATATCACTAATTAAGAGGAATAAAAGATTCCAGGATGAGGGTCAAACATTCATTTTTCTGGAAAAAAAGAAGTTTGCACCAATTTCTATATGCTACTTATCACGTAGTTATGGTATGTCTTTGAATTAATAATTTTTAATCTGAGAAAGATTTGTAAAATAATAAATAAAAATAAAGTTAACCCAAATTGTCACCGATTTTGGAACAAGGTCAAGAACTAGATAAAGTGTTTCTACCACTATTTGCAGTAATATAAGAAAAGGCTGAT